>CM047909.1:18303039-18684657 GCA_026229545.1 Pistacia atlantica | reverse complement strand
CCATTTACAAAAATGCCATTTTAAAAGACAAAACAGGGAAACATTGTAGCTATTGCTCCTCGCTTGCCGATGCCCTCCGACTGCATCATCACCTAGATCCTGCATCCACAAAGGAAAATAACGGGGTGAGCACAAAATAACGCTCAGTAAGTAAAACCCTCTAACTATCTATCCCCGTATGTATTACTCTTAATTCTTTCCTCACACTTTCTGTTGTTTCCTACTAAACGTCATGGCCTCATCTTACCGGAGGTACGACCGGATGCCATCCACACAGCACCATCTCACTCTTCATGACTATCGGGTGGAATTCACACAGCACCAACCCGTTCTTAGTGACTACCGAGTGGGGATCACGAAGCACCTACCCGGTTTTCGTAACTACCAGGTGGAGACCACATAGTACCTACCCATTCCTCATAACTTTCGGGTAACGATCACCAAGCATTAACCCGTTCCTAATCACTGTCGGGTGATGATCACAAAGCATCAACCCATCTCTAATAAATATCGGGTGATGATCACTAAGCATCAAGCCATCTCTTTAAATATCGGGTGATGATCACAAAACATCAACCCCTTTTCTAATAACTAACCGGGTGGTGGTCACAAAGCATCCACCCGTTTCTAATACTTATCGGGTGATGATCACAAAGCATCAACCCATTTCTAATGGCTATTCAGGTGGTGATCACAAAGCATCAACCCGATTCCCATAACTGTCAGGTGATGATCACAAAGCATCCACCCATTTCTAATACTCTTCTCATTCACTCTATTCTAGCACTTCTCATTCTCTCAACCCTTAGAGTAGTTGTATCCACAAAGTTCTCTACTCATAGAGCAAGTGCATACACAAAGTTTCTTACTCTTTCTTAGGTCACTTCTCAATGCACAATTAATGCCTATGGATGGTTCATCTCCACTAATGCACTTATGAAATACCAACATGCAATGTTGCAAGAATTAAGGTTCACTACTCATATTCAAACCTCTATTAGGCATTTCATCAAACAACTCACGTGCATAATAGAACTCTACTATAACAATAATTCTAAATCTTTCTCTAACCATCCAAAATGGGGAGAAACCCCTTCACATAGCCATAATTCCTACCAAAGAAAGACACTTCCAAAAAGGATTCCCCAATATCCTTTAATTCAATCTCAAACTACCTTTCCAACCCACATGTCACTTCTTATATTTGCAATGTATAAACCACCACAAGGCACTAGAAATCTCTATTTAAGCCTCAATAACATGGCATATAATATGTATATAACATACATATATAAGTGCTATCAAAACCCTAACCAAGAAAATTCTCAAATCTCAACTTGGGTTGGGGTTTACTTACCTTGTTATGGAGAGATTTCACTAACTCTTCCTTTCACTTGGTTTGCTTGACTTTTTCTCTACTCTTAAACAAAAGAACAAAAACCCTCAATATTCAATATATACAAAAACTCACAAAGCTTCACAACCAAAGTAAGAATCCTTACCTTAGGATGCCTTAGGTTGATTTTCTACCCCAAATCAGTTCAAAAGCCCTTTAAAACTCCTTGATCAAAATAAAGAGAATTTGAGAGGAAGCAAGAGAGGAGAGTGGCGATGGAGAAGAAGAATGAAGAATGAAGGGTTTGCAATGTCTTAATTCTTTTTAATGAAATTTATACACAAGCATTCCCATTTTGCCCACACTCTTCTTTGGGGATTCTATCTATATCCTTTGACTCATTACAAACACACCCCGATAGCAACATATTCTCCATGAAAATTCCTTACATTTTACTCCCCACTTTTCCTGCTAATTAGGGGTAGAATGGTCAAATTGCCCTTAGGGAAGAAAATATCTAAAACTTAACAAACATTTTGGTCGGCCTGTCGCCGCGACGAGGAAACTTCTGTCACCGCGGTGAAACTGTCCAACAGCTTCCCCGTGGCTTCAACACCTCTTCGCCGTGGCGGAGATTATTCTTCACCCCGGCGAAGCATGGAATACTGAACTTCTTCTATTTTCAACCAATTTCAGGGCAAGTATTCAACATAACACTCAATCAAAGGTCAACCAAACAATATTACCAAGAAACCAACTCAAATAAGAGCAAAAGAAGAAACAATAACTACGTACCTCAAGTGGGGCGTTATAGTGTGCAACAAGACAAGGCATTCCACAATACAATGTTATCACAGGTTTAATGCTGCGTATAATAGAGCTTTGCAGTATGGTTCCTCACAATTTGTTGGTTTTCCTGGGTCAACTGGTTCACATTCTCAGCAATTTCAAAACTTTAATCAACATCAGCTTGCTTTTGGTTCTGATTCCAAGCAACCGTCTCAGTTTGTTTCTTCCTTTGGAGTTGCTGGCCACATGAATATTCCTCCAAGTTCAGGGAACATTCCTATATCCCTTGGCTCTAACAATACTGTTGGTTCTCCTAATGTCTTTGGTTTGCCAAGTCAACAACCAATAAGTACCAATCAGGCTTTTCTAGCAGCCTCAAACTATGCTTCTGATGCACGCTATGGTCCACACCTGCAAAACTCCCAAACAGCCACACGTTTCACCCCTACTGATCCCATATGGTACATGGATTCTGGAGCTACTAATCATGT
The DNA here is from genome assembly GCA_026229545.1 of Pistacia atlantica. Classification (NCBI taxonomy): domain Eukaryota; kingdom Viridiplantae; phylum Streptophyta; class Magnoliopsida; order Sapindales; family Anacardiaceae; genus Pistacia; species Pistacia atlantica. Next base: position 18,682,041 of record CM047909.1, on the reverse strand, counting down.
AGCTTCAAAATTGAGTCATCTACAAGTCAGCAAGGATTATTGTGGTCGAAATCAACTTCAAGTGGGCAATGGTGAACATCTTGACATCTCCCATACTGGTAACACTTTATTGCCCAGTCATTTTCATTCTAAATGTTTGCATCTCAAAAACATATTATGTGTCCCTAAAATTACCAAAAACTTACTTAGTATTTCCAAGTTTACAAAAGACAATAATGTGATTGTAGAGTTTAATGCTAATTGTTGCATTGTTAAGGATCAAACAACCAGGGAAATGTTATTGCAAGGGGACCTTAAAGAAGGCCTATATTAGCTGAATATTCCCTACACCAAATCTGTTTGTCCTGCTGCACAATCCTCACAATCTTACAACCAAAATTTGAGTCAGAATAGTCAAAATTTTAGTTAGAATAATTGTATTTCACATTGCAATAATGTAGTAAAAAATACTAGCATTCCTTTCTGTCCAAAACCTACTCAAGAGTAGTGTAAACTTGACTCTAATGCTTTGTCCTCTATGTCAAATCCTTGTAGTTCTGTAATATGCAATGGTCTAATAAATAAAGAAAATGTTGAAAATGTTGCTATGGTTGTAAATGATGTGATTGTTGATGCTCATACTGTTCCTATTGTATCTACAAATTCTGGTGTGCATCTAGATAATATTGATGTGATTCTTGATGTTCATACTGTCCCTATTGTACCTACTAATTCTGATGTGCATTTAGATAACATTGATGTGCCTACTGATGTTTATACTGCTTCTATTGTGTCTATAATTCCTGATGTGCACTCAGATACTATTGTGCCTAATCTTCTTGATGTGTCTCAAAATAATAATCTCATTAAAAATGATAGTTTTATTGATAGCACTACTGTACATACTGCCTTAGCTCTTCCTAGTAATAAAAATCTGTGTTTCAATATTAATAAAAGTGCTCAGGATCATATGATCTGGCACAGAAGACTAGGGCACCCACATTCCACAATCTTGCATAAAATTTTATCCACCCTAACTAACTCAAAGTTTGCCACACTTACACAAACTTCCTCTTTATTCTGTGATGCATGTCAACTAGGCAAACTTCACAATGCAAGTTTCCCTCCTTCCTCTTCTCATGCCACTGCTCCATTAGAATTAGTCCATAGTGACGTATGGGGTCCTACCCCCTTACCTTCTTCTGAAGGTTTTAGGTGTTACATACAGTTTCTTGATGATTATAGCAGATACACTTGGTTGTTTCCCCTTAGAACTAAAGCTAAAGTTAAGTCCATTTTTATTAAATTTCATCATCTCGCTGAGCGACAGTTTGGTTACAAATTAAAATGTCTACAATCTAATCAAGGAGGGGAATTCATAGCACTACATACATATCTCACAAACATAGGCATTCAGTTTAGAAATTCATGCTCTCATATCCACCAACAAAATGGTAGAAGTGAAAGAAAACATAGGCACATAGTTGAAACAGGACTAACCTTGCTTGCTCAAGCTTCAATGCCTCTTCATTTTTGGTGGTTATCTTTTGAAACTGCTGTTTATGTTATTAATAGAATGTCTACCCCTGTTTTAAATAATATCTTACCTTACCAAATGTTATTTAAAATATCTCATGTCTATGAAAGCTTAAGCGTTTTTGGGTGCTCTTGTTTCCCTTACCTTAGAGTTTTTAATCGTCATAAATTCAGTTTTCATAGTACAAAATGTGTCTTTGTTGGATATAGTCTTGTCCATAAGGGTTACAAGTGTCTTCAACCCAACGGTAAAATTGTTATTTCACCTAGTGTTAAATTCAATGAATTAGAGTTTCCTTTTTCCTTTAACAATTTTTGTTCTCAGTATGTTCCTAAATCTGATTCTGAATCTAGTTTTGAGTCCTCTCAAAATTAGTCTTTAACCAATACATCTCTACCTTTTCCATTCACATCTATACCTTCTCCTGAGTCTCCACAAAGGCCTTCTAAAGATCCTTCTGATGTAACAAATCCCTCAAGTAAGTCTGATTTTTTAACTGCAGCAGTTGGGACTAACTCAGCAAAATCACATACTACACATAACACTCCTCTACCTACACACAACACGTCTCTACCTGTTTATGGTCCAACACAGTTTGAATCATTAGCCATAGATTCACATCAACCTGCTTACCTAAACCAATCATCACCAACCTTTAACATTGAAGTTGATTTCACATCATACCAACCTCCATTTTTAACTAAGTCATCATCATCAAATACCTCCACACACCAGCCTACATCTTTAACCAAGTCATCATCATCAAATAATTCAACACATCAGCCTACTGGTTCAAACAACTCCACTCTCCAGCCTAAAAATTCAAACCATTCTACTGATTCAGCCTCTCATTTACCTGTCCTCTCTACATGTCCTAGTTTACCTTCATGCTCACTTGAGGTTGATCTCACATCACTAAAGAATTCTACTGATTGTATGACTTTCAAACCATCTACCTCAACCTCAAACACACACCCCAATGACTATAGGATCCAAAGCAGTAGCTGCTCCTTTTAACATAGTGTGTTCCACAACCCTTAATTCAGAAATCACTACTGTTGTTCCTGAACCAAATACTGTGTTTGAAGCCCTTCATAGTGCTAAGTGGAAAGGGGCAATGCAAAGTGAATTAGATGCATTAATGAAAAATGACACATGGATTCTTGTCCCTCCTCTTCTTGATAAAAATATTGTAGGCAACATGTGGGTTTTTAGAACAAAATACAATGCTGATGGTTCCCTGCAAAAGTACAAAGCTAGACTTGTTGCTAAGGGTTTTCAACAAACTCCTGCCCTAGATTACTTTGAAACCTTTAGCCCAGTTATCAAGCCATCTACCATTAGGATAATCCTTACCTTAGCTGTCACAAATGGGTGGGATATTCAGCAAGTAGATGTGAATAATGCCTTCTTGAATGGAACCTTAAATGAAGAAGTTTACACGAGTCAACCTGTTGGTTTTGAGGATCTTACTAGGCCTTCCTATGTTTGCAAGTTAAATAAAGCTTTGTATGGACTTAAACAAGCTCCAAGAGCTTGGTTTGATAAGTTGAAGGCTGCCTTATATCACAAAGGGTTCCAAAATTCAGTTTCTGATTCTAGCATGTTTGTGCTTTGTCACAACTCATTTTTCATCTATGTACTTGTCTATGTGGATGATATTCTGATTACTAGATCAGATAAGTGTTTTATCACTCAACTCATGAAAGATCTTAATGATGAGTGCTCTCTTAAGACTCTTGGCTCTTTACAATATTTTTTGGGGTTAGAGGCAACTAGAACAGCAACTGGTATCCATTTGAAGCAAAGCAAATATGTTTCAAATCTACTGTCTAAAACCAAAATGTTGGACTGTCATGCCTACTCTACACCGATGGCTGTGGGCACAAAACTTTGCTCTACTGATAGTGAACCTTTTGCTGACCCAAACCTTTATCGCAGCACCATAGGAGCCCTTCAATACTTAACTCTTACAGGGCCAGACATTAGTTTCCCTGTCAATAAACTGAGTCAGTTCTTGCAAACCCCTACAGAACTTCAGTGGCAGGCTTGCAAGAGAATATTAAGGTATATTAAGGGAACACAACACTATAGGTTACATTTTAAACCAACCAGCACTTTAAAAGTTGAGTGTTATGCTGATGCTAATTGGGTCAGCAATCTAGAGGACCGACGGTCTACAAGTGGCTATTGTGTTTACATGGGACCAAACTTGATCCAGTGGAGTTCTAAAAAACAAAAGGTTGTAGCTCTTTCTTCTATAGAGGCTGAGTATAGAGCTTTGGCCCATAGAACCACAGAAATTGCATGCTTCAGAGCTTGCTCACTGAGTTCGGTTTACAAATTAATGGCACTCCTATTATTTGGTGTGACAATGTGAGTGCTGGGGCCTTGGCAGCTAATCCGGTGTTTCATGCACGAACCAAACACATAGAGATTGATGCTCACTATATTAGAGAGCAAGTTCTTGCGAAAAAACTGCACATACAGTATGTCCCTTCCAAGCTTCAAATAGCTGACCTCTTAACAAAAGCACTATCAGTTGCTCAGTTTACAGAACTTAGAAAAAAGCTGAATGTTGTAAGCCAAGAAAACATATAACTGAATCAGACATATAACTGAAACAGATTTTTTTTTACAGATGCAATTTGTCTGCTTATGTTACTGCTGTTTATGTTACTGTTGTAGTTTACAAGGTGCAGTTTTTATGCTACAGCTTACAGTTTTTTGTGCTGAAGAATTTGGGTTGCTGCATTGTTAAAACTGCAGCATTTGTTAAAATTTGCAGTTTTGTGAGATTGCAGGATTGTTTGTGTGAAATACAGTTTATAGATTTGTGTAGTTGGTGAAGTTTTTGTGTGGCCGTTTACGTATTTGTGTTGAATGTAGTTGGTGAAGTTTGTGTTGAGTAGCTGCAGATTTATGAGTTTGCAGTTTGTGTTACTGGAAGAAATCTGATAAGAAAAATGCAGATTTGTGTAGTTGGTGAAGTTTGTGTTGAGTAGCTGTAGATTTATGAGTTGCAACACCTTACCATCCACAGACAAGCGGGCAAGTGGAACTGTCGAATAGAGAACTTAAGGGGATTCTAGAAAAGACAGTTAATGCATCTAGGAAAGTGATAAGCGTATTTTACACTATGATTTTGCATTGAATTTTGATAGGATTTAGGATACTTTTCATACAATTTGGGCCATAATTGCTACCTAATTCTATTAATTTGTCTTTGTAGGCCTAAACGATGATTTTTAGCATAAATGACAGTTTTGAGCGTAAATTGTGTAACTAGAGCTTGAAAACTCGGAATAACCTGAATTTAGAAGCTTTGGAAAGCTAAGAAGAATAGCTACAACATTCATGTTTTGGGTTTTTCCTAATTCTGACTGGACAAAGGTGAAAATTTGGCTTGAAGTCGTGAAAAGGACGCTGGGAACTGAAGAAAAACGTCTTTGGACGTGCTTCAGTATTTCTGCCATAACTTGAGCTGTAGACCTCGGATTGTGCTGATTCTTGAACGACCAGAAATATAATTTAAAGGGCTACAATTCATATGTTTTACACTTTTCCATATTCTAACTATATCATGCTCAAATTGGGCCTGTAAGTCTTCGCCGCGGCGAAATATGCGTCAGATGCAAAAATAAAACGACGCGTTTTGGTTTGCTAGGGCTTCGTCCTTAAGTGAGAGAGGTATAAATTAGAGCGAAAAGGAAGAGAAAAGGGGCTTGGTTCGTGATTTGGGAGGCAGCTCATGGAAGGAGAAGATTATTGAAGATTTGGGCTTCAAATTAGAGAAGATTTCTCCATCTTTTGCTTGCTTTTCAATGATGAATCTTGATTCAGTTTGTTTTTGTTGTTTTATTTCGTTTTTGAGTATGAACTGAGTTGTTTAGCTAGGGTTTGATGTAATCTTGATACAATGATTCAAATTTATATGGATTGAATTACTTTGAGTTTTAATTTCATGATTGAGTGTTTATCTCTTTGTTTAATGTCTTTTGGATGCTTGATCACCATTCAAATGTGTGTTGTTCACAATGAGACTGAGAAGTGATTTGTGATTGTGCCTCTTGGGATAAATACCATAGATTAGCAAACGCTAGAGATAGGTTTAGCGATCTATGAAATCTAGATAGAATTCCACAAAGCTTAAAATCCTTTGAACTATTAATCTTCATTTTGTTGGGTGCGGAAGCTTAATAGGGATAAGTAGGGAAATGTAGCATGAGAATGTATGTTTTACAACTTAGGGAATTCGATTTTCAATCAAGGAATTAGAACTTGGGTAATAGATTCTATGATTTGGGTTAGCGTATTTAGGTGAATTCAACACCCTAGCATTTGTTTTATAATTGTTTAATTAATTAAGTTGTTGGGTTTTGCATTTGTATTTAGTTTGTTAATCTTCCATCAATCCAATTTATTGTTGCTTCAATTAGGACTTAAATTAGAAAAATCGGTAATTAGTAACACTATCCTCGTGAGAACGATACTCACTCATCACTTTATTACTTTTTGCGACTAGTATACTTGCTATTTTTGCATGTTGTAGTAAACACGCATCAAGTTTTTGGCGCCAGCTGCGGGGATAGTTGATTATTAATATTGATAGTATCTAGTGTAGTGCTAAATTGAAGCTTTTATTTCATTTTTGTAATCAATTGTAAATATTGTATAGTCTTAAGTATGAGAATTGACATTACCTCTTTCGTGCAAGGCAATGATGAATCACTATATGAAGCTTGGGAGAGGTACACGGAGTTGTTAAGGAATTGTCCACATAATGGTCTACCGTTTTGGAGACAAGTCCAAACATTTTACAATGGGTTGCTACCAAATATTCAAATGATGGTAAATGTGGCAAAGTGGAGCCTTAAATAACAAGACCCCAGAAGAGGCTTATGAATTGCTTGAGGTGATGGCCAACAATAACTACCAAAGACCTAATGATAGAGCAATGCCGAAGAGAACAATGGGTCTACATGAAGTTGACGCGTTCAACACATTATCTGCACAAATTGCACCATGTCAAAGCCAATTGGGAGGTATGAATGTAAATTCTTTTCACTCACCATTTATAACTTGTGAATTTTGTGCAGGAAACCATGAGAGTGTGGAATGCCAATATGGAAACCATTTATTCTTCTCAACAACCGAGCAAGTGAATTACATGGTTAGTTCACAAAGGCTGCAAAGTGACTCCTTCTCCGATGCTTACAATCTTGGTTGGGGGAATCACCCAAATTTGTCCTGGAGCGATCAAAGCAGTCAATCAAATCAAAGGACAATGCCAAACCATCAACCAGTGGTGAATCATCAACCATGTGAGCAAAGAATGTCGAAATTGGAAGATATATTCGAAGAGTTCATGCAAGAAATCACAAGTTTTATGAATTGTTCTAATTCCTTAGCTTTAAACTTCACCTGAAACACCCAAAAACACATAAATTCAAAATAATTCAAAATCATAAGAGAACTAAACAAATTCAAACAGCAATGAAATGAAAAACAATTGAAAAGACTTGGGTTGCCTCCCAAGAAGCGCTTGTTTATAGTCGAAAGCTCGACTTTCCCATGGTCCTTCGTCAATCCGGATCCTTGTGGGGTGCTTCACTTCCCATTGCCACCTCTTGATCTTTCCTTTGGATTTCGGACATTCTCATAAGCATCTTTTCGGAACTTCAAATTCGTATATGCGTACTTGAGATGAGATGGTGATTGGTTGAGTCCAATGTTTGGAGTCTCTTCCAACACCAATTTTGACTTGTGTGCATTTACACCAAATTCCTCAAATTGTTCCTTGTGAGGTGAGTTGCTTGGTTGAAATTCCCCTAAGTATTTTGCACACCTTTCCGCTTTGAGATTTTCCTCTTCATTGGTCTTGTCTTCAAGTTCTTCCAACTTTTCTTCATTGTGAGGTTGCTCCAACACTATACCTCTCCTCAATGGTATGACATTTAATTGTTCTTCAGGATTTGTGACCTTTGTGCTTGGCAAAGAACCTTGAGATCTCTCTGTCAGTTGTTCAACCAATTGCCCCATTTGAACCTCCAAATTTTGAATGGACACTCCTTGATTTATGAAGTTTGAGTGTGTCTCATTCATAAAACTTGTGATTTCTTGCATGAACTCTTCGAATATATCTTCCAATTTCGACATTCTTTGCTCACATGGTTGATGATTCACCACTGGTTGATGGTTTGGCATTGTCCTTTGATTTGATTGACTGCTTTGATCGCTCCAGGACAAATTTGGGTGATTCCCCCAACCAAGATTGTAAGCATCGGAGAAGGAGTCACTTTGCAGCCTTTGTGAACTAACCATGTAATTCACTTGCTCGGTTGTTGAGAAGAATAACTGGTTTCCATATTGGCATTCCACACTCTCATGGTTTCCTGCACAAAATTCACAAGTTATAAATGGTGAGTGAAAAGAATTTACATTCATACCTCCCAATTGGCTTTGACATGGTGCAATTTGTGCAGATAATGTGTTGAACGCGTCAACTTCATGTAGACCCATTGTTCTCTTCGGCATTGCTCTATCATTAGGTCTTTGGTAGTTATTGTTGGCCATCACCTCAAGCAATTCATAAGCCTCTTCTGGGGTCTTGTTATTTAAGGCTCCGCCTGCTGCCACATCTACCATCATTTGAATATTTGGTAGCAACCCATTGTAAAATGTTTGGACTTGTCTCCAAAACGGTAGACCATTATGTGGACAATTCCTTAACAACTCCGTGTACCTCTCCCAAGCTTCATATAGTGATTCATCATTGCCTTGCACGAAAGAGGTAATGTCAATTCTCATACTTAAGACTATACAATATTTACAATTGATTACAAAAATGAAATAAAAGCTTCAATTTAGCACTACACTAGATACTATCAATATTAATAATCAACTATCCCCGGCAACGGCGCCAAAAACTTGATGCGTGTTTACTACAACATGCAAAAATAGCAAGTATACTAGTCGCAAAAAGTAATAAAGTGATGAGTGAGTATCGTTCCCACGAGGATAGTGTTACTAATTACCGATTTTTCTAATTTAAGTCCTAATTGAAGCAACAATAAATTGGATTGATGGAAGATTAACAAACTAAATACAAATGCAAAACCCAACAACTTAACTAATTAAACAATTATAAAACAAATGCTAGGGTGTTGAATTCACCTAAATACGCTAACCCAAATCATAGAATCTATTACCCAAGTTCTAATTCCTTGATTGAAAATCGAATTCCCTAAGTTGTAAAACATACATTCTCATGCTACATTTCCCTACTTATCCCTATTAAGCTTCCGCACCCAACAAAATGAAGATTAATAGTTCAAAGGATTTTAAGCTTTGTGGAATTCTATCTAGATTTCATAGATCGCTAAACCTATCTCTAGCGTTTGCTAATCTATGGTATTTATCCCAAGAGGCACAATCACAAATCACTTCTCAGTCTCATTGTGAACAACACACATTTGAATGGTGATCAAGCATCCAAAAGACATTAAACAAAGAGATAAACACTCAATCATGAAATTAAAACTCAAAGTAATTCAATCCATATAAATTTGAATCATTGTATCAAGATTACATCAAACCCTAGCTAAACAACTCAGTTCATACTCAAAAACGAAATAAAACAACAAAAACAAACTGAATCAAGATTCATCATTGAAAAGCAAGCAAAAGATGGAGAAATCTTCTCTAATTTGAAGCCCAAATCTTCAATAATCTTCTCCTTCCATGAGCTGCCTCCCAAATCACGAACCAAGCCCCTTTTCTCTTCCTTTTCGCTCTAATTTATACCTCTCTCACTTAAGGACGAAGCCCTAGCAAGCCAAAACGCATAGTTTTATTTTTGCATCTGACGCAGATTTCGCCGCGGCGAAGCTTTTTCCTCGCCGCGGTGAAGACTTACAGGCCTAATTTGAGCATGATATAGTTAGAATATGGAAAAGTGTAAAACATATTAATTGTAGCCCTTTAAATTATCTTTCTGGTAGTTCAAGAATCAGCACAATCAGAGGTCTACAGATCAAGTTATGGCAGAAATACTGAAGCACGTCCAAAGACGTTTTTCTTCAGTTCCCAGCGTCCTTTTCACGACTTCAAGCCAAGTTTTCACCTTTGTCCAGTCAGAATTAGGAAAAACCCAAAACATGAACGTTGTAGCTCTTCTTCTTAGCTTTCCAAAGCTTCTAAATTCAGGTTATTCCGAGTTTTCAAGCTCAAGTTACACAATTTACGCTCAAAACTGTCATTTATGCTAAAAATCATCGTTTAGGCCTACAAAGACAAATTAATAGAATTAGGTAGCAATTATGGCCCAAATTGTATGAAAAGTATCCTAAATCCTATCAAAATTCAATGCAAAATCATAGTGTAAAATACGCTTATCAGAAAGATTGGTCACGAAAATTGGATGATGCATTATGGGCCTATCGAACTGCATTTAAGACCCCAATTGGTATGTCTCCATTCAGGATGGTCTATGGAAGGCATGTCACGTGCTGATAGAACTCGAGCATAAAGCATATTGGGTAGTCAAGCAACTCAACATGGACTTACGAGCTATTGAGGAGGAAAGGATGTTGACTTTGAACGAACTCGATGAGTTCCGTCTTGAAGCATATGAGAATGCTTGGATGTATAAGGAAAAGACCAAGAAGTGGCATGATAAGCATACTAGGAAGAAGAACTTTGAAGTGTGTTACAAGGTTTTATTATTTAATTCTAGGCTTAGGCTTTTCCTCGAAAAACTTAAGTCTAGATGGTCTGGACCGTTCATAGTTACAAGGGTTTTCCCATACGGAGCAGTGGAAGTGTCACATGAAGAAAAGGGCACCTTTACAGTCAATGGACAGGGGCTGAAGCCATACATAGATGGGATGCTGAGTTGCAAATCCATCCTAATCTGGCTTGACATTCCGACTTGAAAGATCGACAGAGTCGAGCTTTCCGACTATAAACAAGCGCTTCTTGGGAGGCAACCCAAGTGTTTTCAATTGTTTTTCATTTCATTGTTGTTTGAATTTTTTTGGTTTTCTTTTGACTTTGAATGAGTTTTAATTTGTGTGTTTTTGGGTGTTTCAGGTGAAGTTTTAAGCTAAGGCGAAGAAAGAAAAGTTCCAAACTTCGCCGGGGCGAAGCACATCGTTTGAAAATGAAGTTGAAAATGCTCCAGACTTCGCCGCGGCGAAGATTGTTCTTTGCCGAGGTGAAGTAACCTAAAAAATGATGCAGCTTCTGTATTTTTTCGCCTTGGCAAAGAAGGTTGGACGAAAATTTTCTAAGTCAAGTTCGTCGCGGCGAAGATTTTTCTTCGCCGGGGCGAGTAGCTACTATAATTTTTCGTCGCGGTGAAGAATTTGTCGTCGATACGGCATCGAATGGGTTCAATTTTTAGGGTTGTAACTTGAAGAACTTCGCCACGGCGAAACCTGCTGTGTATAAATTCTGCTGTAACGCTTCATTTTCGCAAAACTTCTCAAATGCCTTTCAGAGAAAAAATTTCCAACATTCAATCCAGAGCTTTCCTAGTGATTTCCAAGTGACGTTTCTCACTCCTTAACCCTCCTAATCACCAAAACAATGCATTTCAACAACAATCTTTGCGAAAAATTCACGAAATTTTTGAGTTCAAGAAATTTGGGGTTTTCCAATCTGGGCTGATTTTGGCTAAATTGGTGGCGAATAATCCTTAGTGTTGGTAAGATTTCAAGTTCCCTAAGGTTTTTATCGCACAATTTCGAGTTTTGATTTGTGGATTTGAAAATTTTTGATTGTTGGTTGAGTTGTGAATTTTTTGGTGCTTGTGAGCTTGATTTTGTTTAAGGAAGGGTTGATTGTGCATTGTGTGATATTGAGGAGTGTGGGTTTTGAATTTTGGAGTGTTTGGTTGAATTTGGAAAAATCGTAGTTTGGGGGTCTAAGTGCGAATTTTTGGAAGTGTTGTCAGTTTTTGCAGGCTTGAATTGGTTGTCGTAGGACACTTAGGTTTGAATTTTTGTGTTGCATTGTTGAGTTGAAGTGTAGTTTTGGAGAAAATGCTGCTCAAAGTCAAGGTACCATCCAAGGGCAAGGGAAAAGGAAAGAAAGTGGACAACCGATTCATGAGTGATAAGGCTTGGAAACGATATGAAGGGGCAATCCAAAGAAAAGATAAAGGTTTTATTCTTGAGCGTGGATTGACCGCGAGCCAGGCTATGGACTAGAGTCGAGGGAGACATTGAGAACTTTTTACCAGTGCACCCGCACAAGCGGCTGTAGAGCCGCTAGTGAGGGAGTTTTATGCCAACCTCCCGGAGTGTCAGGAGGGTACTGCATTTGTGAGGGGGGTTGATGTGGCGTTTACGGCAAAGACGATCAATTAATTTTACAACTTGCCTAAGATTAACCAGAATGAGTATTTGGCTTTTAGGAACTCACAGTTTAAGGATGATATCATTCTTCCAATACTCACAAAATCGGGTTCAACTTGGACAGTGTCGTAGAAAAGAAAGAAAACCATCAAGGGAACTAATTTGACACCGATGGCTCGGCTATGGCAGTATTTTGTTAGTGCGAGGATGATGCCAAAAACACACTATAGTACGGTAACCTATGAGAAGGCATTATTGCTCTATTCTATTGCCACAAGAAAGAGTATGGTTGTGGGACAAATTATCCTGAACAACATTCAGCATGCCGCCAAACCAGGGTGATCAAGTTACTCTTTCCCACATCTCATAACAACGTTGTGCATTCAAGCTGGAGCCGAGGTGTATGATGATGAGCCACGTATACATGCTACCCCAACCTTCGACTCAGACTATTATCAAAAGCATCTTGAATGTCCAAAAGCTAAGCAACCAAGAGCAGGGACAAAACGACAGAGAACCACACAAGGCCCTCCCATATCCTCCAGCTCCACAGCTACTATGAAGGAGATGATACAACAGATGATGGCTCAGATGAGACGTATGGCAAAACGTCAGGATTGGTTGGCTGAGCAGACTCAGATGATGTATGACAAGCTGAAGAGTAGCTTCAACAAGCTCAACATTGACACTGCAGAATTCCAATGGGCTGACTGGGATCCAGAAGAGTGGATGGGCTCCGAGTCAGAAGAGGACGACGACGAGGAAGACGAGGAGGGCGAAGAATAAGCACTGGAGCACCTGTTTCTGTCTTCTTTTATTTTTCCTTGTTTTTAATTGATTTTGTTTTTCATTTCAACCATTAAACTCAGTTGATATTTTCGTTTGGATTGTTTTAGTAGTTTTTCGTTTTTTTTATTGTTGTAGTTGTTGCAAGGACGAGATAAGGTTGTAATATTTTTCAATTTAGTCAGTGAATTATTGTAACACAGTGGACACACAGTTTCAATTGTTTTTACAGATTTTGGTGATGAAAAAGTCAAGGACCGGGTGTGCACACTGTTGAGTGAAACTTCAACTTCACGGATTAATTAGGGAACTATCTCGTACCTTTGTCATTTTTGTTTTTCTATTCCGAATTTTTGTATAATGGGACACTGGGGACAATGTCATCTTTTGTTTGGGGGTAGGAAAAATTAGAAATTTTTGAACTTTTGTTTATTTTACTTTGGTTTGATTGTTTTTGCCAATGATGAATTGTATAAATCAATGATGAGAATAGGGTTGTTGCGATTTTATTGTTGAAAAATGTTAAAGCATTGCTTCAAGTTTATGTTTATTGACTGGATTTTGATTGAGGTTTGTTGAGTGGTTCAACCACCATTTTCATATATTTCGGCATGCTTAGATTCATTTTATGTGGTTAGGTAAAGCTTTGATAATGTTGGTGGACTCTAGAACCTAGTAGAGAAGTGCTTGAGGCGAAATTTTAGGAATAAGACATTGTTGAGGAAATGATTTAGGCAAATTTTTTTTTTTTAAACGTTTGAGCCTTTCCAGCCGACCATGAAATAATTTTTCCCTAGTCACCCGTTTAAGCCTTATGAGATTTTCATTGCCGTATTTTTCTTGCAATTAAAAAAAAAAAATTGTCAAATCCAATTACCCTAAACACTTTATCATACCCTTTAGGAGAAATTTTTGGACCTAATGCAAACACAAAGAACCTAAGGAGTCATGTGAATGAACCAAAAGAATAGTTTGGGAGTTGTGAGAAGGGCAAAAAGAATAAGAAGAGGTAGTTGACCTCAATGTGAATGGTTTTGATTTTTGTTTATTCCAAAAAAAAAAAAAAAATGTTTCAATTTTTGTTTCTCTCAAGAACTGCATTGCAGAAGAAAAAATAAGAATTGTGAATGATTGAGGGTTGTTAATTTGGTTGATATTTTGAGTGATGGTTGAGAAAGGAAGTGGGAGTTTGATTTAGTCTTACTGTTTGCTTTAAGAAAACCAAATTCTCTTATTTGCTTATCCTATCCTTTTCCTTGGAGCCCACTATCCGAGCCTAACGTTACAAGCTTGCAAAGACCTTTTGATTCTTAGCGATGTCTAATCCTCATTAGTGGAGAGTAGTTCGATATTTAGGCTTATGGAGTCTGCCACCATTTGATAAACTTTGTGTTTCTGCATAAAATAATCTGGGAAGTCGGAAGGTGGATTGAAGTGGGGATCACCTACTCAAGGGACCAATTGAGAAAGATGGTCAGTGTAACTTATAACTTCTTGGAGTGTTGAACATTTTCTAATAATAATTTTGCGACAACCTTTGAGATTGGTATAAATTCTAGCCAGTTGTTTTGTTGAGTCGAGTCTCTTGTTTTTTTTTTTTTTTCATTTTTGTTTATTTACTGTTTTGTGTTGTTGAGCGTTTGTGTTTTTCTTTCATTTTGTTTTGTACCTGATGCTCGGGGACGAGCATGTCTCTAGTTTGGAGGTATTTGATAATCCGAGGATTATACTGTTTTATTTAAGCTTTTATACCGGATTTTAGATACTTCTTAGTTCATTCATGCCTGAATTGCTACTTAATTCTCTACATTTCATGTTTCAGGCTAAAATGGATATTTTGAGCAAATAACGACCGAATTGGAGTTTCTGGACTCAGAAGTAAACGGATCTCAGAAGTTGGGAGAGTTCTGAAGCAGAGTAAAGCACTATGAAGCTTGTTCCCAAGGGAGAGCACCGAAGATCGAAGATTCAAGCCAAGAAACAAGCGGAGGGCAATTCTATAAATTCAAAATTTTTCATGAAGCTTCGCCACTGTGAAGGTTGTTCTTCGCCACGGCGAAATGAGTTGCGCACCAGATTTCAGTTTACTTTGTCGCCTCAGCAAGATTTCTTCTTTGCCGCGGCGAAGTCTGCATTTTCCAGTTTTTGTAAAACGCACAGTTTCGTTTTTAGGCTAAGTTTTAGGTTTTGGGGTGAGGTATAAAAGAAAAACCTTACCATTTTGAAGGGATCGCGTTTTTCTTAGTCTAGAGCTGCCATTTCATTTCCTTAGCTTAGGTTTGACGAATTTGGATTGAAAAGTGAGAGGATTTGGGATTGAATCTTGTGGATTCTTCAACTAGGGGAGATCTCTTGTCTTTTCTATTAATTTTATAATGTTGAACTCTGAGTTTACTGTTTTTATTTTCTGTTTTCATGATTTAAGTATGAACTAACTCTTTTGTGGGTTAGGGTTTTGATGAACTTCAAATTCTATGGATTAATGAATTGATTATTGTTATTTCCATCTTCTATTGCATAGGTTGTGTGTTTATCCTGTTTTTATTGAATGTAATTGATCAATGTGATGAGATTGAGAAATGATTCATGTTAAGCTTCTTGGGTAATCACCATTGTAGTATTAAATGCTAGAGATAGATTTAAGAACCAATGAAGTCAATCTAGAGTTCTATGAGCATAATGAACTTGAATCTATTATCCTTCAAATTGTTGGGTGTGGAAGTGTAATAGAGAAAAGTAGGAATTCATAGCATGAGAAGGTCTGATTAACAATTTAGAGAATTCGATTTACAATCAATTGCATGTGAATATGGAAATGGCATAATTCGTAATCTTAACCCATAGAGTTTGAATGAAGTCAAAACCCTACCCTTTTATCTAAATTGAATTCTATCTTTGTGTTTAATCGTGCTTTTGTAATTTAGTTTCAATACTTTGAAGTTTTGTTTTAGTTTTAGGTTTAATTTTCTCCCATCAATCCAACATTTTCGATTGCTCCAACTTGAAAACAGTAGAAAACTTAGTGATTAGCAACCAATCCTCGTGGGAACGATACTTTTCTTATCACTTTATTACTTAGTGCGACTAGTGCACTTGCTATATTGCATGTTGTAGTAACAACGCATCAGAGCTTGGGTTCTTATCAGACTTGTTTAATGGAGATGAAATTGAAGAAGAATCGGCCATTTTGACGTTGGTCAAAGGCTCTGATACCAAGTGAAGAAAGAAAATGAAAGAAAACAGTAGAGAAGAGCAAAAAAATTGAGAGAAAATTTGGTAAAGCAAGAATGAGTAGCTTTTTTCATTAACTAGATCAGTTGAAGTTGGAGAGCTTATATACAAAGCTAACTCAGTGAACTTAATAGTTCTTAGAGCTAATAACAGTCAATAGAAGTCAACTAATAGAGGTGCATTCAACTAATCCTAACAAACATAAATTCACATAGAATAAAAAATTCAAATTTTCATTAAAAAAAATAATAATAAGTAAAACTAATGCCATTACATAAATAGAATTCAACATGTAGTGACATTAAAACAAACAAATGTCTTAAAAAAAAAAAAATGTAATGCCACATCCCCTAAACTAGGAAAGATCTGATAAGCCTTATCCTAAGGTCATTATCTAACTTGTAAGTTATTCTAGGCAAGGGAACTCCTAATTTCTTGTGATGTCCTTTACGAGTGAAGACTCCAATAGATGCACCAGCCATCTTTCTAGCACCCCAATCTGTGTACTTTTGATGTAGTTGTTGACTAAGCACCTATAATCTTTATCAACATCTTTAGGGTTTTGAACTGTGAGCTTTTTTCCAAACCAGATCAAGGAGACCAACAAGACTAGGGTAACTCAGAGTCTCTTTAAGGACATTGTATTTCATCTTAGCTCTAATTAATCCCCCTTGCTAGACAATTTCCTGTATCTTTTCATTCACTTGAATGAAATGATTTACGTGTTGCACCAACTCATCCTTTACGTCTCTTAATACTAAGGTGTGAGTTTGTAGAGTTCTAATCATGTTCATTATCCTTTCCTTCTGAGCGGGTGTTCTAGCAGCCCATGCATGTCTATAACTTAACATTTTTTCTGTAACAAATACAAAACAAAATTTCTATTCATTTATCAAATAAAGGTTGACTATATTTGACAAATAATATGTTCACATGTGTTTATGGCTCAATAACGAAAATAGACCCGCAATATCATACTAAGGATGCATTTTATTCTTTAAAGAAAAGGAAATGACACTTTTAGAACCCTTCACACCTTGACACACACTGGCAGAAGTTTCCATGCACTAACATGTGCCGACAGGAGCTGCCAAGTGTTGACACGTGCTAGTAGGAGCCACCATGCGCCAACAGTGACCTGTCACGCATTGCTAGTGACATGTCACTCGCCTACACGCGTCGGATCCAGACCTAATCTCAAACTTCAGGTCAATTTGACCTGTTTATTCTTTGATTGGGTCAACTTGACTTGATTTCACCTATTGACATTGTTTGACCAATTCGTTTGACCGTATGGCTCAGGTGTTGACTGGGTTAGGTGATCCAGTTGACCTTTGATTGGGTTTGACTAACCCATTTTGTCGGTCAAGTATGTGCCAGGTCATTGACCTGGTTGACTATTGACTAGGTTTGGCCAACTTGTTTGACATTTTGGGTCGAATACTCAAGTCAACTTGACTTGTTTGATTTTGTTTTGGGTTGGGCCTGGGTAAAATATTATGGATTTTGAAGAATAACTAACACAAAGAAAATTGTAGCCCACTGGTTAGGGAGTAGTTGGGCTTTTATTTATGAGACTTGGGTTCAAGTCTCGATAACTATGTTTTTTTTGCTTTAACAGTTTAAAAAAATGACATGTCGCATGGAGGGCTGAAAATAAATTGACATGTTAGTCATTGTGGTCATCTTCAACCACTATCCAAGTCTGTGACTTAGTACCCGACCCGGAAAATAACCCTTATGAACCAGGTTCTTTAAAATACCATAACTTAGCCATTTCAACTCCCTTTTTTTTGTGATTAAAAAACCATTCTCTTCATAATTTCTTAAGGAATCTAATAATTTAATTATTATTACCAGAAAACAATTCTACAAACATGAAAAATGAAATTTCAGAATTGAACTTAAATAACACTTAGAATCATTTAACATAATAACGCAAAATTAAAAAAAATGCAAACCACGGATCTGATACCATTGTTAGAAAATTAAGAAATATATAATTTCTAATTCATCCCAAGGTCATCAATATGTCATTATTGCAATCACACTACTAAGTGAACTGAACTGCAATAAAGGGATTCACAACACAAATACCTCATTTCCTTTACTTTGAAGAAAGTGTATGTTGAGAGAGAAGACCACTGTATTCTTTTGTGTATTAGATATTTTAATAAATTGGAGAAGAAGTTGTCATTCTAAAAGGAAAACTTCTTCTTTTATATATGCAGTAGTTGCCTCGGCAACTACTGCAGTTTTAAGTGTTAACTGCCTCTGCCAATTTCTACATGCAACATACTTTGTGTGGGTCCCATCATGGGTGTCCCACCCATATCTAATAAGTTTGATTGAACCATTTGCCCTAGCCTTCTTGGTTAATCTTTTCTTTTGGCTTCTGCTCAAAGAAATGCTTCCTCTGTCAATGAATTCCTTTTCATCCACTCTTTTAAGGTTTCCAAAAGGTACCACAATATGGGAAAAAGAGTTCAGCTCCACAGGTTGAGCTTGATCATGCAAGAGAATCGGAGTTCTAGCTTCCTCTTCATTATTAGATGGATTCTCCCTATTGAGGATAGCAAACCCATTAGACGACTCAGTAGGGGGAAGAAATGATGAATTTTCAAGGGAAGAAGAGTTAGGCTAAGTCTGAACTTCTTCGAAAGGCTTAGTCTCAACACTTTGAGGGTGACTGTCCAGACTCGGATCTAACAAGGCAACTCCTTTCTTTTTATAAACTTGCCTCCATTCTATGCTTCTCCCAAAAGGTTTAGATGGAATGACTTGTTTGAGATTAGGGTTCACCTTACTTGTTTGAGATTAGGGTTCAGCTTACTTGTTTGAGATTAGGGCTCACCTTAGGGGCTAGGGCACACGACTTTTTGGAATGGCCAAAGGACTTGTACAACTTACATATAGACGGTCTCCATTGGTACTCAATGTTCACCTCAATAGCTTTAACATTCAGCATCTCCAACTCAGTAGAATTCGGGAAAGGCGATGAAGCATCCATCTCCAGACAAACCTTAGCGAATTCAATTCTTTTCCCTTCTTCTGCAATAGTATCCATGAAAAGGGGAAGGCACTATGACACTTGCTATGAAACTAAGCCCTTTCGGCATCCAGAGTTCAAGGGGGATGTTGAAAAAATTGACCCAAATAGGAATATTCTTAACCATCTCCTTCGTGAGACTCATATTAGGGGACCACTTCTTTAGCATAAATAGCCTACCTACAATGTGCCATGGTCCTCCTTCGAGAGCCTTATCTTTCATAGAGGCATCTTCAAATGTTAGGATGTAAAAGCCTTGGCCATTGGAGGCAATATCGATTTTCCCATACAACTGCCATGCAATCGCCATAGAATTTTGAACCATGTGAAAGGGAAGTCTTTTATCAAGGAAATAGCCCACCAAACAATTTTTCCATTTGTGAACACACAAATCAGCAACCTCTTTTGGAGTAGGGACTCAGATTTTCGAATCGTTGGGAATTTTGGAGTGCTTAAAGAATTCCATGGGAGCCGGAGATTTAGGTGAAGTGATGGGACCTGGACAATGAGGGTGTAGGAAAAGTAAAATAAGGTAGCAAGTAGTGGATTGAGGGGATGTTGGCAGGAAACTTCCATGGGTTTAGGCTGGGACAGGTGGCGATTGGAAGTTGGGACAGCAAAGGAATTCAGTTACACAGGGAGAGAGAGAGAGAGAGAGAGAGAGAGAGGATAAAAAGAGAGGGAGAGCACAGATTAGGGGGAGAAGAATATTGGTAAATTGGGAGGAGCTAACCCTTGAAGTTAGCGATTAGGGAGGAGCTGGCTCTCGAAGTCCAGCATGTCTATGTCCATTTTTGTTATCCTTTTACAGTTCTTTTAGTTGTGTTAATTACTCATTGTTCTCTTATACTCTCTATTATGATTAATATACCATTTCCATTATTTTGAGCTGTTGTGTTGGATTGATGCTGGAATACTGTTGAATGTTGCGTCTGGATAGTTCTTATTCTTGTATTTGAGCTGTGTGTGTTGCGTGTAAGTTGTGAAGAGGGTCTGGTAAAGTACTGGGTTCCACCATGAAGTAAAAAGGTTTTTCAAGGAGTTGCCTATGGAACTCTCTCTAGTATCAGATTTCTTCCCACCAGATAAGACACCATTAGAGGTAGCTAAAGTGGAATGAGATCTAACCACATTAACCGAATCACCTCCATTGACAGCACCTTGGTAAACAACAACGCTTTTACCAAGTAAAGGAGCTCCAATTGAGCTCCCTGGAGCTTTCTCTCTTCCAAACCGAGAGTTCAAAAGCTCACCAGAACTAGCTCCTTTAATAGATTTTGCTTTAGCACTTTCATTAAAAGCAGACAAGGGAGCTTCATTCAAACTCGAAGAGTTATTTATTTTTAGGAGACTTGAGCTTGCACCATTAGAACCATCACTTTTGACAACGCTAAGGTTAGCAACACTAGCTCTACCTTCCTATTTCCTCCTTTCATATCTGATTCAGGAGCTAAAGGAGCAAAAATAAAAGTAGATTGAGCAAAACTTTTGATGGAACCTTCAGGTGCTTTACTAACCATGAGTAAGGATTGATTATTGCCAGCCATAGAAAGGGAAAAGAACAAGAGTGAGAGGAAGAAGAAGGGGAGATAAATGGCAATAATCAAAGGGAAAGAGGAAGAAACAATGAAAAAGAAAAAGAAAGGTGGCAACTAGGTCAAGAAAACAAAGATGGGAGGAAGATTACACTATTCACTGCAGCGCACTGTTCATTGTAGTGCTGCTGTGCACTTGAGAGCATTTTTTCTCTCACATTTTTTGGACTAACCTGAGCTATTATACTATCAATAGTTGTTCAAAGGTAAAGTAGTGAACTCAAAATATTTGTATCCAAAACACCCATTACGTGTTCCTATCACTAAGTACTTGGAGATAAATTATTCAAGCAAACAAACCTTGGCTATAACTAAGTAAAAGCACTCTTCATTGCTTTCTTGCTCTTAAAAGTTAAAACGAATAAAATCTGCCAACTACATGCGCACCATATTTTTCAAAATAATCTCTTGTAAAAATCATAGTGATGCTGTAATGAACAGTGATGAATAGTGAACAGTACTGAATAGTGTCGATTGTGGTTTTTTCGCATAATTGTTCCTTGATTGGTTAGTTATCTTTTTGTTTCGGCATCACATAGTCATCAGTATCTCTTTCCTTATTCTCAAATACATAGTTGTCATCAGTATCTCATTCCTTGTTCTCAAATACAAAGTATTCTTTTTCAACAATCTTATATAATGCTTTCTCACAATTAAACACAAATTCCAATATTATTATCAATCATTGTATACTAATATAAGATGCCATCAACCTTGGTGACAACAGCTTCATTCTCATTACATAATCCACAAAGTGTTCTTTTTTATATATATATTTATTAATTTTTAAAATACTTTTACTTTTAGAAGAATAAATTTGATGAATGTAAAATGAAAAAAAAAATGGTTTTCCTTATTTAATAAATTGCTTTTCTTTTTAAATTAAATTAACAATGATTTTTTTTTTTAAAGTTTAAAATATATATAAAAAAAAAAAAAAATTGGAAAACCGGCATGGTAGAATAGCCTACTAGTAGTCGCTAAGGGTAGATGGTCACCATCACCAATGGCAAGTTTGGCAACATTGTTGACACCACTGAGATCGCCATGAGGTGGTCTTGTTAGGCAGCAACGAAGTGATGAGGTATGAGATGTGTCTGAAAGGAGAAAATCAACACATGAGAAGAAGTCTCCAGCTCAGATCAAGGATTACAATTAGCAAACTTCCACATATGTTTAGGCTTATGATTAGCTTTATTTGTATTACAAGTGTTAATTGTGTTTTCAATAAGTTTTGAATATGGTGCAAATGACAGGCTATAAATATTGAGTCTGAAATAGTTTGAAGGGTAAGAAAAAAAAAATCAATCAAATTCTCTTCCCAATTCTCTAATTCTCTTCGGACGTATTGTTCCCTCATATAGAGTAGTTCTGTTAAATCCATTGTGGTTCCAGGAGATCTACATAAAGGTGTTGGTGGTGGAGGTGACAACGATGATGTTTGGCTACAGTAGACCAAACACTATCAAAATAAGCTTTTAAATTTTAAAACCTACAAAAACTTATTTTTAATTTTTGTAGGTTTTAGATTTTTAAATTTTAAAACCTTAATCATGCTTAATTCCAAAGTTTTTCACAAAATGTGTTGGCAAAAAGGGATGCAGATGCAAAATTAACAAATAGCGAGAGTTGTTCTTTCTTTGTCAAAGTGTCGTCATTTTGTCCTTATATCAATTAAGATCAGATTCTGTTAAGTAGTTAAGTTGAGGTCTGAATATTGTACAAAAAGAATCTCGTCTATTTATTCAGTTACAATATAGAAATCTAGAATCTCTTTCGATTAGCTCTATACTGTTACCTGTTTTTTGAAGTTTCTTTTGTTTTCCCACATGGTATTAGAGCCCTAACTCACATCAATGGCTACTGATCTTGATTCTTCAAAGTAGCTTAATAGCACTAGAAGAATGGTGCCAAAAGTACGGAATCAAACCACCACAACATTTGCCTCAAGCTTGCAAGTGATTAATCATAAGCTGACGAGGAATAACTATCGATTCTGAAGCTCTCAAGTCCTCTCCACTATTGGCTCACATGATTTGGAGGATCACCTATTAGGTAGAGTTTCCTATCCCCTCCAATCCTAGTTTCTGATTCTGATATTATGAATGAGCTAGTCAAAATAAAGTTGGTAGTACTATTGGAGATATGTGGAAACGAATAGATAAATTTCAAGTGACCTAGTTACTAGCTTGGATTTCAGAGTGCATGTTTTGCTTTGTATCAAAGTGTAGATCTTCCACTGAAATTTGGCTAGCATTAAAGAATGAATTTGTTACATATTCTAAAGCTAGGGCTTTACATCTAAAAAATCTTTTGCAAACCACACACAAAGGGGATTTAAGTATTGGAGCTTATGTAAAGAAAATGAAAGATATTTACCAGAGGATTGATTGTATCTAATGAAGACCTATTACAATATGTACCAGATGGATTGGGTCTTGAATATGATGCTGCGGTAGTGACACTCACATTTAGATTAGAGTCAAAGGTTGATACTATAACTTTACAAGAAGCTCAATTCTTGTTGCAAAAGTACAAAATAAGGTTGGAAAAGTTTAACTATGTGGACTTTTACAACTCCTCGGCACATGTAGCTTTAGTCCATAATCCAGGGTGTTACAATGTCTCTAATAGGAGTAATCAATCTAGTCCTAATGTAGCAAAGATTTCTGATAACATCTCCAGCAATGTCCCTCCATTGATAGCCTTGGGCAATCCACACTGCCCTCAAACTTATGTTACTCCTCTATCTTACTCAAATACACCTCCTTTATCATCTCAGCCTTTTCAATAGTATATTTTTCCTAGTTAACCTTCCCAATCCTTTCTATCTTATGTAGCTCCCAACACATCTGGTCAAAGACTTGCTGTCTATGGAAGAGGCAAAGGCCAAGGCCAAGGTACAGGTAGAGGGGGAATTATTTGCCAAGTCTGCAACAAGGCAGGTCACTCGGCTATCCAATGCTATCATAGGTTTAACTCCACCTATAATGGCCATTCACCACCTTCTAATGTTCCCTCAAAGCATAATGTTTTTATTGGACAGCAGAATGCATTTTCTAGATAGCAGCATGTTTTTTCTGAACCCTAGAATGCCCTTTTTGGAAACCTACAGTACACTAGTCCTCCTAATATCGCCTTATAGCAGAATGCCTTTTCTGGCCATCAACACTATCCTAGCCCTCAATACATTGATGTGAATACCAGTATAGATAGCATGTTTCAACATTCCACCTGTAGTCACTCTGGTTTGTCCAATTCCAGTCATCATTATCTTGGCAACTTTAATTCTATTGCCTTCAGAGTCCCTAGCCAGTAGCTATCAAGACCTAGTCAAGCACATTTGGTCCAAACTAGGTCAGGACCAACTATTTTTCTTAACATCAATTCAGTACCTTCACTATCTGAAACTGCTCATCCCAGTTCAACAGTGTTTCACACTCAGTAGGATCATCCTTCAGCCACACACTTTACACCTACAAACCCTGCCCGGTACATGGATTGTGGTGCAATAGACCATGTGACCTCAAACTTGAACAACCTGAATATTTGTAGGAATTATGACAGAGAGGAACATCTATAGGTAGGCAGAGGTGAGTATCTCCTTATCTCCCTCACTAGTAACTCTATTTTTTCTAGCAACTTTCATTCCAAATGTTTGTATATAAAAAATATCCTTTATGTACCCAAAATCACTAAGAATCTCCTTGGCGTCTTTAGGTTTACATAAGATAATAATGTGATTGTTTAGTTTCATGCTAATTGTTGTATTATAAAGGACAAAGGCACAAGAGCCATGTTGTTGTAAGGGGGACTTAAAGGAGGTCTCTATTAGCTAGACATTCCATCCAGGCCTTGCAATGTTCTTCCTTGCCAGTGTCATCTACCTCCTATCCATTTCAAACCTTTATTGCCAATTCACAAATTATGATAACTGTTGATGATTTTTCTACTAATCTACAACATTCTATTAAGTCTTTTTGTATTGTAGCTTCAATAGTTCAAACGTTTAGTAGTCCTAATAATAGTCAATCTGGTGACAGTTTATCTTGTAATTTTTCTGTTAAAATAATTCACATCCATCTGTATCGAAATTGGAGAGTAAACAACCTGATTCTTATTTGCATATTAAGCAAGACACACTTACTTCTATATTGCATAATGAGAATAAAACACCTCATTTTGAAACACCTAATCCTGTTATTTCAAATTCTGATGTTATTTCGCATTTTGCATTTTTCGATAAGAATACTGATTGTGTTCAAAATCCTAACTCTGCTATTGTATGCACTTCTTATATTTCAAAAATTAACTTTAAATGTACTCCCATTCTAGTTTCTGCCATACGCAAGCATGTTGTTTCAACTACTAGTCTTGATTGCATTCATAATAACCTGGATTGCATTCATAATAACCTGGATTGCATTACAAACACTCATTGCTTCATTGTAAATAAGCAGCCTCATCAGCACTTCTGATATTTCAAAAATTAACTTTGAATGTACTCCCAGTCTAGATTTTGCCGTATGCAAGCATGTTGTTTCAACTACTAGCCTTGACTGCATTCATAATAACCTAGATTGCATTACAAACACTCATTAGTTAAGTGTAAATAAGCAGCCTCATCAATACATAATCTAGAGGTTAGGACATCCCCGTGCTCAAGTATTTCAACAAATTTTATCTACCTTTCCTAAAAATGCATCACTGTCCCATCTTCACAAATTGTCTCCACCACCTTTCTCATTTTGTGATGCATGTCAACTTGGTAAGTTGCATCAAAATAGTTTTAACATTTCCCAATCTTATGCTCTTGAACCACTAGCCTTGGTACATAGTGATGTGTAGGGACCAGCCCTTGTCTCTTCAGAAGAAGGCTTTAAATATTATGTTCAGTTTTTGGATGACTTTAGTAGATTTACTTGGTTGTTTCCTCTTAGGACCAAGATTGAGGTTAAATCTATTTTTGTTAAGTTTCATCATCTTGCTGAACGGCAATTCAGTACTAGACTAAAGTGTCTCCAAACTGATCAAGGAGGAGAGTATAAAGCTCTTCTTCCTTATCTCTAAAGAAAATGGTATACAATATAGGTTTTCTTGGGTCCATGTTCACTAGCAAAATGGTAGGAGTGAGCGTAAACATCGACACATAGTTGAAACAGGCCTTACCTTGCTAGCCCATGCATTCATGCCTTTAAAATATTGGTGGTTAGCTTTTGAAACAATAGTTTTTCTTATTAACAGAATGCCTACTGATGTACTTCAGAATAACACACCCTATTTTACACTTTTCAAGAAAATTAATTCCTATGATAGTCTTAGAGTATTTTTTTTGGATAAGGTAAGTATGTATAAAAGACAAAAAAATATACAAATACGAGGGGCATACCCCAAGAGGATGGCTGATAACTATCAGTCAAGAACACGTGGGAAAACCCACAAAGTCATGAACAGCAAAAGAGAGCACGCAGGCTCCCCACAAAGCAAGAAGATGCCATAAAAAAGCCACAAACCGGCATAAAGAGCACGCAGGCTCACCATAAACACAAAGCCACAAACCGGCAAAAAAGAGCACGCAGGCTCACCACAAACACAAAGTCACAAACCGACACAAAAGAGCATGCAGGTCCCTTACAAAGCTAGTCAGGAAGATGCCATATCACACGGAGCTGAGGCGAGATCTCATACTTAGGTGCTAGACCCAAAATCTTGACCCGAACTAGATCACAAATAGCTAACAATATCTCTGGGAGCTACAATGCTGACGAAACACGCGATTATTCCGTTCAAACCAAAGGAAATAAACTGTGGCTGAAAGGACTAACCGGGAAAGAAGGTGGCTGAAGTCACCTTTTCGTCGAAGATGCAAACTAGCCCACTGATGCAGAGGGAGCCAGGAGAGAGTAGGCCATGTAGAAAGCGTCCTGGTAGTGACCTCCTGCCAAACATAACTGGAAAAGTCACATCTGAAAAACAAATGGTCATGGGTCTCTGTAGCTGATCGCACAAAACACATCGGGAGGACGTAATGACACCATGAGAGCTGAGCCGATCCATGGTGTGAAGCCGACCAAGAGAAGCGAGCCAGAGAATGAAAGAGTGACGTGGAATATGCCCGGGAAACCACAGGAGATGATGAATCGAGTTCACATCTCGTTTGTCTCGCAACACATTCCAGGCTGAATCAATAGAGAACCGTCCAGATGGATGGCCCTTCCACACAATATGGTCAGGATGACTCGCTGAAGGCTGGACTGTAATAGAGTCCCAGATATGCTGAAGGTCTGAACTGCCCGAAGGAAAGTCCCACAAACCATCCCGAATAATGTCTGAAACCCGAGCATCCCACGGCAACCCAGTGGAAGTCAAGGTTCTAAAAGGGAGCAAGTCACACAGAGGACCCTGCGGAAGCCAGTGATCTCGCCATAACATGGTGTCCCTACCATCTCCAATACAAGTCACAATAAGTCCCCGGCACCAAACCCTACTAAGTAAAATCTTCCTCCAAGCCCATGAAGCCCCAGAAGTAACTCGGATATGCCAAAAGGACCGACCACGGAGGAGAACCGAATGGGCCCAAGAAGACCATATAGAAGATCTATCAGTAAGTAGCCTCCAAACATGTTTGAGAATAGCCGCCCTATTCCAATCTTGGATCCTCTTAATCCCCAGGCCACCCTCCGTCAATGGATAGCAAACAGAAGACCATGCAACCTTAGCACCAGAATGGGACAGAGAAGTACCCTTCCAAAGAAATGAGGCCAAAATACTCTCAATCCGTCTAACTGTAGCTGCCGGCAAGAGAAACATGGAGGACCAATAAACCTGTATGGAGAAAAGTACCGACTTTATCAACTGTAGTCGGCCTGCATAGGTCAAAGATGCCGACGTCCATAGCCTAATCCGAGAGAGAATTCGCTCCAACAGAGGCCTACAATCAGAGTGTCGAAGGCGGGTAGAGATTAGAGGAACCCCTAGATATCTTACCGTAATTGGCCCAACTGAAACCCATGATAGATCAGAACCCAATCTGCTCCTCATCTGTAACTCCAGAAAGAAACAACTGGCTCTTCTCTGCATTAGTCACTAATCCAGAAACCTTAGCAAAATAATCCAAGGCCGATTTGATCAAGCTAACAGAGGAAGCATCTGCTCTACAAAACACCATCAAATCATCTGCAAAACACAAATGAGTAATAGCTGCCTGCCTACATCTCCAATGATACTGAAAACCAGGGCTGTGAGAGGTTTCCCGAAAAATACCAGCTAACCCCTCCATAGCCAACACAAAAAGGTAAGGAGAAAGAGGGTCCCCCTGCCGCACACCCCGGGAGGACCTAAAAAATCCGTGAAGCTCTCCGTCAGGGCAACAGAGAAATACGGTGTAGAAATACATGTCATGATCCACCTCACCATACGCTCAGGAAACCCCACAGTACGCAATCCCAAAAGGATGAACTCCCAACTCACAGTATCAAAAGCTTTCCGAATATCAACTTTAAGGGCACATCGAGGTGAAGTACCCCCAAGATGATAATTCCGCAAAGCTCCTGAGTCAGAATATTATCAGAAATCCTTCGACCCGGGACAAAAGCTGACTGGGAAACCCCAATAATATCCGGAAGCACAACTTTAAACCGATTCACAATCACCTTAGTAATGCACTTGTAAAGTACATTACAACAAGATATCGCCTAAAGTCGTCATACGACTGGGCTCTCCACCTTAGGAACCAAAGCAATCCTGGTGGCATTAACACATCTTGGCATTTCATTAGTAGCAAAAAAATGTCTCACTGCATCCCTGAAATCTGTACCAATAATATCCCATGCCCGCTTAAAAAACAAAGATGTGAATCCATCCGGGCCGGGGGATTTATCATCCGGGATAGAGAATAAAGCAATCCTAATCTCATCATCAGTGATAGGAGCAGTCAATGGAGAAATCATATCAGGAGAAATGCGGCCAGAAAAATACCTGGAAGCCTCGGCAATCTGAGGTCGACTAGGGGCAGTAAGAAGATCCTGAAAAAAACCCACCGCCAAACGCCCTAATCCCTGACTGTCAGTAATATGTGTACCATGCCCATCAGCCAAACCGTGGATGCGATTCCGAACCTGCCTATGGATCAACGACTTATGAAAGAACTTAGTATTCTGATCCCCTAAGTGCAACCACTGAACACGAGACCGCTGCTTAAAAAAGCCTCCTCATCTCGACAAAGACTAAAATACTGGTTGGCAAGGTTCCTCTCCTCAGAGATACACTCAGGAGAAAAGGGGTCCCGATCCAAATTTCCCTGGGCTGCTGCCCACCGAGCCCGAGCCTCAATTACCCTGCTGGAGATATGACTAGAAACCCGAATATGTAAAGCTTTTAGCTTCCGTTTCACTAGCCCCAATTTCTGCGTAAGACGGAACATAGGATTGCCTACAAGAGGCTCGTCCCAAACTGCCTGAACAATATCCCTAAAATTTGCATGATCAGCCCAAAAATTTAGAAATTTAAAAGGGGATGGTACCTTGCCACGCGGGGAGGGACCAAACCGACGATAATAGAGCTATGATCTGAAACATCTCGAGGTCGGAACTCTGAAACTGTGCTTGGTCGATCAAGGAACCAAGAAAGTGATGCAAAGACCCAATCGAAGCTTCGTAAAATAAACCCATCGCCTGTTGACCGTTATGCCAAGTATACCAAGCCCTGAAAGAAAAGGAACCCCAATCAACTCAGCATCATGGATACATTGGCCAAAATCATCCATATAACCATACCACTCAGGATCACCACCCACTCTGTGAGAAGCTCCCAAGATGGCATTAAAATCACCCAACACAAGCCACGGGAGCCCCTCTGAATCAAACACGCGACGATCCCTAAGGAAATCCCACAGATTGCGGCGATTCCCAGGGTCATTAGAACCATACACAAAAGTAATCCCAAATGAGAACCCCTCAGAAACATGAGTAACCCTGCAAGTAATCTCCTGAAGAGAGCAATGAAGATTATGCACAGAGTAAAGAGAAGAGTCCCAACATACCAGAACACGGCAAGCAATAGAATCTGTCGCATTCGATAAAAACTGCCATGAAGGACAAACAGACGAGACCACTGACTGTAAATGAGACTGCTCAACCTTAGTCTCCAACAAACCAATCAAACCCAAAGAAGAGTCAGAAATCCAATTCCGCACAGCGCGTTGTTTCGAGAAGCCGTTAAGGCCTCTAATATTCCAACTCCCTATCATTGGAATTGGGATAGAAACAAGCTAAGAAATCACTTGAGCCGAAGCCCCCGCTTTCCCCGACCTATCCCCTTTGCCAGGGGTGGCAAGGAAACTGATCCAGATAAGGTAGCATCTGGTGTCTGGAGATCGTCACTATGCAAAACAAGCGAGGCATACCTGTTGGAAGAGGTAGATTGCCTACTCCCATAACTCATAAAGGACTGAGTGTTTTCTGTGCAATTTGTAAATCCCATAATACGGTCTTGCTCGTCCTCAATAGGAAAGGGGGAATCGAGTTCACCACCCCATTCGAGCAGAAAATTCACCTCTGCTAGCCGAACAGATCACGATCACGGGACCAAAGCCAAAGAAACATCCCCAACTCTAACTGTACTTCGAAACTGAAACTGTAGATGGCACTAAAACATCCCTCTCTATCCCCCGGTCTCTCTCCCTGATGGGATCAATAGTGGCTGGCTGATTCAAAGGCTCACAGTTCTCGGATTGCACTGATTTCCCTGGTGCCTTCTGGAAACTAGTAACTATCTTATTCTTACCCTGAGCTCTGGCTGGAGTAGGTACCTCTGGCTGGTGACAAACATGACCAAAAACACAGCATTTAGGGCACCTCTTAGGGGTCCACTCATATTCCACTGTAATCTGAATAGGCTCTGCAGATAACCGGCACTGAAATTCAATATGACGTCTCAAAGGCTTTATAGCATCTAGCTCAACACATACCCGAGCATAATCCAAACGGGTCCGCTCTGATGTTGTCTTATCACTAGACAACGGTCGACCTAACATAAAGGAAACCATGCAGAGTCCTTTGTGGGACCACAAAGGATAAGGCAAACCATGCAAACGAGCCCATACCGGAACTCTAGAGATGCGGCTTTTATCAAAAGTAAACTGAGCATGCCATTGTTGCAGAATAATACACTTACCCCCAAACATCCACGGCCCTCTCTCAAGGATTGAATGCACCGCATCCTCATCCCTAAATCTGAAAATGTAGAAGCCAGTAACTGTGGACATAAAATCTTCCAACCCCGCAGCTTCCCATGCACGGAAGGCAATTGAGCGGATAGCATGAAAAGGCATAGAATACCCCGGGAAATAACCCACAATACAGCGAAGCCATTCAACATCATTGTCATCAATAACATCATCCGGTATATGTAAGATGTCATCCTTAATATCAAGGTCCACAGCTTCAAGGGTGAAATGGGACCCGACCTCTGTCACTCTAACCTTGTCCGCCCAAGTGGAGGACACTTTTGATGTGCTTTTTCCCATATTTTCCTGCTCTTTTGGCTTAGAGGCTGGCTTTTTTTCACGGGGCTTAGAAGATGCCCAATTGAGCTTGAAGACCTTTTTAGACTTCGGCATTTTCAAGCGATTAAACGATTGCAAAGATAAACCTTCAGTATCATTAGAATCAAAGTCAAGAAAACCAAAGGAAGAGTCTTAGAGTATTTGGTTGTGCTTGCTTTCCTTTTCTTAGAAAATTTAATAGCCACAAATTTGATTCCCATTCTTCTAAATGTGTGTTTGTTGGTTATAGTTTAATACACAAACAGTACAAGTGTCTAAGAGTTGTTGGAAATTTTTTTGTCTCTCCTAGTGTTAAGTTCAACGAAATTGAGTTTCCTTTTTTATAAAACATGTTTGAACACACTGTTGGTTTATTTGGTAATGATTTTGATTCTTTAGTCAGCCCCTACACTACAAATTCTTCTAGTTTTCCATGTGTTATTGTTCATAATCGCTGCCTCCAACTGATTCTACTCGTCTTCCAGGAACTAGCTCTCAATCTAAGTCCTCTTTCCATAATACATCAATTATCCCTCTACTTCACTACCTCAATCTCATACATATCCTAATCCAATAGTCACAAATACTTCCTCACCAGCCTTGCAATCCTTCAAGGCTTCATCACAAATTGCCTCACCAGCCTTGCAATCTTTCAAGGCTTCATCACAAACTGCCTCACCAGCCTTGCAATCCTTCAAGGCTTCATCACAAACTGCCTCACCAGAGTCACCAGCTAGCTCATCAACCTTACACACCATTTTACCAAATTTCCACGCCACCTATTCTTCTCCATCAGACCTACCACCAAACTCATCAGACTTACACATTAATTCATCAGACTTACATGCCATCTCACTAGCCTTACACACTGCAGATTCCTCTCCCAATTTAACCTCACTAGTCAGTTCCCAATTAGTATCTAATCTACCCATTATCCCTTCCACTTGTTCCTTACCCAACTGCACACTTGAAGTTGATCTGAATCCATCAAAGTTCACAAATGTCCATCCTAGGTCTATTATCAACAATCACCCCATGATCACAAAAGCCAAGTTAGCTACTAGTTTCTGTACTAAAAGGGATGATGACCTAGTTCATACGGCCTATCTTACACAAGGTTAGCCTATTATAGAACTAGAACCACTAACAGTTGCTGAAGCTCTGACTAGCACTACATGGAGAGAAGCCATGAAAACAGAATTTGATGCTCTTGTTCACAACAACACTTGGACCCTTGTGCCTCCTATAGCAGATATGAATATTGTTGGAAATAAGTGGGTCTTTCGCACTAAATTTCATGCAGATGGCACCTGATAAGAGCTTGAATGTTGATAATTTGTTAGTGATTTAATTGGTTTATTTATGGAAAAATGTGCTTAAAGTGTGGAATTTGGATTATTTCTTTCATAAATACCATTTATGGGATCACGGGTGCACTTTAAGTGTTTTCAGGCTCAAACAGGTTGTTGAAGGGAAAAGAATGATATCGATAGGATTCACGACACGTAGGAATAAACGGCACAAGAATCAGGGTTGAAATGAGGGAGTTGTGGTACGTCGAAGATGTTACGGAAAATCTGGAAATTCTTCATCATGAGTATGCCTCGATGTTTCTATCATAACTTGAGCTGTAGAAGTCGAAATTTGACGATTCTGGTGGCGTTGGAAAGCTTATTCAAAGAGCTACAATGTTCGTGTTGATTACTTCATCTAATTCTGAAGTTTACAGATTCTTTAGATAGAAGGAACGATCGTCGCGGCGATGGATCGCGGGTTTGTGTTAATTACTTATCCTAATCCAAATCTGAATGGGCCGAGTTTTCTAATATTTTTTCCTAAGCACGACCAGAACCCTAAGGATATAAAAGAGAGTCTTGAAGAAGTTAGAAGGGGACTTTTGGGGAGAAGAAGAAGACAACTACCAATTTGGAGATCGGGATCCTAAAAGCTCTCGTTCACCGATTAGAGAAGTTTATCTTTTTCTCAAATTGATGTCATTAATGAGAATGATGGGTTTTGTTATTTTCATTATGAACTAACTTTCTTGTCTAGGGCTAAGATGTAGCCCGATTTATGAATATGTGTTGACTTGAATGGTTGTTAATCCTTACTGAGTTTATAATTCTAAGTTTTATTACTTTGCATAATGCTTTCAATTCTCAAGGGCCCGAGGGTTGAATGATTTCAAGGGTTAGGTTGAGATCGAGAGATGAAACCTGATTTGTCTTAGGTTAATAAAACCATAGATTGAGCGAACGCTAGAGATAGGTTACCGCGATCTGTGAGGCTCCGGTAAATTCCATAGAGCTTAATGATCTCTTAGCTCCTAAATCCAATTTAGAGATATCTTGGGTTGTTGTTTAAGGGTTAATTTGCTAATTGCTTGAGAGAGAGTTAGTGGAATAGTAGGGGATTTGGCTTTTAGAATACACTCGATTAGGTTAACAACAAATGTCAATGCATAGGATTAAATTGGTGTGAAATCTATGCCCTAGGTTTAGTCATATTGATTTTCACTTCAAAGTGTTTACAAATTCTTCCTTTAATTAGGACTTAATTTTTAGTTTATTTATTTTTTCATCAAATTCATTCTTAAATTTCAGTTTAATCAAATAGCAATAGAATATAATAGTTTGGTACTTGGTAGGTAGTTCTCTTGGGATTCGACACTCGTTTACTCGAGTTTTACTACTTGCACGATTTCGTACACTTGCGAATAGACTGTCAAGTTTTTGGCGCCGTTGCCGGGGAACTATTTTATTTTACCAATATCAATACGAAATATTTAGTTGCTAATTTGATTTGTTTATTTCTTTTTACTGATTAATTGTTATTTTTGTTTGTCTTATTTGTGGTTTTCAGATAGAATCTGGAGAGTTTACGTTCTAGAGGTCGTGGTCATCTTAATCCACTTGATTTTGAGATTGAGAGAACCGCAAAACAGTTGAGAAAAGAAAAGAGGCAAGCTGAATCTGAACAAGCAATGGCTAACAGAGGAGTTGTCAATCCTAATATGCAAAATCAAGAGAATAAGAATGAGGATAATTTGGGAGAAAATGCAATGGGTGGAGTAGCAGAGGTTCAGAGAGCATTGAAGGACTATTCTAGTCCTACTATTGATGGTTGTTATTCAAGTATTAGGAGACCACCCGTTCAAGCGATCAATTTCGAGATTAAGCCAGCAATTATTGGAATGATTCAGCAGTCAATCCAATTTGCTGGGTTACCAAACGATGATCCCAACTGCATATCGCAAATTTCCTCGAGTTGTGTGACACATTCAAGCATAATGGGGTATCCGAGGGATGCAATCGACTAAGGCTTTTCCCATTCTCTCTACGGGATAAAGCTAAGGCTTGGTTGATATCATTGCCATCTGGGAGTATCACGACATGGAATGAGTTGGCTCAAGCGTTCCTCACTAAGTACTTTCCACCTGCCAAGTCGGCCAAACTGAGGAGTGAGATTACCAATTTTTACCAACAAGATTCGAGTCATTGTATGAAGCATGGGAAAAGGTTTAAGGATCTTCTGAGGTGCCCACATCATGGTATACCAATCTGGTCACAAGTGCAAACGTTCTACCAAGGTTTGCTACCAAACATTCAAGCCATGATTGATGCTGCAAGTGGGGGAGCATTGAACACCAAAACACCAGAAGAAGCATACAATCTGATCGAGGTAATGGCGAACAACAACTATATGAGGACTCGAAAGAAATTCAGCAAGGAGATCGGGGCGGGGAGTGCACGATGGTCGACACTGCATTGGCTACTCAACTTACGAACATCCGAAGCAATTAGGTAATGTATTGAAAATTAATGCAATTGAATCGTCATCTCTAACATGTGACCTTTGTGCAGGAAATCATGCGTCAAGTGATTGCCAAGAGGGAAACCAGTTTGCTCAACATGAACAAGCCAACTACGTCAACAATTTCCAAAGAGGGCAAGGGAATCCGTATAATCCAGCATGGAGGAAACACCCCAATTTTTCATGGAGCAATAACAATGAGCAAAAACAAGCACCTGTTTTTCAACCTCAAGAGCACAAATCAAACTTGGAAACTGCATTAACCAAGTTCATTGAGGAGACAAGCAAGAGGTTTGAGAAGACCGACGTACTGGTTCAAAACCAATCTGCATCTATAAGGAACCTAGAGACTCAAATTGGGCAGATTCATAACATATTGGCAGGAAGAGGTCAAGGGGTTCTACCAAGTGATACGGAGAAAAATCCCAAGGAACAGGCACATGCAATCACCCTGAGGAGTAGGAAAAAATTTGGAAAATTCGCAAGGTGAAAAACAGAGGTTAGAATAAAACCTGAAGGATGAGAAAAGGACGATCGCCGCGGCGATGAATATGGTCGCCGCGGCGATCGTGAAAATACACCAATTTCGTCAGAGATATCCCGCGATCGCCGCGGCGATGAATCTGAGCCGCTGCGGCGACCGTACACATGCACAGAATAATCCTTCAAGCCATGCAACCTTGCCGTATCCACAACGGTTGAAGAATCAAAAGCTAGACAAGCAATTCGGTAAGTTCATTGACATGTTCCGCAGTCTACATATTAATATTCCTTTTGTTGATATGTTTGAACAGATGCCGAAGTATGCGAAATTTTTGAAGGAGATCCTCACGCATAAGAGAAAATTCGAGAACACGAAAGTCATCTTGACAGAGGAATGCAGCGAGCTGATTCAAAAGAAACTACCACCTAAACTACGAGATCCAGGGAGTTTCACTATCCCTTGTATTATTGGTAGTTGTTATTTTGATAAAGTGCTATGCGATTTAGGGGCTAGTATTAACTTAATGCCGTTTTCCATTTACAGGAAACTTGGATTGGGGGAAGTAAAGCCAACCACCGTGTCTCTCCAATTAGCTGATAGATCGATCACATATCCTAGGGGGGTAGTCGAAGACGTCCTGATTAAGGTAGATAAACTGATATTCCCTGTAGATTTCATAGTGCTAGATGTGGAGGAAGATAGGGAAATACCTTTAATTTTAGGGAGACCTTTTCTGGCCACGGGTAGAACATTGATAGATGTCCACCAAGGAAAATTGATCTTAAGGGTAGAGGATGAGCAAGTAGAATTTGATAAATTCAAATCTATGAAGCGTCCGTCTGAGTTAGATTCATGCTTTAAGATTGATGTTCTCGACACCGTAGTGGAGCAGAATTTTGAAGAGAACTACCCAATCCTGCCTTTAGAGAATTGTTTGATGAATTCTAGAGACCAAGAGGATGAGGTTGTTAGTGAAGAGTTAAGTGAGTGTCTAAGATACTTAAGAGCTTTACCACCCTTAGGTCGTTCCGAGGGTAAATTGATCAGAGAAATTAAAGCTGTGGAGTCTCAGTCAACTTTACCAATCACGAAGGCGCCTACACTTGAGCTCAAGCAACTACCATCTCATTTAAGGTATGCATTTTTAGAAGAGGATAAATTCTTTCCAGTCATTATTAATGCTTCTTTGAGTGTTGTAGAGGAAGAAAAGTTGCTGCACATTTTGAGAAGGTACAAGAAGGCCCTTGGATGGACAATTACGGATATCAAAGGTATCAGTCCTTCAATCTGCACGCACAAGATCTTAATGGAGGAAAGTTTCAAGCCTACTGTCCAACCACAACGAAGATTGAATCCATCGATGCAAGAAGTGGTCAAGAAGGAGGTGTTAAAGCTTTTAGATGCAGGAATAATATATCTAATTTCAGATAGTGCATAGGTGAGTCCAGTCCAAGTGGTACCGAAGAAGGGAGGAATGACAGTGGTCCGGAATGACAACAACGAGCTGATTCCGACACGAACAGTCACGGGATGGAGAGTATGTATTGATTATCGCAAGCTGAATTCCGCGACTCGTAAAGATCATTTTCCATTGCCATTCATCGATCAAATGTTAAAGAGGTTAGCAGGCCATGAGTTCTACTGCTTCCTAGATGGATATTCAGGCTACAACCAAATCGCAATAGAGCCGGAAGATCAAGAGAAGACGACTTTCACGTGCCCATAAGGAACATTCGCCTATCGAAGAATGCCTTTTGGCCTATGCAACGCTCCTGCAACTTTTCAACGTTGCATGATCTCGATTTTTTCCGATATGGTTGAGAAGTCCATTGAAGTTTTCATGGACGATTTTTCTGTTTTTGGAAATTCTTTCGATGATTGTTTAACTAATTTGTCAAATGTTTTGCAGAGATGTGTTGACACCAACTTGGTGCTCAATTGGGAAAAATGCCATTTCATGGTACGAGATGGGATCGTGTTGGGTCATCGGATATCAGCGAACAGCATTGAGGTGGATCGAGCGAAGATTGAAGTTATTGAGAAACTACCACCTCCAAATTCAGAAGGTAGTCATAAGTTTCCTTGGGCATGCGAGGCTTTTATAGGAGATTCATACAGATTTTTCTAAAATCTCTAAACCTTTTGTGATTTATTAGCTAAGGATGTTCCTTTTAATTTCAGTTAAGAAGGGTGTTTAGATGCATTTAAGTGCTTGAAAGAAAAATTAATTTCTGCTCCTATTATTGTTGCCCGATTGGGAACTACCTTTTGAACTCATGTGTGATGCAAGCGATTATGCTTTAGGGGCTGTTTTAGGACAGCGAAAAGGTAAGGTATTGCATGTGATTTATTATGCCAGTAAGACGTTAACGGGCCCTCAACTGAATTATGCCACTACTGAGAAAGAATTTTTAGCAGTAGTGTTTTCTATTGATAAGTTTCGTTCTTATTTGCTAGGTACCAAGGTCATTGTGTACACGGACCATGCTGCACTGAAGTACCTCCTAGCAAAACGAGATTCCAAGCCACGATTATTACGATGGGTATTACTCCTACAGGAATTCGACTTGGAGATCAAAGACAAGAAAGGAACAGAAAATCAAGTAGTGACCATTTATCCCGATTGGAATCCAATGAAGAAGATCGAGAGGAGGAAAAGCCAATCAACGAATATTTTCCTGATGAGCAGTTGTTTGCTATTCAGGAAGGACCATGGTTTGCGGACATTGCTAACTACTTGGCAAGAAAGGTTATGCCCCCTGGAATGAACTCTCAGAGACGAAAGAAATTTTTTGTAGATTTAAAGTACTACTTCTGGGAAGATCCATTTTTGTACAAGCATTGCGCTGATCGATGATAAGCGATGTGTGCGAGGAAGGAAAAGGTGACAAATATAATTCATCACCTTTGTCATTCTATGGAAGTTGGTGGTCATTTCGGTTCGACAAAGACCGCTGCAAAAGTTCTTCAATCAGGATTTTTTTGGCCTACTCTTTTTAAAGATGCTTTTCAATTTGTGATGAGTTGTGATGAGTGTCAATGGGTTGGGAATATTTCTAGGAGAAATGCTATGCCTTTAAATAATATCCTAGAAGTAGAATTGTTTGATGTCTGGGGGATAGATTTTATGGGACCTTTTCCTTCTTCGTTTTCTAACCGTTTCATTTTGGTTGCTGTAGATTATGTGTCGAAGTGGGTGGAAGCTGCAACGTTGCCAACAAACGATGCTCGTGTCGTTATCAAGTTCGTAAAGAAGAATATCTTTTCAAGGTTTGGCACGCCAAGAGCCATTATCAGTGATGGTGGCTCTCATTTCTACAATCGCCTATTCACATCATTGTTAAGCAAGTATGGAGTTACACATTGAGTTGCAACCCCATATCATCCGCAAACCAGTGGCCAAGTCAAAGTTTCGAATAGGGAGCTGAAACGAATCTTGGAGAAGACAGTGAACACATCCCGAAAGGATTGGGCAACTAAGCTTGATGATGCACTATGGGCATATAGGATGGCATTCAAAACACCAATAGGCATGTCGCCATATAGGATGGTTTTCGGAAAAGCTTGTCACTTGCCAGTGGAGTTAGAGCATAGGTCGTATTGGGCAGTAAAATTTCTGAATTTTGATCTACAAGCTGCGGGAGCAAAACGGTTGCTGAAACTTAATGAGATGGAAGAGTTTCGCAATGATGCCTACGAGAATGCCCTTGGATTTACAAAGAAAAGACTAAGCAGTGGCATGACAAACACATTGTGAACAAGGAATTCAAGGAGGGCGGCAAAGTGCTATTGTTCAACTCGAGGCTGCGACTTTTTCCAGGAAAATTGTGCTCACGATGGTCTGGCCCATTCATCATTCATCGAGTGTTTCGCATGAGGCAATAGAGCTGCACCACTCGACGAAAGGCACATTCAAAGTCAACGGGCAAAGATTGAAACCTTATATTGAGAATGGCGATGCAGACGAGAGGGTTTCAATTCTTCTTCAGAATCCCAATTGATGACAGAAAAGAGTCGAGCTTAAGACTTTAAACAAGCGCTTTTTGGGAGGCAACCCAAATTTTAGATTCCGTTTGAGTTTTATTTTATGTTATTTTAATTTATTTATTTATTTTTTTTGTTTCAGTGCATTCTTTTTAGTTATAAATTTTTTTTATTTGTTTTTTTGTGTTATCATGTTTCATTTTTAGTTTGTTAATACAGGATTTCGGATTGATTTTCAAGTGAGTGACAAAACGCACTCAAGGATCAGGGAGAAAACTGATCACGATCGCCGCGACGGTAACATATATCGTTGCAGCGAGCGTGATTACGCGCACGAGGGACTGCATCTGGATAAAATCACGCTCGCCGTGGCAACAAGTTTCATCGCTGCAGCGAGCGTGACTTAAAGCAATGCCGCAACGATAACAACGATCGCCGCGGCGCATCATCTACGCCGCAGCGTGCGTATCGAGAACATCGCGTTTAAAATCAGCAGTTTTCCCTCTTTTGCTTTCATTTTACATTATGAACTCATCCTCCTCACACTTGCTCTCCACAAATTTTTGGCTCAAATCAGTCCTTTTCCTTACTCCATTGATCACTAATACATTCCCCCTTCCATCCCATTTCGCAGATTAAAGAAACAAGAGGAGAAATTGCGAAAATTCAAGGTTAGGGTTTTCCAAAAGAGATTTGGGGATTTTCGAAATTTCATCTAATCCAATTCAATTCAAGGCGTTTTTGGACATAACAAGTTTCAAGTAAGTGTTTCTCAACCATTTTGCATTGAAATTTTGAGTTTGGAAGGGTGAAATCCATTGATTTGAGTTGTGTGGAGAAGTGTGGATGGTTGTGAATAGTGCTTGAGATTTGGTGTTTTCGTGGGAGTGTTTATCTCTGTGATTGTGTTTGCTTGAAGAAGGGAAATTGCTTTGTGTGGGAGTGAGTTGATATCGTTGGGCAGTGTTAGTAGTTCGACTGAATATTTGGGGTTGAGTTCAACATAGTGATAATGGCACCCAAAAGAAAGCTAAAAATTGATAGGAGAGAAAAAGGTAAAGGGCGGGCTTCCAGTGATTCCCGGTTTGTTAGTCAGGCTACCCAGGAAAGGTATGAAAATTTTTCAAAACAACCGGGGCGATTTATTGAAGAACGAGGGCTTGTGTTTACAGAAGCTTTGGAGGGCATAACTGATGTGATTCAAGCTCTGGGTTGGGTGAAATTCTGCAAAGAGCCTCCGGCGCCTCTGTTTCACTCTGTGGTAAAAGAGTTTTATGCCAACGCTCCGGAGAGCACTGACGGGAGAACCTTAGTTAGAGGCAAAGAGATAGTGTTTAATGCCGCCGCGATCAATGAATTTTATGAGCTACCGCAAGTTGGGTTCGATGACGATGCCTATGCCTATGCCGCATTCAAACAGCAAGTGGATTTTGATGCAGTAATTAACACTCTGACTGAGGGGAGAGCTACATGGTTTATTGCAGTTGGGGAACACATCCGTTTTGAAAGTAAGTTCTGGACTCAATTTTCCGCATGTGGTTATACTTTGTATCTTCCCGATTAATGCCATCCAAGCACATGAGTACTGTGAGCAAAGCTAGGGCAATCTTAATGTATGCTATCCGCCAGAAAATGAGGATGAATGTGGGTGAAATTATCTTTCAAGAGATTTCTCATTTGGCAAAGCATGCCAAGATGAGCTTTTATTTCCCCCACCTGATTACTACATTGTGTACAAAAGCGGAAGTGCCATTAAATGTTGAAGGAAGTTTTTATTCCACAAGGAGTGAGCCTCACTGAGCAATTTATGCAAAATTTAACCAGTGGGGGCAGAGTAGAGGTACCCAGGACCAAATCATCTTCATCGTCAAAGCTTTCCCAAAGAGATCAATTGCTGAAGTTGCATGAAGACATCCAAAAAGTGAAACAGCAACAGAATCGTCAAGAGGCCTGGATGTCATGGATGAGTGGGCAAATGCGGGTACAAGATAAGATGTAGAGTTTGCAACTTGCACATGCTGGGATAATAGCACCGGGGTGTGAATGGACTGACTTTGTGTACCCGGCGGATGAAGAGCAGGGTGATGTTCCTAATGAGGATTCTGAGGAGAGTATGGAGGAGTAAACTTTTGTTAATTTTGTTAGTGCAGTTTATGTCGGTCGTTGTTTATTTTTCTGTTTTGCTGTACTAACCGTTATCTACTGTGTTGACATTTTGTGAACTTTTAGTCTGTTTGTTTTGTTTTTTTGTGTTTTTTATTTTTTTTTTCTTTGTTCTTGCTCCTTTTATCCATTCTTTTATTTTGCATAACTCTGACGGCCGACAAAGTCTATTTAGCGGTTTCTCTGTGTTGATAGAACGACTGGTGTATACGACTGGATGGCCTTATTTTGTTGAGGAATGTGGTAACGTTTTCTTTCTTTTACTCTTACGCTTAACATTGGGGACAATGTTGATTTTATTCATTGGGGGTAGGAATTTAAGAAATTTAAATTGAGCAGCATTTGTTTTTGTCTCTTGGATGAAGTCATATGTCTTTGATAAGAATGTGATTGCAATAACATAGAACTAATGGAGGAAATTAATTTTTACCTTTGCTTACGGATGTGTGTGAATATTAATGACATGGAGTTGAGACCCTAGCGAACTGTGGAATTGAAAGTGGTTCAGTCACCTACTTAGAGACGTGTTATGTATGAAGTTTTCATGAATTGTATTGTGATTTCAACAAACTCTAGAACTCATTTGATAATCACTCAAGGCGAAATCCTAGAATTCACATCACTTAGGAAATGATTTAGGCTGTTTTTGGACCGATTGAGCCTTTCAAGCCAACCCTTGTTTTTGTCATCGCTAGTTAGCCCTTTGAGCCTTTTTAAACACAATTTTGCCTTGTTTCTTTCGTTTGTTGAACTTAATGTTTACCCTATCCTGATTCTGAGCCTAAAACACAATCCTACCCGTTTTATCATTAAGAGACTTTATTGTTCTTCAAGCTTATTACGAGTTTTGGTAAGAAAATGTGGTTGTCACAACCCATGCATGAAAAGAAATTGATTGGGGGTTGCAAAGTGTTTGTAAAATCAGTGGGGATGTGCATGTTTCAGCATTCTTATTATTACTATGCAAAAAAAAAAAAAAAAATTATTTCTGACTAGTTTAAGGGTATTTAACTGACGTAGACGCATTTATGGTATCTAAAAAAAAAAAAAAAAGAAAAAAGTTTAAGGCGTGTAAATTAGTGGACACACTGGTTGGTGGTTGAGAAGAAGTGGAGTTCGATTTGATTTTAGAAGCTGTATGAGAAAAATTGAGTCTCTTACTTTGTTTTTTATATCATTTCTTTGGACCCATACCTTGGCCTAAAGTTACAACCTTTACAAAGACCTATTGATCCCTAGGTAATGTGAAATTCTACATTAGTGGAGAGTGGTTTGAAAAGCGAGCCTATGGAGTTTGATTCCATGATTCACATATAAGTCATAACCCGAATACTGAGATCTAAATTTTGTTCATGAATGTTGTACATAACACCATCCGAGTTTGTAGACTAATGGTTTGTGGTTGTATGGATGTTCTAGGGTCGATAACGAAAATGAAATTGATGTTTGTATTGTCTGTGAGTTTTAGGTGATTTTTAATTAATCTATTTATTTTGTGTATATGCAATTTTTGAGACATCTTTATGAATTGATCCAAGACCTTTTGCTAGTGTGTTCTTTTTATGTTTATGTTTTTGTTACTTTTGGAGTTTAGGATAAGTTTAGTGCGGATGTTTGTGGGTATCATCGCTGGAAACCCTTCACGAGACTACAACTCGTCCAACTAAGGCCGCCTAGGGGTTTAAAAGCTTGTTGCATACGCTAAATGCAATCGTGTCAATCTACGAAAGTGGTTTAGGATAGTTTAGATATATGGTTTTAATTGGTTGTTTTATTTTCAAGTTTAGAGACTTATTTTATCGCTTATTTTGCTAGGGACTAGCAAAAAGCTGGTTGGGGGTTGTGATAAGAGCTTGAATGTTGACATTTTGTTAGTGATTTAATTGGTTTATTTATGGAAAAATGTGCTTAAAGTGTGGAATTTGGATTATTTCTTTCATAAATACCATTTATGGGATCACGGGTGCACTTTAAGTGTTTTCAGGCTCAAACAGGTTGTTGAAGGGAAAAGAATGATATCGATAGGATTCACGACACGTCGGAATAAATGACACAAGAATCAGGGTCGAAATGAGGGAGTTGTGGTACGTCGAAGATGTTACGGAAAATCTGGAAATTCTTCATCATGAGTATGCCTTGATGTTTCTATCATAACTTGAGCTGTAGAAGTCGAAATTTGACGATTCTGGTGGCGTTGGAAAGCTTATTCAAAGAGCTACAATGTTTGTGTTGATTACTTCATCTAATTCTGAAGTTTACAAATTCTTTGGATAGAAGGAACGATCGTCGCGGCGATCATTCTTACCGCCGCGGCGATGGATCGCGGGTTTGTGTTAATTACTTATCCTAATCCAAATCTGAATGGGCCGAGTTTTCTAATATTTTTTCCTAAGCACGACCAGAACCCTAAGGATATAAAAGAGAGTCTTGAAGAAGTTAGAAGGGGACTTTTGGGGAGAAGAAGAGACGGCTACCAATTTGGAGATCGGGATCCTGAAGGCTCTCGTTCACCGATTAGAGAAGTTTATCTTTTTCTCAAATTGATGTCATTAATGAGAATGAT
The DNA here is from genome assembly GCA_026229545.1 of Pistacia atlantica. NCBI lineage: Eukaryota > Viridiplantae > Streptophyta > Magnoliopsida > Sapindales > Anacardiaceae > Pistacia > Pistacia atlantica. The sequence goes on along the minus strand of CM047909.1, from coordinate 18,637,953 downwards.
GGGTTTTGTTATTTTCATTATGAACTAACTTTCTTGTCTAGGGCTAAGATGTAGCCCGATTTATGAATATGTGTTGACTTGAATGGTTGTTAATCCTTACTGAGTTTATAATTCTAAGTTTTATTACTTTGCATAATGCTTTCAATTCTCAAGGGCCCGAGGGTTGAATGATTTCAAGGGTTAGGTTGAGATCGGGAGATGAAACCTGATTTGTCTTAGGTAATAAAACCATAGATTGAGCGAACGCTAGAGATAGGTTACCGCGAATTGTGAGGCTCCGGTAAATTCCATAGAGCTTAATGATCTCTTAGCTCCTAAATCCAATTTAGAGATATCTTGGGTTGTTGTTTAAGGGTTAATTTGCTAATTGCTCGAGAGAGAGTTAGTGGAATAGTAGGGGATTTGGCTTTTAGAATACACTCGATTAGGTTAACAACAAATGTCAATGCATAGGATTAAATTGGTGTGAAATCTATGCCCTAGGTTTAGTCATATCGATTTTCACTTCAAAGTGTTTACAAATTCTGCCTTTAATTAGTACTTAATTTTTAGTTTATTTATTTTTTCATCAAATTCATTCTTAAATTTCAGTTTAATCAAATAGCAATAGAATATAATAGTTTGGTACTTGGTAGGTAGTTCTCTTGGGATTCGACACTCGTTTACTCGAGTTTTACTACTTGCACGATTTCGTACACTTGCGAATAGCCTGTCAAGTTTTTGACCCTACAAAAATATAAGACTCTCTTAGTGGCTAAGGGCTTCCAGTAAACACCTAGACTAGACTACTTTGAAACATTTAGTCTAGTCTACCATCAGAATCATTCTTAACTTAGCTGTTACAAATTCTTGAGATGTGTAACCGATTGATGTGAATAATGCATTTTTTAATGGCACTTTGAATTAGATAGTTTACATGAAGCAACTTATGGGGTTTGCATTTGCTACTCAGCCTTCCTTTGTGTGTAAACTGAATAAAGCCTTGTATGGTCTTAAACGAACTCCTAGAGCCTGGTTTAACAAGCTTAAAAATGCTCTTCAAGCCAAGGGATTCAGAAATTCAATCTTTGATTCTAGCCTTTTTAGTCTCAAATTGGATACTAGCCTAATCTATGTTTTGGTCTATGTGGATGATATACTTCTCACAGGGTCAAATTCAGCCTATATTACTCATTTGTTAAAGAGTTGAATGATCAATTTACACTCAAAGCCTTGGGCTCTCTTAAGTACTTCTTAGGAGTGGAAGCAACTAGATCCTCTATAGGTATTCATCTCAAATAGCTAAATACGCATCAGATTTGCTTATTAAAACCAAAATGCTTGAAGCAAATCCTTGCTCCATGCCCATAGCTGTTGGTACAAAGCTTAGCCATGATGACAATGAACTGTTTGAGAATCCCAGCCTTTATAGAGGTGCCATAAGTGTATTGCAATATCTCACTCTTACTTGACCTAATATTAGCTTCATTGTCAATAAACTTAGTTATTTTTTACAAGCTCCTACTGAGTTGCATTGGCATGCTTGCAAACAAGTACTCAGATACATAAAAGGCACTTTGAATTTTGGTTTGCAATTCAAACCAACAAGCTTCTTACATGTAGAGTGTTGTGCTAATGTTGATTGGGGAAGCAATGTTGAAGATAGACAATCTACAAGTGGATATTGTGTTTATTTGGTCCTAACTTGATCTAATGGAGTTCCAGAAAACAAAAAGTAGTAGCCTTGTCTTCTAACAAGGCTGAATATAGAGCTTTGGCACAAACTACTACATAAATTTCTTGGTTACAAAGTATGTTCACTGAGTTGGGAATAAGTATATACTCAACCTCAGTTATTTGGTGCGACAATATGTTAGTGCAAGTGCGTTGGCTTCCAACCCTGTTTTTTATGCCTGAACTAAACATATAAACATAGATGCTCACTACGTCCGAGAGCAAGTTTTGGCTAAAAGCCTTCTTGTTCAATACGTGCCCTCGAAACTTCAAATTGCTGATTTACTAACCAAACTGTCTACTGCTTTATTTTCTGAATTGCAACAAAAGCTTAATGTTATTGCTCTCACTGACTCTGCTGATTAGAGAGATCTTCTGTCTTTATTTCAGCAGACTCATTGCTATGTTTAGTCTTGTCATAAGCTATAGAATTTATGTGTATAAATGCGTCCAGTTTTCTCTTGTTTTAAGCTTTGCAGAATTTTTCAGAAAGTGCTTTGCCGCTCTGTTATGCAGTCATGTTGAGTACTACATTGCAGAGGTGACTTAATCTGAGCTGCAGAAAGGATATAATGTCGAGTAATGTTGTGTAGTGTCTTGTCTGAAGTACAACATTTGTTGTTGATTTGAGAAGTGCTGGCTAGTAGTTCTAAATAATGCTTTCACACCATACATTCATAACAGTGCATAGGTCATAGGACCCTTGCATCTCATGGCACATTGATCGAGGGGAAGTATTAACCAAAGAAGTAGGCACCAATACAACACGAATACAAAATCTCCCCATTCAGGTTTGAGGGGGAATGTTGGCAAGAAGGGATGCAGATGCAAAACTAACAAATAGCAGGAGTTGTTCAATCTTTGTCAAAGCGTCGTCATTTTGTCCTTATATCAATTAAGATCAGTTTCTGTTCAGTAGTTGAGCTGAGGTCTGAATATTGTATAAAAAGAAGAAAGACTTTCCTGTATTCATTCTGTTACATTCAGTTACAATAAAGAAATCTAGAATCGCTTTCGATTAGCTTTTTACTCTTACCTGTTTCTTGAACTTTCTTTCGTATTCCCAAAAAATGTAATTAAACTAAATTCATAGTGGAATTGACTTGATAATAATATTTAAAAATCAGATGAATATTTTGATACAGTTATTCAAATCAGATACGTTCCAATGGCAACACTCAAACGTCTTTGCATGTAGTACCAAAATATCACAAACTAGGACTACTAATTTACTCTAAGCTTAGTATAATCTTTATGCTGCTGTTAGGTTAGTAACTAAACAAGGAAAAGCAAGGTCCAGATAACCCCAAATATAAGTTTTTATTATAATACAACACATCAACGTAAAAGCTTGTAAATTCAATAGATGAAAATCATAAACTAAATACGTAACACTCATAGAATAGATTTATAGAATACAATATAATAGCAAAAGCCTAGAAATATTTTTTTATTTGAATATCATTATCAATCTAATAAAATCAATATCATTTTGCAGATGCTAATAAGGAGGAGGTGTCTTCTCAGTCAGGTATTTTCCAACCATTTCTGCAAGTGTTTCCACTAGCTCGGTATTTACTACAGAAGTAAGATTTGCTAAGTTATCATCAAGCTCATACTCTATCGTTGATATTATAATACTTGATGTAGAATTTTTCTCAACAATTTTATATTGAGTTATATAATGACTAAAGCCAAGTGCTATAAATTCTCCTTCAATGATTTCTGTTTCTTTCACACATTTCTTATCAGTGGCAGATCCAGAAAGTTTTGTTAGGGTCCAGAAAGTTTTGTTAGGGTGAGTCAAAATAAAAACTAATTACATATTAATATTTTTGTCCATTAATATTTTTGTTAGGGTGGGTCAAAATCTAGAAATTATATATATTATTATTTTTTAAAATAAAATTGAGAGTGGACCAAAAATGGGCTGGATCTGCTGCAGCTTCTTATTATCAACCTTTGTAATAATTTCCTTCATATAACCAACTCCAGGAGTTCCTAAAACAAAAACCAAACGAAAATATTTAATATTCAGTAGTTCAAATAAATGTTTGATAAATAATATGAATTAATTTACCTGGTGGAAATGTAACGTTTAGAAGTGTGCCAACATGCCCATCACCTTATTTATTAATGCAAATTTCGATTCTTAAAATTGCTAGGATGAAACAACACTTGATAAAATTCTTATAAGTTTTCACTAAGATGTTGTATTTATATATTTTTTGGATTGCGTTCACCCGTCTTCAAAGAAGACTGAATTAAAAAAGTTGTTTTAAGCAAGGAGACATTTATAAAGTTAAAAGCCCCCTTATTTATTAATGCAAATTTTGCAATTGCCATATTAAAAGAAAAGAAAAAAAAAAACAATTTATTTTACATACATGTTTATCTATTATATTATATTCCTACCACTCTTTCATCACATCTTAACGTTAAAGAAAAAATTAGGTGTATGATTATTTTCAATTAATGAAAGATTTTTGGTCATTCATCCAAGAACTTCATATATAATTTAATATTATTTTGCAAAAAAAAAATTCAGTCTTCCCCAAAATAATTTTCCAGTTCCGCCTCTAGATATAAGAGAAATTTATTAAATTTAGAAAGTGCATACACCTAATCATAGAAACATCCTAAACTTTAGGGTTATTATCCACCAAATGACACTTTCATTAGAAACTTATAGTTAACGGTTTCAAACTGTTAACTTTGTCTAAATTTTTTATATAAAATATCCATATTTGGGTGATTTAATTGTTTTAAAAAAGTTAAAAAAAAATAGAAATAAAAAAATATACATATCTTTGAAATTTGAAGAAATGAAATAAAAGAAATATAGTTATACAAATTAAAAAACTAAAGGAATATATTTTAAAAAAAATTTAAATATATATATAAAATATAATTTTAAATTTTAAAAGAATATTGCAAAAAAAAAAAAAAAAAAACCGGTGGCCATATTGTAATTTGATTTAAAAAATTCATTATAACAAGTGAAGTTATTATTTTGTTAATTACATAAAATTATTAGATGATAGAAAATACATATAAAATGAGTAATATTGAAGTGGTCAAAGGTTTGACTATCATGACAACTAGGGTTGGTTGGGCGGGTTTGGGTACTCGGCCCAAATCCTAGGAACTAGAACCGACCAATTCTTGGCATTTAGGAATTGGAATCAGACTTGAACCTATTAGTTCCAATTCCTAAATTCTTGGAATTCGGAACAAGAACTAGAACCACAAGTTTCAGTTCAGGTTTTGAGTACCTATTCCCAAAATTACAACCCAAAGTCTTCATCACATATTTCATTTCCCCCAATTCCTCTACTCAACCCATTGCCATCTCCTATCAAAGACAACACCATCGTCCTTCCTGAATGTGTAACACTTCGCTGTCAAGGTACCAGATCCTGTCGCCGCCTTACTCTACCATCTCTTTCTTTCCATTTTGTTTCTTGACTTCTCTTTTCTTCTCTTTCTTTTTTCTATTTTTTCACTTCCTCTTCTCTTTTTTGTCTCTCTCGTCTTCATCTTTCCCATAACTCATCTTCTCAACCCATTGCCATTTCCGATCGGAGCCAACATCTTCGTCCTTGTTGAACATTTAACACGTCGCTATCAAGCTACCAGATACAATCGTTGCCTTGCTTTAATATCTCTTTCTTTACATTATGTTCTTTTTTCTAGTTCTTCACTTCCTCCTCTCTTTTTTGTCTCTCTATTTTCTTCCATCTCTTTATTTTCCTCTTTCTTCTTCTTCTTCTCTCTTAACAAAAAAATTCAATATGCCCCAATCCTCAATTCCTAAACCCTAAATTGTTGTTTAAAAGGTAAAATTACAAAGAGCTCCCATTTTTTTTTGAAATTTCAATTAAGTCCTGGTTCTCAAACCGGTTCCAACTTGAGTACTCGGATTTCGATTCTGGTTTCAGTTCCTGGTTTAGTTCTTGTTGCTTGTACTGGTGGAATTGGGCCATCGATTCCGGTTCTACCCGGACAATCTATGATAACTGCACTATATATTATTAACTTAAAAAGGTAATATTATATAATTATAATAAGTTATTACCACTTTCTAAGAATCTTATTGAGTTATTGTTATACTAATTACATAAAATTAGTAGATCAAAGAAAAAACATTTAATGAGAGTAATACTGAAATGGTCTAAGCTTTGACTACTGTATTAGTAACTATCATTATAAAAACAACTAGACAGGTGATATCATATAATTATAACAATTTGTCACAAATTTTTTTAAAATTTTATATAGTTATTATTTTATTAATTACATAAAATAATTAGATAAAAGAGTGTACGTTTTAGAAAAGTAATATAGAAGTGCTCAAAGCTTTGAACATTAAAATGACAACTATCATTATAAAAACAACTAGACAGGTGATATCATATAACTATAACAATTTTTCACAAATTTTTTTAAAATTTTATATAGTTATTATTTTATTAATTACATAAAATAATTAGATAAAAGAGTGTACGTTTTAGAAAAGTAATATAGAAGTGCTCAAAGCTTTGAACATTAAAATGACAACTATCATTATAAAAACAACTAGACAGGTGATATCATATAATTATAACAATTTGTCACAAATTTTCTAAAATTTTTATCTAGTTATTATTTTATTAATTACATAAAATAATTAGATAAAAGAGTGTACGTTTTAGAAAAGTAATATAGAAGTGCTCAAAGCTTTGAACATTGAAATGATAACTATCATTATATTATTAAAAGCATTATATAATTATAAAATAGTTGTTACAAATTTTTTCATAAATTTATCCAGTATTTATATATCAATTTGACAAAATTACTAGATTAAATGGAACACATGCACTTAGGAATATTAATATTTAAGTAATCAAAGCTTTGACTATTGATATGGTATAAAATTGATGCCCATTTATGCCAAGGAAGCCCAATAAGGCTAAATGGGTCCAACCAAGGAATCAACTCAACAAAAGGAGTTTCTAAGCCGTTCAACGCTTCAGAAAAACCTATTAAGCTCAGTTAGAAGGTTTGTTTCTCTTAAACCCTTTTAAGGGCATTATTTTGTGGGTCATAGTGCGGCAGATAAGAAAGTCCAATAGGGCCTATTCTAAATTGAAATGTTTCTTTAGATTTGGCCCGCTTGGTGGACCCTAATTGGACATTTCAATTTTAATAGCGTGAAAAGTTATTTTCAAAAAAAAAAAAAAATCGTTTTATAAAATTACTTTAAAATCCCTAAAACCTCTCAAAACCATTCTAAATCAAAATCTACTATTCTTTATCATTCAGAGTAGCAAAATAGCAAAATTTCATACTTGATTTGTAAAAACTCATAGTCTCCAAAAAATTCCCTATTCCTGAACTTTGATACTTTTGCATTTTTCATAAGTCTAATATTCCAAATATATATATTTTTAAAATTCTTCTAAAATCTTTAATAACCAGAAAATTTCAAAATTTTATTCCAAGTAGTTTATTTTATGAAGTTCTTTCTTTTTAGAAATTCAACAGTTTTAGCTTATAGCGTAGAATTTTAAGTTATGTTTTTCAAACTCATTTTCAAAAAACATAAAATAATTCTAGTTACGTTTGAAATCCCTTCAAAACATATTTATTTCCACGAGGATCAATTTATAATTATTTTATATTTTTTCCTATTAAAACCTCAGCTTTTGCTTAGGTAATAGGTATTATGACCTTTTGTTAAATGTTTGCCAAGTTTAAAACAAGTCAGTTCCAAACTAAATAGTTTTATAGGTTTTTGAAATCATAATTTAGTTTAAATTTCCATTTTCTAACATTTACTTTATAAATTATTTTAAATGGTAAAAGATATCACATTTTTTTTTTTTTTTTTTGTGAATAACCTAAGTGTTCAAGTCAATTTGATATGCTTCTCAATTAATTCTCGATATCTATTTAACAGGCGCCAAAAACAATGTTTTAGGGGAGTCACAAATATGATATATGACCTCCAAAGTGGTTTGAACCTTAGAAGTAAATAAATAGAGCAAACTTTATTGACCATCAAGTCAATCTTTTAGGGTTATAATATCCCAATATTATTTATTAGTAATATTGTATTAATCTTGAATTGTAATAAATAATCCTGAAATTAAATTAATTTTATATTTAATTTTTGGATTATCTTTATGAATAATATTGTATACATCTTGAATTATAATAACTAATCTTGAAATTAAATTAATTTTATATTTAAGTCTAGGTATAACATTGTCAGTTTCAAATTTCAAGTTTAAAATTAATTTTAGGGGACTGGTGCAATGAATCCAATGGTATAAAGAGACACGATGTTGATATGTTAACCTAAGAATTCTGAATTCAAAAAAGACAAAGTACAACATCATTCATGAACTCAAAATGTGTAATTAAAAAAATACTTTATTAGATCATGCACATAATTTCTAGTTTTTGATACAAATTGTCATTTCTTAGTTTGTTTGAAGACACAGCCGAATACCTTAACACAAAATCAAATTTAAATATGACTTTGACAAATTTTAAATCAATATTTAATTATTTCACTTTTTAAAATAGAATACAATAAATTTAAATATGACTTGAGACAACTTGTTTTATAAATTAAAATATATATTTTGACAATTTTAAAATAATGATTTGATTCTTTTCCTTTTTAAGAAATATAATTGTTGGAATGCAAATGGTAGAAAAATATGTTATTTACCTTAATAGTTAAGTAATATTTATTTTACTCTTTTAGGGGATTCTAGTTATCATTAGAATATTTTACTGACCTTATTTTACAGTTTATTTGAGTATAAATAAATAATGTTAATTCAATAACAATTAATTCATTAAATTATCTCTTTGAGTCTCGTTTGTCTATCTTTCACTTTTCACCAGTCTTAATTCCGACAAGAATAATATAAATATAAATTTAATTGGGTAAAACTCAAATGTTAAAATATCAAAAAGTTTTGTTAATTTTGAACTAAATCAAGTCAGGCTCAAATAACATCATTCATGTCTTGGTTTATGGCGGTAACACTTACAAGCTAACTTCATAAAGCTGAATATTAAGCTAAGTCAGTAAAGCTACTTATAATTGACTTTGAATAATGTTACATCAATAACCTTTTCTCACAACCCTAATATGACAGTTTGCAATTAATCAGTTTATAACGAGTTATACATGGGTCTCACTAATTAATTGTGAGTTGACTAATTACGAGTTGTCACATTAAGATTGTGATAAAAAATTTGTGAAAAATGGTTGTTAGTGTAGTATTACTCATTGACTTTAACCGACTTAATAATTAACAAAATTAACTACAAAAAAGCAAAACAAATAGAATACTAACTTTTTTTTTTTTTTTCAAAGGCAAGCCATTTTTGTTGCAGTTTGTGTTTACAAAATTTGTTGAGTTTATTTACTAAGAAGGAAATATTTTCCCTTGTTAGCGTCAAGTACTTAAGGGCTCTAACTAGAGCAGACCCGGAACTTTACGTAAAGGGTACATCACATCAATTTTGATATGTACTAAGTCTTAAAGCTTTTGAGCACTCTACTCTTGTAAAGATATCATCCATTACCGGAAAAGAGTTAACATCTTCCACCCATCTTTTTTAAAATGAATAGGGGTGAATTTTCATCTATTACGAGTTTATTAAAAACTCTTAATATAGACGTTTACAAGGCAAACTAGTGAGCTCGAAATGTTTGCGTCCACAGTATGCTTTCTTGCTCTTAAAACTTGAAACCAATTAAATTTGCCAACTACTGGTACCAATTAAATCAGTCATTGAAGGTGGGACATAAGTCGTCCCGATGGCAAGTCTTGTAACAGTGTTGACACTACTGAGACATGATGTATACAATAGTGTCAGTGGTAAGGGTGACGACGAGGTTTGGTTATAGCAAACCAAACACTACAAAAGAAGCTTTTTAAATTTAAAACCTACAAACACCTATTTTTAAATTTTGTAGGTTTAAAATTTTAAACTCAAATCATGCTTAATTCTAACAATTTTTGGAAAATGCAATCAACTAAATCCATGTAGTCATAAAGTCACGTAATAATTGTCCACAGTTATAACCCCAAATATGAGTTTTATTACAGTAAAGTAAATCAACTTACAATTTGTAAGTTCAAACATGAAAGTTGTAAACCAGATACGAAAACCTTATAAACTAGACTTAAAGAATACAACACAATAGCCGAATTCCTTTTGTAGATTCTAAGGAGAAGCTTTCTTCACAGTCAGGTACTTCCCAACGGTTTCTGCAAGTGTTTCCACTAGCTTGGTGTTCACTATAGAAGCAAGGTTTGATAATTTATCATCAACCTCAAACTTTATTGTTGACTTTATGATACATGATGTAAAATTATTCTCAATAATTTTGTATTGAGTTATATAGCGTTTGAAGCCCAGTGCTAAAAATCCTCCTTCAATGGTTTGTGTTTCCTTCACACGCTTCTTATAATTAACCTTTGTAATTTTTTCCTTCATATAGTTCCTGAAACAAAAACCAAAGAAGAATTAATATAGAATTAATATTTAATACTCGGTAGCTCAAATGAAATGTTTAATGAATAATATGAATTAATTTACCTTGCGGAAATGTAACGTTTAAAAGTGTGCCAACTTGTCCATCACCTTCAAGGACTTTTACTGTTCCAAGTACATCTGGCAGAAATGTATTTATAATTGTGACGACTTGAAGGCTGCCATAGATATCCCACACCGAACAAGCCGTCGCAGCCACCACCGTATTCGCTACAACAAGGCCGTGCATTTTGATGCTGTGAATTTGGTTTTTTGATGGGCTGGTTCTTTGTTATGGTAGGTATTTATAATGGTTTTTTTGAAGAAAGAGTCAATAGATCTAAATGGAAAAAAGGCAAGGTTTGACTTTTAGTGGATAACAGGAATTTGATAGCTTAGTATGACATTCGACAACCTGCAATCGGTTGTCACAAAAATTAATAGTTTAATTCATTTCCTTATATTAGAATAGAATAATATAATCTGAAATTTAATTGAATATGACTGAACATATTTTTTAGAACGATTAAATGTTTACTTCATGTGTAAAATCGGCACCTCCACTCCAACAATAAGAATTGAAAGTGGAAGATCAGATGCTCTCAACATACACTTGAAGATCTATGTTACAACTCCATCCTACAAAAGGTTACAACTTGGTTAAATCACAAAGATGGAATTATTAAAGAAGAAAAAGTGTCTTATTGTAAGCATCAAACTCAATAAGAGGAAACCTCGATCTCTTGGGATTTAATTTAATCCCTTCAAAGGAATGAGAGCAAGGGGTTTATTTTCAAATGTATTCATGAAGTCAAATGAAGATAATAATGCAACGACATCATTCATGAACTCGAAATTGTAGCTGGTGTAATTGAAAAAATGTAATATTGTCACTAATTTAAATAAACAATTATTAAAATAAATGAATTTTACAATTTTATGAGGTTAGTTCAACAATTTTACTAATTAAATTTTACCACTCCAACTTTGTATTTATGTTATCCATATCCAAATTCATGACTCATACGATCAAAATGTTGTAAGTTTGTCACAAATCAAATAATCGTAACGTAATTCAACTCGGTACAATATAAATAAAATTTTTTATTGACGAATATAAATTGATATTTGATGGAAACATTTAATTGATCACTTAACTGTTATTATGATATTTTATTAACCAAAGTTGATAACCACCTGATAGGTAAATCCGTAAAGTAATCTATAAATGTAAACATATTTAGTAACTGATTTTGAGGCAAGATTGTGGGATGTGTTGACCATTAAGAGTCAAAAGGCAATGCAGCTTCTTTAGAATACGCTGCTGTTTTGTTTGTTAACACTTAGAGTTAATACATTGTTGTTTCTGTTTGTCCAACTGATTGCAGTTTTAGCAGCAGAACAAAGAGTAAAGCTGCATTTTCTTTATATGTAATATGTATTCCGTTTTCTCTTCAATTAATGAGAAAAATAGATTCAATCTCAGCTCACTAAACTCTCTATCACGCGGTACTCTCTTTTCTCGATTGTTTTACTTTTCTCTATATGGTATCAAAGCTACTGACTTGTGTCAATGGCGAATTCCTCTAACTCACTCAATAATTCTGACGAAATGTTGAAGCAATCTTCCAATCGCACTGCGTTGACTTCAGCTATTAGCTTACAAGTGATAAATCCAAAGCTCACTTAGAACAATTATCGTTTCTGGAGCTCTCAAGTTATGTCTATCGTAGGTTCACATGAACTCGAAGAACATCTTCTCGGTAGAGTTTCCTGTCCTTCACCTTTGTTAATTTCTGATTCTACTATTGAACAAGAGTTAGGTCAAGTTGGTAATACAGTAAGAGCTAGCAGTGTTTCGATAGATGAAAAATTGATTCCTGCCTACATAATGTGGAAAAGAATTGACAAGTTCTTAGTAAGTTGGCTTTTAGCATCAATCTCAGAAAGTATGTTTGGATTTGTATCAAAATGTAGAAGCTTTACTAAGATATGGTTTGCCCTAGAAAATGAGTTCATTACTAATTCTAAAGCTAGAGCTTTGCACCTCAAAAACTTACTTCAGACAACACAAAAGGCAATCTAAATGTAGGTGACTATATTAAGAAAATGAAGAAGATAGCAGAAAGTTTATCTGCTAGTGGTTTAATAATAGCTGATGAGGATCTTTTGCAATATGTCCTGGATGGACTAGCTTGGTCCTGAATTTGATGCAGTAGTAGTAAACCTAACTTCCAGGATTGAGTCAAAATTTGACACTGTCACACTTCAAGAAGCCCAATTTTTACTTCAAAAGTATGAAATTCGACTAGAGAAATTCAATTCAGTTGACTTGTATAACTATTCAGCTCACTTTGCCTCAGCTGGTAATCCTAACAACAAAACCAGTATCCCTCCCAAAACTAATACTATAAGTCACCAATCTAATAAAGTTCCTGCTTACAATGGTATACCTTCCCTAATATCTCTAGGTAATCCCAACTATCCCCAACTTCTTGTTATACTTACATCTCACCCTCAAACCTACAATCCTCATGTGTATAACAATCAGCCCTTTGGAGATGGAGGAACATTTTATGGCCGAGGAAGGGCAGAGGTACTGGAAGAGGAAGCCATCATTTGTCAATTATGTAATAAAGTAGGACACTCAACAGGTCAATGTTATCGCAGATACAATTCTGCTTATACAGGCATGGTGCAATCTTCAGTTGGAAACTTGTCACAATAGCCTATCTCTTATGAGGAATTGTCTTATCAACCACACAATGCACACTCTTATAGTGGTCAACCACAAAATGCACATTCTTATGGTGGTTCCTCTTTTAATGTTGTTGGCTCTCAATTTGGCACTGTTGGTTCAAGTTATCCATAGTTTGGTCTTGTTGGTTCAAAAATTGGTGTTCCTAGTTCAAAGTCTGGTTCTACAGGAACTACTCATCATCAACTAGATGGTTCTTCACAGTCACAACCCTCACAGTTTGGTATGCAGGGTTCTAGCACTATGAGTAATGTTGCTTTTGGAGTTTCTAGTCAACAGTTTCATTGTCAAAATCAAGCTCACTTTGCAGTTGTTGGTTCTCATGGTTTTTATTGGCATAGATCCTATTGTATCTACTCCTAATCATCACTACAACACCTCTACACAACACTCTTCACCATCAAATCCACAGCTCTTGCTACATCATCAACCCCAACTGATCTAGTGTGGTATATGGACTACGGAGCTACGGATCATGTTACTGCAGACCTGCATCATCTGAATATCGTAAGAACTATAGTGGAGGTGATCAACTTCAGGTTGGCAATGGTGAGTATCTAAAAATATCCCATACTGGTCATACTTTTCTACCTAGCAATTTACATACTAAATGTTTGCATCTTAAAAACATTTGTGTGTTCCCAAAATCACAAAGAATTTACTTAGCATTTCTAAATTCACTAAGGATAACAATGTTATAGTGGAATTTGATGCTCACTATTGTGTTGTCAAGGACAAATCCACCGGAGCAATACTACTATAAAGGGGACCTTAAGGATGGCCTGTATCAACTAAATGCCTTCTCCATCCTGCCCTCTTTCATATCTCACATGTCCTCCACTAGTCAACAGCCCTTTCAACGCACTGTGTCAACTATGTTAATCATTTGGAATCTTTCCTATCTGATGTGAACACTAGGGTCAGTTCTTGTAATAAAACATTGTTCTAGTAATAGTTTGTCTGATGTCAATCCTACTGTGTCTGATGTTAATTCGATGTTTCTGTTAGTCCAGATATTTTTGTTAGTTCTAATATCAGTCACTACATTTCCCTTGCTAATAATAAAAGTGTTGATAATAGACCAATTGTTGATAACATCTCAAAATGTATTCCCTCTTGCATTGATAATATAACTGATTCTTTTTCTAATTTGAGTAACACTAATACTTGCATTGAAACTGTCTTTTGTACTCCTTCTGATGATTACTTACATACTTTTGATCACTCACATATCATTGATTTGCATTGTTTAACTGTCAAATTGCATACCACTAATATTATGGTTTGGCACAAATGGTTGGGGCATCCACACTCCAAAGTGCAACATCAAATTTTAACCACTTTGCAACACAAATTTCCTTGAAAACTAAACACTTCTCTGAACTCCAACTTCACATTCTGTGATGCTTGCCAATTAGGCAAGTTACATCAAAACAATTTTCCAATCTCTCATTCACATGCCATTTCTCCCTTAGAATTAATACACAATGATGTTTGGGGTTCCGTCCCTTTGTACTTCTACTGAAGGATTTAAGTACTATGTCCAATTCCTAGATGATTATAGCCGTTTTACATGGTTGTTTCCTCTCAAAACCAAGGCTGAAGTATAGTCTATTTTTATTAAGTTTTATCACCTTCCTGAAAGGCATTTTGGATGCAAGATTAAGTACTTGCAATCTGATCAAGGTGGTGAATACAAAGCCCTTCTCCCATACTTAGTTGAGCAAGGAATTTAGGTTAGGTATTCTCGCTCTTATGTGCATCAACAAAATGGTAGGAGTGAGAGAAAACATAAGCATATTGTAGAATCAAGACTTACCTTGCTTGCCCATGCCTCTATGCCTTTGTCGTATTGGTGGCTTGTCTTTGAAACAGTCGTTTATCTAATTAACAGAATGCCTACTGTTGTACTCCAGAATATCTCTCCATATCACACTTTATTTCATCAGGTTCCTGTTTATGAAAGCTTAAGAGTTTTTGGTTGTTTTTGTTTTCCTTATCATAGGAGTTTTAATAAACATAAATTTGATTTCCATTCAACAAAGTGTACTTTTGTAGGATATAGCTTAATACATAAAGGATACAAGTGCTTAAAATCTGATGGACAACTTGTAATCACCCCTAATGTTCACTTTAATGAGTCTGAAATTCCTTTTGCCACCAATGATTCAGTCTTTCCTTCTCAATCTTAGTCCTCTGCTGTTTCACCTCAGCCATGTGTCCTTGACACTCCTTGCCACACTTCTATTTTGTCATTTCCCTTTCTATCTGCTCAACCTACTGCTACTGAACTTTGAACTCAACCAAATGCCACTAAACCTTCAACTCAACCAACTGCTACTAAAACTTCAGTTCAACCAACTATCACTAAATCTTAGCTCAACCTACTACCATTAAATCCTCAGCTATCCCTAATTCCTCTACGGTGTCTTGCTCCCTGGACAACTTCAATTTTGATAATGCAATAATTGGTAAGAATCCTTATAACTTTGTTTCTTCTCATACTGATTACTGTGAAGATTATTCTACTGATTCTAGTGATTAAAACACTTCAACCAATACATTTAAACCTTCTTCTACAAACACATTTACACTATTTATGACACTCACCTCTCCATCACTAATCAGTCACTCACCAAATGACACATCAAACGCTTCTCAATCACCTACTGTCTCACTACCTGTTATAGCTCCAATCACTACAACATTGTCTCCCTTAACCTGTCCACTTGTTCTTGATCTTACCTCCTCTCAGTTTCCTACTGGTTTAGCTAATTCTAGTCTTGTCAGAACATGTGTTCCTCATGTTCCTCACACTGTTTCAACACTAGTTAATACTCATCCTATGTTCACAAGAGCTAAGTCTTCTGCTCAGTTACAATATGTCCCTCATGTTCAAGATAGTATGCATATAACATACCTAGTTGATGGGTCTGAAACTGTTGAACCATAACCAACTTTAGTGCCTGTAGGACTTAGCAGTAACAATTGGAAGGCAGCAATGCAATGTGAATATAATGCCCTTGTTCATAACAAAACCTGGACCCTTGTTCCATCATCACCCGATATGAATGTAGTTGGGAATAAATGGGTTTTTGAGTCAAATATAATGTTGATGGCTCTCTACAGAAGTATAAAGCAAGATTAGTTGCTAAGGGATTCCAACAAACCCTTGGAGTGAATTACTTTGAGACCTTCAGTCCAATAATTAAACCCTCCACCATTAGAATTATCTTGACACTTGCAGTTAGAAAAGGTTGGGATGTACAACAAATTGATGTCAACAATGCGTTCTTGAATAGGGTGTTGATTGAAACTCTGTATATGAAGCAGCCTCCTAGATTTGAGGACCAGTCCTTTCCACATGCTATTTGCAAACTTAATAAGGCACTTTATGGCCTTAAACAAGCCCTAAGAGCCTGGTTTGACAAGTTGAAAACAAGCTCTTCAGCTCAAAGGGATTCAAAAATTCAGTTTTAGATTCAACCCTATTTACTCTCCAACAGAATTCAGGTTCTACTTATATCCTTGTATATGTTGATGACATACTGATTACTAGTTCAAATGGAGAGTTTATTAGCAAACTGATGAGAGAGCTTACTAATGATTTTGCTCTAAAAACCTTGGGTCACTTAAGTACTTTCTCGGGCTGGAAGCAACAAGAACATAGGCTGGTCTTCGTCTCAAGCAGTCCAAGTATGTTTTAGATCTTCTCATTATAACTAAAATGATGGAAGCTCATTCTTGTCTACACCCATGACTGTTGGAGTTAAATTAAGTTCCAATGACAGTGAACTATTTCAAAATCCTAGCCTCTATAGAAGTATTGTAGGAGCACTCCAATATTTAACACTTACCAGACTAGACATCAGCTTTACTGTGAACAAATTGAGTCAATTTTTACAGGCTCCCATTGAACTTCAATGGCAAGCTTGTAAAAGGGTGTTAAGGTACATCAAAAGGTAGTATAGCCTATGGACTGTTGTTCAAACCAGCAAATATATTACATATAGAGTGTTATGCAGTGCTGATTGGGGTGGAAATCTTGAGGATAGAAGGTCCACAAGTAGGTATTGTGTCTACCTAGGACCAAACTTGATACAATGGAGTTCTAGGAAACAAAAAGTTGTTGCACTTTCTTCCACCGAAGCTGAGTATAAGGCTTTAATTCATACTACAACTGAAGTAGCCTAGTTGGAAAGTATGTTTAATGAACTAGGAGTGAACTTTCACACCATTCTAGTCATTTGGTGCGACAATGTTTGTGTTGGAGCTCTTGTATGCAATCCGTGTTTCATGCCAGAACCAAACACATTGAGATTGATGCTCACTACATTAGAGAGCAAGTATTAGCAAAAAAGGTAGCAATTCAGTATGTCCCATCCAAGTTACAAATAGTTGATGTTCTTACTAAAGCATTATCAGCTGCTCATTTTACTGAACTAAGAGCAAAATTGAATGTAACTCAATCTGATGAAAGCTGCATCTGATGATTACTAAGATAAACTACTCTGTTATGTGTGTGCTGAGTTGTGAAATCATGCAGAAGTTACTGTGTTGGTAGTTAATCTGTGTTGATAGTGTTGTGCATTATGAACTGGTGTGCATAGGTGTTGTTGAGTTGTGAATTCATACAAAAGCTACTATGTTAGCAGTTAATCTGTGTTGATAGTTAATAGTTTGTGAACTGGCATGTAAACTATTCTTTTGTGCATTGTGATCTATTGTAGAATCAGGCAGAATATACTATGTTGGTAGTTAATCTGTGTTGATAGTGTTGTGCATTATGAACTGGTGTGCATAGGTGTTGCTAAGTTGTGAATTCATGCAAAAGCTACTGTGTTAGCAATTAATCTGTGTTGATAGTTAATAGTTTGTGAACTGGTGTGTAAATTGTTCTTTTGTGCATTATGATCTGTTGTGGAACAGGCAGAAGATACTATGTTGGTAGTTTGTAAACTGTTCTTTTGTGCATTGTGATCTGTTGTGGAATCAGGCTGAAGATACTATGGTAGTAGTTAGACTGAATGTAAGATGTTATGTTGGTAGTCAGTGTGAATGTAGAGGCTACTGTGTTAGTAGTTAGACTGAATGCAGAAGATGTTATGTTGGTGGTTAGTCTGAATGCAGAGGCTACTGTGTTAGTAGTTAAACTTAATGCAGAAGTTCTTAGTCTGAATATCGAGGTTATTGTGTTGGTAGTTAGGATGAATGAACAAATGTCAGTAATGGTGTTTGGTAGTCAGTTACCGTGGAAGCATATAAAAGTAGTGTTAGCAGACAGTCATGCGAAAATTTGCAAAAGAAGTGTTGACAGTGAAGTTGTCTCAGAGAGTGATCAGATGAGTGCTGCGAAACAAAAGTAGAGCAGTTACAACTATTGTGAAAATTATGCAAATGGACTATGGACTGATCTTTGTTTGCAGTTTTTTTGAAGATACTATGAAAGTTTGCAGATTGTATTATGCAGATGGGCTGATCTTTATTTATAGTCCTTTGAAGAAATTTTTTGGACATTGCTCCAAATTTTCTTATAAGTGTTACAAAAGCAGAAGTAGCAGCTATTGTGAAAGTATTGCGAAGTAGTACTAAAAAGTTGCAGAAAACCTTTCTTGATCCTTATGTGGTCTGGTTTGAGAGGGAATGTTGACCATTAAGAGTCAAAAGGCATCTTTAGAATACGCTGCCGTTTTGTTTGTTTACACTTAAAGTCAATACGCTGTCGTTTCTGTTTGTCTAACTGACTGCAGTTTTAGCAGCAAAACAAAGAGTAAAGCTGCATTTTCTTTATATGTAATATGTATTCTATTTTCTCTTCAATTAATGAGAAAAATAGATTCAATCTCAGCTCACTAAACTCTCTATCACACGATACTCTCTTTTCTCGATTGTTTTACTTTTCTCTATAGGATGCACTACATTATGCTGCCATAATTTACCTAAGTAAAATTTCTTTTCCAAATTTATATAAAAGAATCCTACAATTAATAAAAAAGTAGAATTTCAAATAACAATTAACTTCATACCGGTTGAACTGGTAATCAATTAAAAAGAATTGACAATTAATGCAATTAAATAGGAAACCATCGACAATTAACACAATTAAATAAAAATAAAAATAGACAATTAATCTCAATTAAATAAATAAAAAATCATGATCAACCACTCTACTCATTCCTTGACTTTGTGCTCATGACAAGTGAAGGATATTATTAAGGATTACAACAAACAATGCAACAACATTATTCATTAACACAATTAAAAGAATATATTTGAATAATTTTATTCATTGATATATCAATACTTTATTAGATCATGTAGAGAAGTCATATGTTAGTCGCACCTCATACCTATTGTCAAACATAATTTCTTAAGCTATACTACAAACCACTAGGTCTAGGGGCTATTAGTGAGGTCTGCTTTCTTTTTGTTTTTTTAATTTAATCATGTCCAAATTCAAAGGGTTCATTCTATATGCTAACATTTTCTCTTCATATTGATATATAAAAATAGATTCAAATGAATATTAATAAAACTATATTAGAAAAAAAATATAAAGCAAAATAGTTGTTGTAAAAGTGAATGCTAAAAACGTCGTTGTATTTGAGGATTAGTGAAACTTCACCGTTTGGGTCAGTTTTTTGAGTTGGATCCTAACCGTTGATTCAACACCAATCCAACGGTTGGAATTTCTACTTCAAGTCAACGATATAAAACGGCAACAAATTTTAGGAGCACCCCAAGTCCTCTTTCGAAGCATTCTCCTTTGTTTTTGTGTTCCCTGTTAGGGTTTGCAATTCTGATATGAAATTTGAGTTAACTTGTGTGATTCTTGGGTGATTTGTGTTAATCATTCGAAGAAGAGTGGGATAGCTCTTGTTCTAGGGATTCAGTGGGTTAGAGTCTCCCTAAAGTTAGGTTACGAGTTGTATTTCAAGACTATGAGAGGTGGATATTGAGCTTGTTCTTGAATAGGGCTGTAAATTGTTGATTCAATATTAATAGTAGTTCAACGAGCTCCCCATTTCGGAGCTCAACGTGGCGTAGCTTGCTCGAATCTAGAGCAAGTGAATCACGATAATTCTAGTGTTTGTGTGACTATTTTTTTAATTATTGCGTGTGTTTGTTCTAGGATATTTTTCAAATTATAGCATAACAGTGGTATCAGAGCTTTTTTGGTAACAAGTCTTTGGGAAATTGGATTCTGGAAATTAAAACTGAAAATTCTAGAGATTTTTTTCTTAGGGTTGTCGAATTTTGGGGCTTTCTCAATTATAGGGTTTCTTGATCTAATTAGGTGTCCATAGAGCCTATATCCCGAGTAAACTAGGGTCTATTAGACTAAAGGTAGAAAATTAAGGTTCTGTTCAAATCTTGAAATTCAAGAACAGTCTTGAGTTCTTGAGTCCATCAATTCCTAAAAACAAACCTAAACACTACATCATAACAAACACCACCACTCGAATGGAGATCACCCAATATGATGGGAAGATTGACTTGGGAGTTGGAAGATGAAGATGAAGATGAAGGCATTTCTTTCTCACAATAAAGTCGGCCTCGCACTAGAAAAGGATACCCAAGAATGGCCTGAAGAGAAATTGAAGAAGAAGGAGGAGATTGACAAAGAAGGTTATAATCTGATCATGATGAACCTATCAGAAAACGTACTGATGAAGGTTGATGGAATCGAAACCCCTTTGGGGTTGTGGGGTAAGCTTGAATCTTTGTATGCTCTTCAATCTGCTCCCAATTTAGTTTTCCTCAAAAGTGCCCTATTTTCTTAAAAAATTGGATAGTAAAAACACTATAAAGGAAAACCTAGATGAATTTCTAAAAATGACCCTCATCTTAAAGGGAACCGATCAAGAATTAGGAGAAACCGGTTTGGCCATGATATTACTAAATTCATTAACTGGTGACTACTAAGTAATCAATAATGCTCTCTAGTTTTCGATATTGTCCCTAATGTTGACCTAATAGTAGCAGGTCTTAAAGCTAGGGAACTAGAATTGAAAGTGCAAAAACGAAATGGCAGCAACCTATTTGTTAAAGGGCAAACCAGAAACTAGCCAACTAGCTAAGGGAAAAAATTTTTATCAGGGGTCCAGAAACAAGAAAAGGGGTAAATGGAATAATAAACAAAAGTCTAAATCTAGAAAATATTTTTTCTGTAACAAAACTGGTTACCTAAAAGAGAACTGTTATGAGTGGCTTAAGAAACATAAACAGGGAAATACAGAGAGTAATATTGCCTCCACTAAGAGCTTAGCAGTAGAACCAGAGGTCCTTACAATGTCTATATCAAATAGTGCTAAAGAGTGGATATTAGATTCAAGATGCTTATTCCATATGAACCCAAATAGAGAATGGTTTTAAGGACTTCAAAGATTATGAAAATGAGACTATATTTATGGGGAACAACCATGCTTGTAGAGTAAAAGGCATAGGTAGTATAACACTCAGGCTTAGTGGGGGGAAATTGATAAAACTGACTAAAGTTAGGTTTATCCTTAAACTCAAGAGGAACCTTATCTCATTAGGAACCTTAGATGAACCAGGTTGTTGCTATAGGGCTGAAAATGGGTGGCTGAATGTATAAGAACCAAAACCTGATTCTGAAAGGGGAAAAAAGGAATGGGTTATATATCCTATGTGGTGATTTCTGTTTAGATTGTTTCAATATTGCCCTAGTCTCCTCAAACTTGTCTATTACTGAAAAATGGCACCTTAGAATGGGCACAAGAGCCAGAAAGGGTTAAACATTCTGAGTAACCAGGGAATGTTTGGTAAAGAGTTTGTTTCAACTTTAGAATTTTGTCAGAATTGTGTTTTAGGTAAGCAATATAGGGTTAGCTTCCCAAAGGGAACACACCTAGCAACTAGCGGCCTGGAGTATCTCTATTCTGATAAATAAGGACC
This sequence comes from Pistacia atlantica, assembly GCA_026229545.1. Classification (NCBI taxonomy): domain Eukaryota; kingdom Viridiplantae; phylum Streptophyta; class Magnoliopsida; order Sapindales; family Anacardiaceae; genus Pistacia; species Pistacia atlantica. The sequence continues at coordinate 18,616,016 of CM047909.1, read as the reverse complement.
TGAAAAGGTCAGGTCCTATGGGGGGAACAACTATTTATGTGTATTGTGGATGATTATAGTAGAAAGGTGTGGGTCTACACTTTAAGAACTAAAGATCAAGTCCTGTCCAAGTTTATAGTGGAAATTACTTGTAGAAAATCAATTAGACAAGAGAGTGAAAACCCCAAGAACTGACAATAGGCTAGAGTTCTGCAATGCTAAATTTGATAGATTTTGTAGTGAGCAAGGCATTTCAAGGCATAAAACAGTAAGAAAAACTCCTCAACAAAATGAGATTGCTGATAGGATGAATCAGACCCTCCTAGAAATGGTAAGATGTTTTTTATTTAACTCATGACTGCCAAATACTTTTTGGGGAGAGGCCTTGCCACTGCAGCCTACCTGATAAACTGAAGTCCATCCACAACTATAAATTTTAAATGCCCCGAATAGGTGTGGGTTGGGAGAAGGCCTGATCTAAGCCACCTAAAAGTGTTTGGGTGTGCAACCTATGCACACATAGCAGGAGGGAAGTTAGAGCCTAGGTCCACAAAGTGTGTGTTCTTAGGGATATCAAGAAGGGACGAAGGGATATAGACTTTGGGATAAAGAGTCACCAGGGGTAAAAATCATCATAAGTAAGGATGTAGTGTTTAATGAAGGGGTTTTCCTTTGCAAAGCTACTAACCATGATGTAGGCAACCACATTACCCCGAAAATACAATCCACTCCACGGAGACTACACCAATTGAGGTGGAGCCTATGGGTCAGCAGGCTAGACCACCTCAACTTGAAGCTAAACAGGTCCCTAAGCTCAACGAAGATCCAATAGTCCTGAATCAAAAGGTGAAGAAGCTACAACAGATGTACCTGAACCACAACATGATCAACTCAAGGGACATAATAAGGAGAGAGGTAAGGCCTCCTGCTAGATTTTCATATGTTGAACTAATTTTTACTGCTTTACTTGTAGGAACGAAGGTGCAAAAGACAAAACCTAAATCATATGAAGAAGTTATGAGTTTCAAGGAGAAGGAAAAGTGGAGGGCAGCAATGGAAAAGGAAATGAGGTCACTTAAGGTAAACAAAACCTGGTCCTTGGTCCCTAAACCAAAGGACCAGAAGCTGATCCAATGTAAATGGTTGTTTAAGATAAAAGATGGTGTTTTAGCTACTGACCCATGTAGGTACAAAGCTAGGTTAGTTGCTAAAGGGTACACCCAACGCGAGGGGATAGACTTCAATGAAGTTTTTTCCCCCATAGTCAAGTATAAGACCATTAGACTAATGCTCTCCATAATTGCCATCATAACCTAGAGTTAGAACAAATGGATGTGACCACTACCTTCTTGCATGGAAATTTAGAAGAGGAAATTTACATGTGCCAACTAATAAGCTTTGTAGACTATAGAGTTCCTAACCATGTTTGTCTCCTGCAAAAATCTTTATGTGGCCTGAAATAGTCCCTAGGCAGTGGTACAAAGGTTTGACACTTTCATTTAGAGCATAGGGTTTACTAGAAGTAGATATGATAGTTGTTTTTACTTTACTTTGAATGAGAACATGCCTATATATCTATTATTGTATGTGGATGATATGTTGCTAGTTAGTAAGTCCAAGTCAAAGATACTTGAGCTAAAGAGCAAACTCAAGGCTGAATTTGACATGAAAGGCTTAGGAAATGCCAAGAGAATTCTAGGAATGGATATAACTAAAAATAGGAGCAAATATGAGCTGAAAATTAGGCAACAATCATACCTTAGTAAACTGGTATCCAAGTTTGGAATGGCAGATTCCAAACTGGTTTTTATGCCCCTTGCAAACCACTTTGTACTAAATAAAGGTCAATGCCCAAAAATTGAAGCAAAATTAATAAAAATGGAATCTTCCCATATGCTAATGTAGTTGGATCTGTGATGTATGCGATGATAAGCACTAGACCAGATCTATCATTTGCCATTTCCTTGTTGAGCCGACTTATGGCTAATCTTGAAAGTGAACACTAGGCTACCTTAAAGTGGGTATTTAGGTATATGAATAGTTCTTTGAATGTTGGGTTAGAGTTTTGTAAAAGGCATGCTTCACTTGACTTGGTTGGCTTTGTAGATTCGAATTTTACAGTTGACAAAAATACGAGAAAGTCTACTACGTCGTATTACTTCACTCTCAGTGGAAATTGTATAAGATGGAAGTCTCAGCTTCAGCCTATAGTGGCAGTCTCATTGACTTAAGCGAGTATATTGCTATTGCCAACGTGTTCAAGGAAGCCCTTTGGCTGCAAGGTTTATTGGCTAAATCAAATTTGACAGAGGGAAAGGTAATCATATACTCTGACAGCCAAAGCACAATCCATTTAAGCAAGAATTTAGTTTATCACGAGGGGACAAAGCATGTAGATGTCCGCTTTTATTTTGTTAGAGATTTAGTCACTCAATGCGTGATTGACTTGAGGAAAGTGTCCACTAAAGATAATCCAGTTGACATGGAACAAATAAATCTTTAATATTTGAATTCAATATTCTGTAATCAATATGCAGATCTTGGGATTAATTGTTATAATTGAGGAAATTCATGTTAGAATTCATACACATTTTAGCTAAAAGCTTTTACTGACTTCTATTGCTTGTGTTCAAGTTAGCAAAACTTATATGGGTTAGTTTTGTCAAAGTCAATGTAATGTTACTTTTAATTTGTCTTAGCAAGCTGATTGTACTCTGTAAATTTGTCTTTGGACATAAGGCAGCAGTTACTTTTTGTAAGCCATTAAGTCCTTTAGTCAATAAAATTCAGTTTTATGGAATTGTTACTTTGCTTTTGAATTGACATGTAGGCCGTTGACTGCCTTGTTCCCATAATGAGATGCCATCTAGTCTTGGGTGATAGCTCTTTCATCCTCGTTGCAAAATCATAATTTTAAATATTATTATCAACTCAACCATGAATTTAATATATTAGCTTACTGAACACTTTTTGGATTATAGATTGTTAAATAAGTAATTAAGGGAGAAGGTGCAACAACCACAAAATTAAATTGTAATTACTTACCAATGATTTCCACAAAATGTAGTGTAGCTAAATTCTTGTAGCCACAAAATCACATAATAATTGTCCACTTCTATAACCGCAAATATAGGTTTTATTACCATAAATTAATAACATAGAAAGTTATAAACAAAATACATAAAACTTATAAATACATTTAAACAATGCAATATAACAGCTAAAGCCCACAAATATTCTTTATTCTCGCTTCTACCAAATTATAAATCAACTAAAAGAATATTGTATTCTTTTATTTTATTTTAATATCCTTATCAGGCTGATAATATTATCAAATCAACAACAAAATCCATTTACAGAATCTATGGAGGAGTTTTCTTCTCACTCAAATACTTCCCAACAGTTCTACAAGTGCTTCTACTATCTCGGTGTTTATTATAGTATTAGCATAATATAACTACTTAGGACTGCTTAGTAAACTAATGGAAGTTAGCTTGGGTTGTTTTTGTAAAAGCTCAGCTCAAATCATGTTTGGCTTATGCAAGATTTGTAAAACACAGTGTTTTGGTAATGCTCTGCTAATAAAAAGCATCACCGAACTACTTCTCATTTTTTTTAGTTAATAAGAAAAACTTTTCCAGATCAACTTTTCTTTGCATTGTTTTTGCCTTCTTCTTACATTGTTCTATTGTTCTTCTCAAAGTTCTTCATGGTATCAGAGCTTTAGACACACGTCAAAAGGTGATCCTAAGGATAACTCTTGAATCTATTAAAGCGTGGAAATGGAGTCTGAACAAGTCACTATTGGAAATGCACAAAGTTTGACAGTCCAGCCAGCTCTACCAACAATCAGTGTAAAGGTACTTGAGAGAAACTACAATTTCTGCAAATCTCAAACTCTACCGGCATTGACAGCTCATGATCTAGATGGATTTATCACAGGTACTAATCCTTGTCCTCCTATGTTTCTAGTGGAAAGTTTAGACGATAATGAGAAGTTGATAAAAAGACCAAACCCTAAGTATTTTACATGGAAGAAAACCGATCAATTCCTTGTGAGATGGTTACTCATCAATTTCAGAATCGATGTTCAGGCATGTCTCTAAATGCACTAATGCATATGAAATATGGAATACACTAGAGCTTCACTTTAAGTCTTTTTCAAAGGCAAGAATCTTGCATCTTAGGAATATGTTAAATACAACTAAGAAAGAGTCTCAAAGTATCAATGAGTATATCCTAAGAATGAAAGAATTAGGTGACGAACTCAATGCTAGTGGTGTACATATTGCTGATGAGGAACTATTGATATATATTTTGGATGGCTTGGGAGCTGCATATGATGCGGTGGTAGCCAATCTTACATCGAATATTAGTGGAAGCTTAGTTTTTGTTACATAAACACGAAATGAGGCTGAAAAAACCGAACAGTGCCTTGATTAGCTTTCATGAATCCATGTCTTCTGCGTTAATGGTTGCCAAAAGCAATAATGCAGAGATAGTTACTGCTCATATTGTGTCTGGAATACCAGTACAACAATCCACTAATGAAATCCATTGACATCCAGTTATCAAAATGCTAGTGGTGTAACTCATCCAACTCAACAGGTTCAAAATGTGCTGTTTGGAGCTTCAGGAACTCCTCATTATGGAGAAAGACCTATGTATATGGGATAACTAGGAGCTTTAAGGATTGATCTTAATCGTCCTCCTTATACTGAATACTCACAACCATATGTTGGTAATTTTGTACCTTTTAATAAAGGAAAAGGAAGAGGTTGAGGCATCCGAAGCCAAGATTGATATGTCAAGTTTATGGAAAAATAGGACATTCAGCCCTTTACTATTATCATAGGTTCGACTATGATTATCAAGGATTTACAGCAACCAACCTATAATGTTCCTGGACAACCTTCAGCAAACTTCAATATTCCTGGACAGCCTCCACCATACAATACCTCTAGATCACTTCAGAATGCATATTCAGCGACACCTCATACTAATGCAAATCCTGTTAATGAGTTTCCCCAAGCTTTGGTGCTAGAATGAATGCATCAACTCAATACTCTCATGATCAAATTGGGAACCTTCATGATTACTCAACCTATGGAACACCACCAATGCATCAGTTACCTAATTAGTGTCCATCTGGCTCTCTTCAGACAATCAAGGACCTGTCCAGTATCATCGGAACTCCTCCATTGCTCCTCCTCATACGGATATTGTACATCAGGATATCCATCTGGTCACATGCTAGTACTCCTCAGATTGTTAAAGACCAGGCTTGGTATATGGATTCAGGCACCTCCAATCACATGATTTCTTATGCGAATAATATGGCAGTAAAATCAGGATATCCAGGCAATTCTAAAGTCCAAGTTGGTAGTGGAGAGGCCTTAACAATTACTCATACATGTATGTTAATGTTACCATCTTGTGATGTTCATAGGTTAATACATCTCAAGAATATATTGTGTGTGCCAAAAATTGCAAAAAATTTGCTAAGTATCTCCCAAATTACCAAAGACAATAATGTTTCGGTTGAATTTTATGCTGATCATTGTTTGGTAGAGGATAGAAGTAGTAAGACCATTTTGCTGCAAGGGAAAGTCAAGGATGGCTTGTATCAATTGGCTCTTCCCACTGGTGCTGTTTCTGCTACTACTACTCCAGAGTGTTCAAATTTTCTTGCTCCTCAGCAAGTCTCTACCTCTAGCTCGTCCATAGAAGCATTTAGAGTTCTTGTTTTCCTACTTTTGCTCCTAATAATAGCAATAAAGCATCCACCTATCAGATGCAATTTGCTCCTTTAGAATTTGCCTTTACTTTGGCATACTAGGCTAGGACATCCTAGTCCTAAGTTACTTCATTATGTGCTACAAAAACTAAATGTAAAATTTTCTATGGATGAAAATAAGAACTCTGTTTGTGAAGCTTGTGCTTATGGAAAATTATCTCAATGTACCTTTCCTTCTTCCAACACAAAAGCGAAGGGACCTCTAGAATTAATACATTCATATCTTTAGGGACCAGCCCCTGTTCTTTCTAATGAAGGGTATAGATTTTACATCATCTTTGTAGATGACTTCAACCGGAATACCTGGATTTACCCTCTAAAACTCAAGTCTGAGGCTTATAGTGTTTTTGTGCAATTCCATGTGTTTATAGAAAATCATTGGGTACCCGATTCAAGTGTCTACAAACTGTTTGGGGAGGAGAATTTAGAGCATTCTCTAAATATCTATCACAACATGGGATCATGTTTAGGCACCCTTGTCCCTATTTACACCAACAAAATGGTAGGGTCGAAAGGAAACATAGATCCATGACTGAATTTGGTTTATCCCTTCTAGCTCATGCTTCAATGCCCTTAAATTCTAGTGGGAAGCCTTTCAAACAGGAACTTACTTACTGGATCATTTACCATCTTCTGTGCTTGATTGTAGTTCACCTTTCCAAGTATTATTCAAGAAAAGACCTCATATAATGAGCTTAAGGTGTTTGGATGCAGTTGCTTCCCTTATTTAAGACCTTACTAAAAACAAGCTCTCATTTCACACTGAGAAATGTACTTTTCTTGGTTATAGCCAAGCTCATAAAGGGTATAGGTGTATGTCCTCTGCTGGAAGGATTTATACAGTTAAATGAGTCAAGTTTTGTGAGACTGAATTTCCATTTAAAACAGGTTTTGTGTAGCAATTGTGTAATAGCGATGCATCTTGTTTTAGTTCTTATAGTTCATCTGATTCATTTTTGGTCTCGGGGTTCCCTCTTCATGGCTGGTACCCCAACATTCTGTTGCTCTTGAGAGGGATCACTCCTTTAAGCCAGAATACTCTAGGTCCACCTCTCACTTATTGTGTAACTCACAACAAGATCAGTTAGCTTCAGGTTCCAGTTATTCCTCTTCTAACATGAACATTAATTCCTCTCAACATACAAGTCACGATTCAACCTCTTCAATCAGGTCCTAAAGTTGCAAACTCTTCAACTCAACCTCATACCTCTAATGTTCAACTAGAAGTTGTCCTACCGTTAGCAACACCAACACAATTACAACCTAATCAATCTCAAGCTCCTTTAGTTTTTCAGTCCCCTAAGTCCAAGTCTACTAAAACCATTGACATTGGTATTCAACTTGAAGTTGTCTTACCATTGGCAGCCCCCACCCTACCTACAAAACCACTCTCATCTGCTTCCTTAATACTCATCCCATGGTAACACGATCCAAAGCTTGTCATTCACAACATACTTCCTCTGATCAGATACCAATTCAAGCTTTACTATCTGCACAAGTTATTTTTAAAGAACCTCAAACAGTTAAGGAAGCCTTAAATATCCTGAATGGAAATCTGCTATGGAGGCAGAATATCAGGCTTTGTTAAACAATCAGACTTGGGACTTGATACCGTATGAGTCAGGCATGCATGTAGTAGGCAACAAATGGGTATTCAAAACTAAACTCAATTCAGATGGGACCTTAAAAAAGTACAAAGTCAGGCTTGTAGCCAAGGGATTTCAACAAACCACTGGCCTGGACTATTTTGACACTTTTTCTCCAGTTGTTAAAGCAACAACTATTAGGATCATTCTCTCTTTTGCTGTTTACAATGGTTGGCAAGTTCAGCAACTCGATGTAAATAACGCCTTCTTAAATGGTGAACTCACAGAGACAGTATATATGCTGCCACCTGAGGGATTTGATGCTTCTTCTAGTACTCAACAGGTCTGCAAATTGAGAAAGGCACTATATGGCCTTAAGCAGGCTCCACGTCCATGGTTCGATAAGCTCCAAAGTGCTCTCTTAGCTTGGGGTTTTCTTAATTCTACCTCTAATATTAGTCTCTTTCATTATCACAAGGGTCTGATGTGATATATTTACTTGTTTATGTTGATGATATCTTAGTAACAGGGACTAATTCTCAACTCATTGATCAAGTGGTTCAAGATCTTAATGGTCAATTTGCTTTGAAGATTCTCGGTGAAGTGAGTTATTTCCTAGGCTTTGAAGTCTGTCGAAATAGGAATGGTTTGTTACTCACTAGTCCAAATATGCACAGGAGTTACTAGCCAACGCAAACATGAAAGATTGCAACCTTGTGTCATACTCCAATAGGCAATAGGCACAAAGCTCATGACCAATGATGGTGAATGTTTTGATCAGCCTACCTTATATTGTAGCATCATTGGAGGGCTCCAATACTTGACCCTCTCTAGACCTGATATATCTTTTACCGTGAACAAACTTAGCCAATTCCTTCAGCAACCTAAAGCTTCACATTGGATAGCTTGTAAACGAAGTTCTCAGGTATATCAAGGGGTACTATTCAATATGGTCTTTTGTTTAAGCAGCAAAAATATTTCAATTTAGAAGCATATGCTGATGCCGATTGGGCAAGTGATGTTAATGATAGAAAGTCTACTAGGGGGTATGTTGTGTTCCTTGGAGAAAATTTGGTTCAATGGAGCTCTAAGAAACAGAAGGTTGTCTCTCTCTCTTCCACCAAAGCTGAATATCGTTCCCTAAATCAGGTTGCTGCTGAGGTAGTATGGATCCAGCATCTCTTTAAAGAGTTGGGCATTGCAATTAAACATGTCCCTGTCATTTGGTGTGACAACATGAGTGTAGGGGCTTTATCTTCTAACCCCATATTTCATGCCCGAACCAAACATATCGAGATTGATGTACACTATGGTAAAAGAGCTAGTTGCAAGAAAACAATTGACTATGCAATATGTCTCCTCAGAATTTCAAAAAGTCAACATCTTAACTAAAGCTTTATCAGGGAACAGATTTAGCTTGCTTAGAGAAAAACTGAATGTGATCTCTGCCTTACAAGAGTAAAAGGTCCTAAATACATACTAGAAACTATAGTCAGACTACATACTGCTGAAGTAGAGTGTACTGGATGCATACTGCAAACTGTTGATGGTCTTACTGTTTTACAATATTGCATTATTCTGAGATATGTTGTGGCTTTGCTCTATGAAGTAACTACTCCTGACATGCTGCGGCCTTATTCTATGAAGTAACTGCTCCTGACATGTTGCGACTTGGTTCTATGAAGTGCTGCCTTTTTTGCTTTTTAGTTGTTATAGTACACGTGTAGCTGAAGGGGTGTTAATATAAAAAAGAGTAATGCTGAATCTGAACAACAAAGAAATTTGTGTTTTAAGGGGGAATATTAGAATAAGGAAGGTATACTGACTACTCGAAGACAATGGAATAAGTCTAGCTTAAGGGGGAATATTAGGCATAATATAACTACTCAGAGCTCCTTAGTAAATTCATAGAAGTTAGCTTGGGTTATTTTTGTAAAAGCTCAGCTCAAATCATGTTTGGCTTATGCAAGATTTGTAAAACGCAGTGTTTTGGTAATGCTCTGCTAATAAAAAGCATCACCGAACTGCTTCTCATTTTTATTTTTTTTTCAGTTAATAAGAAAAACTTTTCCAGATAAACTTTTCTTTGCATTTTCTTTGCCTTCTTCTACATTGTTCTATTGTTCTTCTCAACGTTCTTCAGAAGCAAGATTTGCATAATCAACCTGGTACTCTATTGCTGATCTTATAATACTTGATGTAGAATTTTTCTCAATAATTTCAAAGTGACCTATATAAAGATTGAACGCAAGTGCCAAAAACGCTCCCTCAATGGTTTGTGTTTCCTTCACATGCTTCTTATCATCAACCGTTATAAATTTTTCCTTCATATAACCAGCTCTAGGAGTTCCTTTAAATATATATATATATATATGTATTCAACATTTAGGACTTAATGATTCAGTAGCTTAAAATGTTTAATAAACTTGTCCCACAGTTTAAAACAAAACTGGTTTAACGAAATTTAAATAAATAATTTAATTCATTTCAATTTTTAAAATAGAATTATATAAATCTAAATTTGATTAGGTCAAATGCAGATGCTAAAAGTGTAAAAATGTTTATTAATTCTACAAGACATTTGGTTGCTAGATTTAATTATGATTTTTGTTGATCTATTATTTTAACCGGTTGTCCCAAAAATCAATATGTAGTTGAATTCATTTCTTGTTTTCAAAAATAGAATAATATAATTTTAAATTTAATTAGTTATAACTCAAATATTAAAAGTATTAAGTTGGATATTAATATCAATTGTAACGTTATTAAATCTATTGATTTCAATATTTATATTTAAGGTTGTATCATGCATGTACAATTAAAAGTTTATAGTTTTCAAGTATTATTTATAGTTTTTAAATTCATATTAAAAGTTTCAAGTATGGTATTGTCATTTTCAAACATAACATCATTAATATCAAGTCCTTTGAATTTCAAGTGTAACCCTTATTAACTTTAATATTTGTAAGTTTCAAATGCATTATTCATTATTTATGTTAAGGGTTTTTAAATGTGACTTTGTTAGTTTCAATTTTAATGTTCTGTTGGTACCAAGTCGTTTGGTACTTTCAAGTTAAACATTAATTAGTAGCAAGTTTTATATTATAATTTTGAAGTTTTATATTATATTAAATATGCCAATTGTGGTTATCATATTCGCAATAATTGAATCAAATAAATATTAATTTATTGTTGTTATCGTGTCATGCAATATTTACAAATTTGTTAGCACGGCCACTGGAGCATATGCGATTAAACTCAAACAATCAAGTTGTAATTTTAAATATTATTCTCGTGTCAAAGTCAACCATGAATTGATTTGCAGCCCTTAAACTCTTATTCGATAAAACTAAATAAAACTAATTAGGAAGTGTAAGAATATACGTAATTTACGCATTTCTTGACATGAATAAAAGATAGATGGTTTTTGTATAGAACTTAATATGATGAAAATTTCAGATTTTGTGGGGAGGGGAGAGGGGGTTAAAAAATTGCAAAAGTTAAAATTTCCGGGTGACAACTGCTTCATCCTCATTGCACTTTCATAATGCCTGTGCTAAATAGCCCTCATTGGCTCTCACAAAAGGCCACATTTGTAATTTACTTCCAAAATTATCCCTTATTTTTAAGGAAAAAAGGTAATTTTATTGACACGCTTTTTCATTACTTTTTATTATTGAACCACTTAAATATCATGTCTTTTTTTGTAGTGTAATTTTTATTCTTATATTATATATTTTTCATTACACAATCTCCTAATAGACAGTGTAGTGATGTGATCAATCCGTCTACCCTCGCATGACTAAATCGCAATTAAAATTTATGTTGCATTAGGTATTTGAAATTTGGATATACATTTCCAAATAATTTCATCTTTTTTTTCTTTTTTATTGTTTATTTCCTTTCTTGTTTGAACTTGAGGTCATTGTGTTATAGGAATGAATTAGAATTAGAATTGGTGATTTCAATTTACTGTTTTGTAATTTAAATTTCATTGTATATTTGTTTTTATTTTTATTTGATTAATAAAATAAATTGACCCAAAATCCTTCAACTACGGAATTTTACTTGTTCTACTAGTATTATCAACTCAGTTCCAATCTTAATTTGTAGGATTTACTTCCAAAATTCTCTTATTTTTAGGCAAAAAATAAATTAATTTTGTTGACACGCTTTCTCCTTCCTTTTTATGACCGAACAAGTTTAATGCATACAATCTTGCAAAGTGAATCTAGTCTCATTATTATGGAAATGAAATTACTCTTTTATTTAATCTAATTATCTCATAAAAAATCCTTTTTTTTATTAAATACTTTTCCAAATGAACGTGGACACATTTTAGACTTCACTAATTTCCTTTATTATTATTTTTAAATAATTAGAAAAATCAACTTTATTAATTGTCACCGTTTTTCCTGATTATCTTTTTTTAAATGATTTCTTTTAGCAATTATCTCCTACTCAATCCTTTCCTATGCAAAGGCCAAGCTTTTCACTCGTCAATCATCAGTTATATTAAATGAAGGCACTCGTGGAATGATATAAAGGGTCATGATGTTGATATATATGTTTTTTTTTTATATATTATTCATTGTAATCTATATTTTTTATATATTGGAATCATTCTATTAAAAAAAGCTTGATATATCATGCAAAGAAGACTAACATAATTTCTTAGTTTGTGATACAAATTGTCATTTCTTAATTTGAATGGGAAAGAGCCAAGGGTTTGACTTTTAGGGGGACAATGGGATTTTAATACATTAACACAAAATCAAATTTAAATATGACTTCAGACAACTTGTTTCATAAATTAAAATATATATTTTGACAATTTTTAAAATAATGATTTGATTGTTTTCCTTTTTTAGAAATAGAATAATATAAAACTCAAATGTTTAAAATATCAAGTCATTCATTTCGTGGTTTATCGCACTAACTCTTGCAAGCTAACTTCACAAAGCATGACTTTAACAGGCTTAATAATTAAAAAAAAACTAACTACAGAATAATAAAACTAATAGAATACTAACTCCAGTAGTTCTTCAAACAAAAACCAAACCAGAATTAAAATTTAATATTCGGTCAACATGGTAGTTCAAGTGAAATGTTTGATAAATAATACGAATTAATTTATCCGGTGAAAATGTGGCGTTCAGAGGTGTGTCAACTTGTCCATCACCTTCAAGGACTTTTACTGTTTCAAGTGCATTTGGCAGAAATGTATTTACAATTGTGACGACCTGATGGCTGCCGTAGATATCCGCACTGAACAAGCCGTCGCAGCCACCACCATATTCGCTACAACAAGGCCGGGCATGTTATGAATTTGGTGTTTTTGAAGAGAGAGTCAATAGATCTAAATGGGAAAGAGACAAGGTTTGACTTTTAGGCGATAATAGGAATTTGATAGATTACTATTTACTATGACGGTCGACAATCTATAATCGGTTGTTACAAAAGTCAGAAATTTAATTGGGTATAACTGATCAAATGTTTAGGATCCGTTTTGTACATTATTATGATACTTTTTAGATTTTAGAATAATATTTTGAAAAAAAGTTAAATTTGGTGGATATTACGATATAGAATTTAAAAATTTAAAAAAATATCTTTATATTTATTTATTTACTAAATACCCTTATAATAAAATATTAAAAGTTAACAAAAACACTCTCAATCCACCCATTAAATACGATAGCAGGCCACCACCATCGGAGAGTAGTTGGAGTCACCGTATCGGTGCATGATCGGCTGGATCTTACCGGTCGTGCGCCGATATGACATTTTTCGGCTAGATCTGGCTATTAATGGCCAGATTTGACTGCATTTGGGACGACCAAAGGTACGACTGTTGTTGATGGTCAATGGCAACCATATCTTGGCTGTCGTAGCCGTAGATTTGGCCGAAAAAGGCTAGATCAGCACACTCCCAATCAGATTCAGCCGGTTATGCGCCATTATACCAAATTCTGGCCAACTTCCGGCAGTGGTGGTCGAAATCTAGTAAATGTGGGTTGCTGGGGTGTTTTTGCAATTTTTTAAAAAAATATTTGGGGGTGTTTAGTTAAATTAATAAATTTAGGGAGGTTTAAAAAAATTAAATAATATTTTGAGAATAAGCTAATTTTACTTTAACTTTATTGGGAAAACTCATAATGCTATTTTTAAGAGTTAATCAAACGGAGCCTTAAAAATTATTTTTTCATAATGGCAAGTGGAAACTTGTCTCAAAAAATTGAAATAAAAGCTTATGGACTAATTTTTAATAATGATATTTTTAATTTCATTTTTGATAATATAATATGAATTTATAATTTAAAATTTCTAATGCTAAAATTAACAAAGTCTTATTGATTTCATGTGACATTGTAAATGCTATGGTCTTAGTCAAAGTCTCCAAAACAACGGTTACAATTTTTAAGAGATGAAGGATGGAAATCTTTGTTGAGTAAAATTTCTTCATTTTGCCAAAAACATGATATTGTCATTTTGAATATGGATGATATGTTTGCAATTCGAAGGCGGCCACGAAAAAGAGTTGAGCACATGAAGAATTTGCATCACTATCGAGTTGAATTGTTTTATACAGTGATAGATATGCAACTTCAAAAACTTAACACTCGTTTCACTAAGGTTAGGACTGAGCAGCTTCTTTATATGATGTTTAGATCTAAGTATTTCATTCTCCGCTTTTGACAAGCATGAGTTGATCTGTTTTGCTCAGTTTTATCCAACTGATTTTCCTGTACTTGAGTTGATGGTACTTGAGTTGATGGTACTTGAGAACCATACAAGAACTTATGTTATTGACAAGCGTTCTTGTGATGAATTTTTCTGAGTTAGAAGGAAATGGTGATTTGGCTAAGATTTTAGTTCAGCTTAAAAAAGACATTTTGTATCCGTTGGTGTATAAGCTTGTGAAACTTGCATTGGTTTTACTAATTGCGATTGTGATCGTTGAAATGTCTTTTTCTGCAATGAATCTTGTGAAAAGTTGGTTACGCATTCGAATGGGAAATCAATGGATGAATGATTGCTTGGTCACCTATATTGAGAAAGATGTATTTGATACAGTTGATGATAAGATAATTATCCAACATTTTCAGAATATGAAAACTTGTCGAGGACAATTGTAGAAAAATTGTTTTATTTTTACAAAAAATGTGTTTTTTGAAGATATTTATTTTTATTTTGTAACTTTTTATTGAAGCTCATCATAATGAAAAAAAAATATGAATATGATTGGTTTTAATTTTTTTTCATTTATTTTTTGCCCACATTGAGTGAAATTCCTAGATCCGCCACTGACAATCGGCTAATCGACCTGTTTCATGGTGTTAAGGATAAATTGCTGTTAACTAACAGCAGCTTTTAAGTTTTATACTTATATGTAAAAATCAATGTTAGTCTGTGTTCTGTATAAATACTTACAACATCAACCCTGAATTTCCTTCATTTTCTCAGCAACCAAACAGTCCCGAGAAAATGCCAAATTCATCTTCTTCAACAGCTCGCGTCATGCTTTCCACCGATCTTCAAGCATTTACACCAAAGCATTTACATCAGTCAAAAACAGTGACCCTATTTTCCTCTGTTTTGTAAAGAACTGAATTATATTACAGTGTCCCTGTGCCCTTCTAGCTTTTCCTAAAAAAAAATTTGACATGAACCTCAAATGTTGACTTGACCTTGATCTACCACTCTAGAATTATATTGAAGAATACGACCCCATCCACATATTAAAAGATTAATAATAATATAAATACAATAAAATAGTCATTAATTACTTCCAAAAAGACTAAGTACATTCACATGCTTCAAATAATTCTAAGTAAATCCTAAACGACAAAACTATATCCTTTTAACCTTGATTCGTAGTATCGTTGCTGGCTGTTGATTCTGCTTCGTTTGTTTCCTCCACAGATGATTTTAGCTTCTCCATTAGAACCTCCATTGCACAAAGAGAACGTGAAACTTCCATCATTTGTTCCTCAATCTTAGCATTCTTATTCATCTCCTACCAAAACAAAACAATCCAACACTTAAAGAGTTAGATAAACAACACTCTCGGGATCAAATCCACTGTTCACTAGTTAATCAGTTACCTTCAATGGAATCAAGAAATTGTCATTATCAAAGTTCTGACTCGTAACACAAGAACTTGGAGTGTTCACAACCGCAACATCATCCTCTTGCTTCTTTAACAAGAGCTCCTGCATGTTCCTGTTGATTTAAAAACAAAACACATATATTGTTGACGCTTGATTTTGGACGCCAACGACTCACACGTGGGAAACGTTGAGCTGACTCAGGAGACACACGTGATGAATCAATGAGATTTGAATATGGAGCTGAGATTGTATATTTTGCAGAAAAATAAGTAAAAGATTGGCAAGAGGGGTTTTTATAGTGGTTCGGATGTAACAAGCGACTCCTACATCCACTGTTATTTTATTGATCTCTGACTATTTTTATGATTTTGCCCGTAAGGCATAGAAAGATGAAGAAATACAGTGTTTTTACAGAGAGAATAAAAATGAGACTCAAATCCCAGCCTCGCCCCCAGCCTCGGGAAGAGGAGTGCCCATTTATCCACAAAACACTCAATGTAATGAGCATTTTGCAAGTTGCCTTGACACATGGAAGACTCTCGTCCATTCATTTCTTGAAAGGAGATATGGGCTTGGTAGTTGGTACAAAGAGACATTAATTGTGCTGACATAGACTTGACTTTTGAGGCATAACAAATATATTAGTAGTATTCAACATCAATTTATTATAAGGAAATCAACAAGCCGCAGGCACGTTGTAAACTTTCCATTCTGGCCATGGCTTCTTTAAGCAGCTTGATCTCCATAGCACAAACAGGATGCTGAGTCGGATTATCACCATCGTATTTCTTCGTCTCATACTTTCTCAGGAGCTGGAATTTCTTCCTCTTACCCCTCTTAAGCTCATTCCAGCATCGCCCCTTCTTGGAAGGTTCATAATCGGGTTTCATGGTGTGTTTTTCGTCCAGTGATGGCATCTTCACCTTGAGCTCTTCGTCTTCAATATATAGTGAACTGTCTGCTTAAACCAAGCATTTTGCGGCGTCGTTTTAGTATAATTTAATAATTATTTGCATTAATAATAAAAATGAATAATTTGTTTGACTGAGTGCAGAGAATAACAAGAAAGCTGATTTGTCTGAAAAGTAAGTAACAGAAAGAAGAGAGTTCAGTGGCAGAGTTTGACTTAATCTTTAATTAGTATTTGAAGATTCAATTAATTAAACCACAACCCATCCACATGTTTTTCGGCTCTCCAGGTCTGCATGTGCCAAGGGCCAAGGGGTATCTATGATTTACACGAACCCGCAAGACACGTGATGCAACGTTGGCAAATACCTCCCCAGCAGCTCATCCCGAGTTGTCGTGTATTGCATGAGAGAAGGCCTCGTCAAGAACAGAGATTTTGTAGCCTGTGCTGATAGGGAACTGGATCTGGTGTGTTAGTAGAAGACTGCCCAAAATTCAATATGTTACCTCGAAGCTTTAAGCATGCCAGTGATCCCTGAATATGATCCTTTTAGTCAGCAGGGTTAAATAAGTCTTTAGACATTGGTTGAAAGAGTCTAAAATGTATTTAGCTGTTCAGTTCCTATTGTTACACTTAGTTACTATTTTGTAGTGAACGTGAAGAGTGGTGTTAATCATGTTTCTCTGCAAAAGCCTCTTTATTTGACCATTTTGCTCCTGCAGTTCTTTAATTACTTTTTATCTTTGAGCCTCAATACTTGCCGACTTTAATTCCTTTTGCCTTTCTCCACCAAATCCAACACCTGCTACATTCATAATGAAGGCATTTTCTTCTAACAGTCTTTCATATGCCAAACTTTTTGGTTTTTGCTAGCCGTAGAGAGACGTCCAATTCAGGATAACTTATTTAGAAGTAATGTTATATTAGCTTACAATTGATAAATCTATTGTTTTTCCCCCCCAAAATCATTTGTATTGCTCTCTTTGGCTCATTACTCACACATTTATGTTAAAAAAAATACAATGATGTTTTTTTTGTTACATGTGAAACATACAAACAGACAAGAATTACACAATATTTATGTGAAATGATGATTTTATCATTTGTTTTTTATCTGTTTATATGATTCAGTTATACGACTTAGTTGTAAGCATAATATTATTCTATAAAATAACAATCAACTTGAATTTTTTGTATCATATAAGTTTTTCTAGCCAAGAACTATTTTGTACCATGATAATGGAACTTGGAAGAGCAAATGCTCCAAGATGCACATGATGCCTACCTTGAAGCAACGACGAAGTAGAAACCGACCCTGAAGTATGACAGAAGCTGCAATAACAGGTGAGATAGAAGAAGGAACAGGAACCACTTTTTTTGCAAGAAGGATCTGCTCTTCAGAATATGAACCCATTGCCATTGCCAGCATAAGCCACGATATCTCCAACTTCCCCGCCAGTAAGCCCAGGGCCCATAGCAATTACCTCTCCAACAGCCTCCATACCTACAATGGAGAAACAAAAGTCGTTTAATAGCCTTGCAGCAGATTTATTCACGATGCTGCATAAGCAAATGTCCTAGCACCCCGGCTCACCAAGAAGGTACTAAATTAATTTAGGATCAAATATGGAAAGTAACTTCTAATACCAAAGGAGTTCGCTTGCTACTTGCTTGAAGATCATAAAGCCAACTGAATGTGGCAGTAGCTTAGACCAAAAAGATCACATATTAATTGCAGTAGAGATTGCAGTAGAGATGCAGTATTAATAGCAGTCTGTTACTTCCTTGTTTGTTTATACATTTGATTTCGCAAGTCATTTTAAAACCGGTTTCCAGAAAAAAAAAAAAAAAATAATAATGATAATATTTAATATTTGATAAAGACCAACACACGGAAGAGTGTGCGGTTTTAGGATATTGCCAAACCAAACCCTGCCCCTCGTGCCTCTCGCTTCTTTATTCTCTCTCCCACTTTACCATTTAAGACCAAAACACAACTCAGCGGTTTAGTTCTTTGGCATAGAGAGGAAAGAAACGGCTTCCTCTTAATCTCAGTTCTGGAATTTCCACCATCATCGTCGTCGAAGCTTTCGAGGTACGTGCCTTCTCGTTCTAATCTCTATTTCTGATTACGAAAAGTACACCATGGAAGCCGGTCATGAACCTTCCATGAAGGGGCGATGCTGGAATCAGCTTAAGAGTGGAGGGATGCTCAAGTGGGGTAAGAGGATGAATGTTCAGTTCCAGAGAAATTATGAGCAGGAGAAATTAGATGGTGATAATCCGACTCAGGATCCTGTTTGTGCTATGGAGTTCAAGCTGCTCAAGGAAGCCATGGCCAGAATGGAAAGGTTACTACGTGCCTGCAGCTTGTTAATTTCCTTATGATAAATTGATGTTGAATAATACTAATACATCTGCGTTTTGTTTGGAAAACTACAGGAACATGCAGGAGCTCTTGTTAAAGAAGCAAGATGATGATGTTGCTGTTGTGAACAGTCCAAGTTCTTGTGTTATGAGTCAAAACTTTGATCATGACAACTTCTTGGTTCCATTGAAGGTAAATGATTAACTAGTGAACAGTGGATTTGATCCCGAGAGTGTTGTTTATATAACTCTTTAAGTGTTGGATTGTTTTGGTTCGGCAGGAGATGTATACAGATCTGATGAATGAGAAAGCTAAGATTGAGGAACAAATGATGGAAGTTTCACATTCTCTTGACTTTGATGATGACAACTTCTTGGTTCCATTGAAGGTAAAGGATTAACTAGTGATCAGTGGATTTGATCCCGAGTGTGTTGTTTATCTAACTCTTATGTGTTGGATTGTTTTTGTTCGGCAGGAGATGTATACAGATTTGATGAATAAGAAAGCTAAGATTGAGGAACAAATGATGGAAGTTTCACATTCTCTTTGTGCAATGGAGGTATTCAATTATTAAACCTTCAATTACTGAGTTTCCTTATTATTTCTGGTATGTTTATCTGCTTTTGAATCTTTAGTCTGATAATTGAAAACTTCTGGTGATTAATGCTCGACATGATTAACAAACCTTTGTTAGTATTAACTAGTTAATATTTTAGTGATGGTTGGTTATTTATGGTGTCTCAGTTACTGCTTAAAGCTTTAATTAATGGTGATCATGCAGGTTCTAATGGAGAAGCTAAAATCATCAGTGGGGGAAACAAACGAAGCAGAATCAATTTGTGGTAACGGGGTTGAACATTTAGTATTATCATCATCACCCTGTTTTCCTGGAAACTATAGAAGATGTTAATTTAGGGACTGAGAGGGAGGGACACCAATTTTCTCTTTGGCAGCATGCTTTGATTTGCAGGTTCCGTATGATGGATTGAATATACTTTGTTTTGGTTTAAGTTAATGGAAATTTTACAGGTTTTCTGCTAACTAATTTGATAGATCATTGTAGAGCTCTTTAGGTGAATTACTCTTCACAATATATGATATTCTTTCATTATTGATTGTCGTAGATGAACAATTTGTAGAAAAGAAACTTTATTAATGAACAAAATTTCATGTTCCAATCAATCTCATGGGCAATTAGGCAATAACATTAATATTTCCTCGAGTTAATCATCAATGTATATTGATTACTTCCTTAGATTAATAAAATCCCGTAAATCATTATCAGGTGCAAGCGAATGCATGAGTGAGCATCAAGTAGCCTTATGCAGTGTTCAAAATATACATCTTATGAATTAAGATGGAGTGAGCAAGAAAAAAGGTTATTGGATATATCAGAGTAAAGCATTCTTAATTTGAATTTCTATGTCAGATGCATTTTTTTCTTTTTGTTGGATTGTTTAGTACTTTCAATAGATGCTTATAGATGGCTACTTCAATTGGAAGCTGAAGAAAGTATAAGCCTTTTTGAGAATGCAACTCTGCCAATCAAAAACAGCTCCCCTGTTTTACCCTTTTCCAAGGATTTGGTTGGCTGTTTCTGTGAACCTGCATATACGTCAAATAGTTTTATACCTAATTAAACTTCAAAATTAATTTGTTCCATAAGGATGATTTCCTAATTGTAAAATCTTAGATAGCCGAGGCTTCTCTTCTATAACTACATATCACCCAAAAGTATAACCTTTGCTCACAACGACAAGCCATACTGAAGCCGTAAAAAGGTTATTCGATTTCCAGGCTTGGACCACTGTCGGTGAAGAATGCACAAAAAAAATTCACTTAAGACAATTGTACAAGAAAATTAAGTATAATAAATACACTCTATCTAACGGAGGAGAAAAAGGAGAAGAAGAAAGAGGAGACAGTATCCTATTCATGAAGCACTGGCATATGATCCACACCCAACTAGTTTTTGCACCATTTTGTAATCAACTGTAATTCACTGATATTGAGCTTGAATTAGCATCCTAAGCTCATTTAGTCCTTCTGGAAGTAGAGCAAAAATACAAGAGGGTTTTGGGGCTTTAACGGAGTTGCAGAAGCTACTTCAAGTGCATGCAAGTTCTGAAGTACTTAATGAGCTTAGTATGCTAAAACAGTTCAGAAAGTAGGGCATTAGGCCTGGATATAGAGATGTGAAGGATCTGTTTTCTATTGTCGAGAATATGGAAAACCTTGAACGGTTGAGTATATTAGTGTAGACAAGTGGTAAAAGTTTTTGTTCGTTGAGGATCCGTTAAGCTTACTGGTGGCCACAGAATTGAACTTTACCCTCTTACAGTTTCTTCTGTCCAGCCCTTGGTACTGATATTTTGTTAAACATTAATCAAACCATGCACATTTGAAATGTACATTGGATGAAGTAGTTGATAATTTCAAACCTTCATTCTCCTTGCTGAAACTGAAACTTCGTCCAGTAAAGTATACACCTTTTGGGGAAAGCTTTGCCTATAAAAAACACGGTCCCCTGTTTTCCTCTGTTCTGTTTTCACAAAGGCCTCACAAATTTCTCCCATCCACATCATTCGTTATTAAGTTATCCAGTCCAATTTTGAACATCTTCATGATACTTTTGCCTTCTGCAACAATTAATTTTACTACTTAAAGTCTTAAATCACTCGATTAATTTTTCTTTTCCTATTGTAATGACCGGAATATCTACTGTAATATTTCTAGCAAATTTGTCAATATGTTACCTGTTACATTGTAATATGAACTGGTTTGATGGCATCCTGTATCAAGACAGAGTTGACATTTAAATTCACTTGTAATATGAACTGAGATTGTCTTGTTTCTGATGTTATAGCTCTATTTGTTAATTTATATCCACTATGTTGTTCATTGAATTCTTTTCTTTCTCTTGGGTTTCTATAGCTTTTTATTTGTATATATTCCCCGAGGAATCATGCATTTTGAGCAAAATAAAACTCACATAATGTTCTCCACAGTAATTCAAACGAAAGAGTGAGCATCAGGGAAGGCACAGAACAAGAACTCAAAATTAAGATAGTGTTTGATTGGCAATTAAACAAGGCATAGATACTTTACTTCAAATGGCAAAAAGATGAATAAAGAAAAATTCTTTTCCCTTCCAAGTTCCAACCAATTCCCACCTTATGAAAAGTAATATGTAAAGGCCAAAGGATGTCCCCTCTGATGTTGCTTATACAACTTGCCTTCTTGTCCCAACTACAATTCTGAACTATTCAATATTTCTAAAAGTTAAACAATTGATAGTTTGAATTCTGCTTGGTGACCCAGAAAATTTTGAAGGTGCCAGATTTCTTCTGTTTCTGCAATTAAGTTTTAACTTTTTTTCTTTTATTGAATTGAAAGGCCTCTATAAACAAAGAAGAAGCAGTTGTTATTTCTTATCACATTCAAATATCATCCGGTAACAGGTAATCAATTAAATTTAGCTTCTTTGGTAGTTATAATTCATGAAGCAGATATTTAAACTTAATTTATTGTTAAACTGATATGCTTATTTATCAATACCAAAGAAATATGAATTTTGTAGCTATATATTTCATAACAAAATCATTGCAGTTTTGAATAAGATATTTTAAGATGAATTTGCTTCAAATCTAACTACAAGTTAGTTATTGGATGCATTCTATTATAGGTTTGTAGAAATTAATTTAGGTTGGATTAGAATTTTAATTTTGTTTTCAGTTTAGGACATAGGGATATATGCTTTGTTAGAATTGTATTGAGCAAACATTGATGATATGAAAAATAAATTCATATATTGATAGAAATTTTTTAAATAAATTTAATAAATCATATTGTGCTTTCCCAATTAATATTGATACTGTGTTAAACATTAATCAAGGCGTGCACATTTGAAATGTACATTGGATGAAGTAGTTGATAATTTCAAACCTTCATTCTCCATGCTGAAACTGAAACTTCTTCCAGTAAAGTATACACCTTTTGGGGAAAGCTTTGCCACTGAAAAACAGGGTACCCTGTTTTCCTCTGTTCTGTTTTTACAAAGGCCTTGAAATTTTCTCCCATCCACATCTTTCGTTATTAAATTATCCAGTCCAATTTTGAATATCTTCATGGTAATGACGGGAAAATGGGAAAATTTTACTTCTTAAACTACTGAATTAACAAATTTTTAACCAATTTGTTTTTATTTGTATTTTTTAAATCTGAAGACTTGAAGACCTTAAATTCTTTTCTTTCTCCAGTTTCCATTGAGAACATTGACCTGCTTTGCCTCTGTTTCCACGGAACATTGCCCTTAAAACACTTGCTTTTATTAATATGCTTAAAGATGGACATTGAATACTAAATGACAAGTTATCTACTTCTAATATTATCAATTAAGTTTTCCAGTAGTTGAAGAGTTTTTAAAATTTAAAATGACAAATGTATTAAGTTGTAATGTGTAGATAAATTAAATTCCTCTGTTTATTTATCACAACCATTTCTCTGGACTAATTCAAATGAACCGAGTGAGAATCAAGCAAGGCATAAAACAAACTCAAAGTTAAGAGGTTTGGTTGGCAATTAAAGAAAGCATAGATACCTTACTTCAAATAGCCAAAAGATGAATAAAGAAAAATTCTTTTCCCTTCCAAGTTCCAACCAATTACCACCTTCTGAAAACTGGTACATAAAGGCCAAAGGAAGTCCCCTCCTCCTTCATGTTGCTTATACAACTTGGCTTCTTGTCTTAACTACAATTCTGAACCATTCAATATTTCTAAGTTAATAGTCTGAAGGTGTTAGTTTCTGCAATTTAATTATTTATTTTGTTATCTTTTCTTTTATTCTGACAATGTAACTAAGTTTTAACCTTTTTTTTTTTTTTTATTGAATTGAAAGGCTTTTATGAACAAAGAAGAAGCAGGTGCTATTTCTTAGATCTCATTCAAATATCATCCAGTAACAGGTAATCAATTAAACTTAGCTTCTTTTGTAGTTATAATTTATTGTTAAACTGATGTGCTTATTTATCACTACAAGAAATATGAATTCCGACAACTATATATCTCATAACAAAATCGTTGTAGTTTTGAATAAGTTAGTTACTGAATGCATCCTATCATAAGTATTCCGGAAATAGAGTAAGTAGAAATTAATGTAGGTTGGATTAGATGTTTAATTCTATTTTTAATTTAAGACATAGGGATATATGCTTTGTTAAAATTTATTAAGTGACCCTTGATGATATGAAAAAAAGATCATATACTGATAGAAAAAATTTAAATAAATTTAATAAATCATATTGTGCTTTCCCAATTAAAAGATATGTTATGAATTAAAACAGAAAAGGCAAAAAAGAAAAAAAAAATACTCGTGGGGCAGAAATTTTAGAAACTTTTCATATCAATGCAGTGAGTAACAAGAAAAAGGTGAGATAAGAGATATGGCAGAGGGTGCAGTGAACTCTGTACTACAAATCTTGAGTTCTTTGCTCGTCCAAGAAATCAAGTTGTTGGGAAATGCAAAAAAAGGAGTTGAAGACATCCAACGTGAACTGGAGAGCATCAGATCTTTACTCTAAGGATGCTGATACAAGAGCTGCACAAGGAGGAGGTGTAGCAGGGAGCAATGAAGGCGTCAAAACCTGGGTGAAACAATTGAGGGAGGAAGCTTTCCAGATTGAAGATGTCATTGATGAGTACACAATGAACGCGGTGAGACTTCCTCATGGCAGAGGTCTTGTTGGTTACATTCATAAAGCGTGCCACTTCATAAAGATTCTAAAACTGCGACATGGAATCGCCATTGATATTAAAGATATCAAACTATCACTAGCTGATATGCGGAGAAGAGCTGGAGACTACAACTTCAAACTATCACGACTCTCGAGTTGGTTCCTTTTTCATCCCAGGTGCTGAAGTTGTGGGCATCGAATCTATGATAGACCAATTGATTGATTTGTTGGTAAGTGGAACATCCAACCGTTTAGTGGTTGCAGTTGTGGGCGAAGGAGGACTTGGCAAGACCACTCTTGCTGGGAAAATTTATAAGAATGATACAGTGAAGAAACATTTTGATTGCCAAGCTTGGATCACAGTTGGGAAAGAATGCACCAAAATGGATATACTAAGGAAAACTATAGAAGAACTTGAGGGTGTGACAAGGTCTACTCATGGAGAGATGGACAAAATGGAAGAGAAAGATATGCTCGCTACACTGGAGAGACAATTAAAAGACAAGTGTTACATGGCTGTGTTTGATGATGTGTGGACAGCTGATTTTTGGGGATATATAGAGTATGCTTTAATTGAGAACAACAAAAGTAGCAGGATTATGCTCACAACCAGAAACAGGGGCATTGCTGATCTGATTCTTGCCTTCAGATAAGGCTTTTGAACCTTTTTGTAGAAAGGCTTTTGATCTTCAGAGGTGTTGTCCCCCCGAGTTGGAGAAACCGTCTCATGAAATCCTTGAGAAATGTGGAGGTTTACCACTAGCAATTGTTGCCGTAGGTGGCCTTCTCTCAAATAAGAACAAGGTTGCTTTTGAATGGAAAAAGTTACTTAATGACTTGGGGTCACAGTTGGAAAGTGATTCCCATCTAAAAGATTGCAACAAAGTTTTATCAGAAGGTTATTACGATCTACCTCACCATCTCAAATCTCGTCTCTTGTATTTTGGTTCTTTTCCAAAAAGCTACTCAATTAATTGTGCAAGACTGATTCGCCTATGGATTGCTGAGGGCTTTGTCCCTTATTCCAAGAGCCACACATTTGAACAAGTCGCTGAAGAATTCTTGATTGATCTCATTAACAGAAGCTCGGTGCAATTGGTAAAGACGAATTTCATTGGAAGACCGAGATATTGTCGAGTCCATGATCTGATGCATGAGATTATCCTTAGAAAGACCGAATATTTGGGCTTCTCTCATTTTGTGAATAGAGAACATTCAAATTACTCTAGCAAAATTCGGCGCATTTCAATACAAGGAAGTACTGATAGTGTTCTCGAGAGCATCAAAGACTCAAAGATACGTTCTGTTTCTCTTTTCAATGTTGATAGGATGCCTAACTCTTTCATGGCTACACTTGTTATGGATTTCAAACTTATAAAAGTACTTGATTTTGAAGATAGTCCTATAGAGTATCTTCCTCAAGGAGTGGGAAACCTCTTCCACTTGCACTACTTAAGTGTGAAAAATACAAAAGTAGAAGTACTTCCCAAGTCCATCGGTAAGCTTATCAACTTGGAGACCTTGAATTTGAAGTTTTCTCTTGTCACTGAGCTTCCTGTTGAGATCAAGAATCTTAAGAAATTGCGTTATCTATTCGTATACTGTTTGGGCAGTAGGGGTTATTTCCAAACGGTAAAAATGCCTATAGGGCTTGGCTCTTTATTGGATTTACAGAAGCTAGGTCATGTGGAAGTTAACTTCGAAGTACTCAAAGAGCTTAGGAAGCTAAGACATCTGAGAAGGTTAGGAATTAACGCTACAAATGGAAATGCGAAGGATTTGTGTGCTTGCATTGCCAATATGGAAAAACTTGAATCTCTTAGTCTTAAGATGACACGTAGAGAAGAAATTCTTGATATAGAATCGATGACTTCTCCTCCTTGTGGTCTTCAGCGCCTCTACTTAGGAGGAACTATGAAGAAGCTATCAGATTGGATTTTTAAACTTGAATATATTGTCAAAGACTCAGAATTGGTATGGAATTGTCAGGATTAACTGATGATCCCATAAGAGTCCTTCAAGCCTTGCCTAATTTATTGGAGCTTAGGATGTTCGACACATGCCATGGTGAACAAGTACATTTCAAAGAAGGTTGGTTTCCAAAACTAAAAATTTTGGAACTCGTTGCCTTTAAAGGAGTGGAATTGATGATTATAGACAAAGGTGCAATGCCTAACCTTGAAGACTTAGCTATTGGACCATGCCCTCGATTGAAAGAGATTCCAATTGGAATTGAACATCTAAGAAACCTAAGGATTCTTAGGTTTCGTCATATGTTGAAAGAAATTTATTATACGATAAAAGACAAGAAGTGGGAGAAAGTTACCAGACATATACCAGAAGTCTGTGTCAGTTTCATAATGGAAGGAAAATTATTTTATGTAACCTTTAAGTATATCTCGTCTTTCTCGCTTGATGGTTTTGAGCAACTTATTGAAAAAGTGGAGACGAGGTGACGAGTCCTCTCATTCGTGAACAATAGGTATTCCATTTAAATTATATAAGAGTTAGTGTATCTTAATTTTATATCTTTTGTAAAACTATAAAAGGAAAAATCTTATAATTTTGTCATGGCAATAACTTAGGGTGTTTTTGGACTTTTCACTTAATAGAAAAAGTCTAATTTTGTAATTTACTTCTAAAATCTGATTTCTTTTTTTTTTTATATATAAACACACTAGTTTAATCATTATAATAAATGTAAACTTAAATAAAAATATTCTTATAATTTATTTTTATTTTTAAATTACCTTAATTAATTGATTAAGTTCCTGTTGTTGGAATCTTGTATCGGCAACTGTGGATCCTATCACTGAAATTTGTTTTGGGCATATTAGGTAACAATATTGGTATCAAAATAATTCAATTTTAATGATCTATCTATATCTACAATTATTTTTAGCGATATATGAAATATTTGGCCAAGATCTAACGAGAACTCAGGTCGCCTCACTTTATTGATCAGATCCTGGCCAAAAGCAACTATTTTTCTAGTTTAAAGTTATATATATAGATAGATCGTTTAAAAAAGATCATTTTAATATCAATTTTGTTACCGTAACACACCAAAAAATTCTCCAATTACCAGAAACACCAAACAAATCCTGTCAGATACTTGTGACTAGTTGATGAATTTCTAATGCATATTAATGTTTTAGAACCGAAAATCAAGTGAAGCATGGTATTTTGTTATCCTATAAATAACGACGGCCTTTTTTTTTTTTTTTTTATATTTTCATGAACAGAAGATGTATATTGGATTGTGAGTGTTAGAGTCATGAAAGTGACTCTATTTTGGTGATAAAAATACCCCATTTGTGATTAAATTGAAATATATTGAGACAATTAAAGAATTTATGAATTTATTCACGAAAATCACTTCCTAATATTTTTCTTATGAATTTAACGTGTTTGGAATGATTTTGGAAAGTATACGAGTTGATATTAGGTTGTGGTTTATGGATTAAGAGTGATTTTGTCTCATTTATGCTGTTTAGGGGGTAAAATGTCATGTTTTAAGGGGCTGATTTTGTCACTTTTCAATTATGCAGGGACTAAACTGATATTTTACAATATGTGCTATAAAAGAAAAAATGCAGATCGCGTCGAGGGGGGCTGTTCATCTTCATTTTTCTGGCGACCCTTCACCTTCTCCGATCAAGCTCCGGCGACGAGTCATCTCCTTTTCCGGCGACGATTCGGCTCCCCCTTGCTCCGGTCACCATCATCCCTCCATCACCACCGTGAACCATCTTCCCACCGCGGCGTTTCATCTTCCCACCGTGACTCTTCGTCTTCCCGGCCAGTTTTCCGCTTTTCCGATGACGTTCCCAGCTCCCCAGGGTAGATCTTCATTCCCCACTACGGATCTACACTTCCTCGCCTTCTGCTCGAAAACCGCCGAAATCCGTGATTTAGCCGCCGCGACTCTTCATCTTCCAGGCCAGATCCTGCTCATTTCCAGCGACTTCTCACCTCCCCAGGACCTGATCTGAACTCCCCATCACCAGAGCTTTCCATCGGTACCTTCGGATCCCATTTCCGCCATGCTTGTTTTCGGAGACCCACCGAAAAATTAACGTTTCCGCGAACCGCTGTTCAGTATTCGGGCTGTCCGCCGTTGGTCGTTTCGCCCCTTTTTCACACCATATCGCTGTCGGTTACCTCCTCTCCGCTATGGTCAGCTCCGTTTCCACCGTTTCGGCCTCCGTCATCACCATCATGAGCGGCTAAGCTCCCGGTTGTTTGTTACGGCATAGGCGAGATCGGGATTGACTCCACGACTCTCCTCATCAGCTCTCGACTAGTTGGATGAGCCCGATTATAGGACATTTGGTAGTATTGTGCTTGATTATATTTGTTTTTCGTTTCATGTTTGATTTCGATACTTTAATATGATTTGAACATAATTTGTGATGAATATTGTTGTCCATTATGATTTAATGTTTTCATAGAACTTGCTGAATGATAAACGTTGGTTTGAAATAATTAAATGATGAATATTGTTTTTCATTACTTCGCATCGATTGTAATTGAGTTGTGTTCGGATTTAATTTAATTTCTACTATTGTTGCGTTTATTGTGAAGTTGGTTGATTGGATTTTACGTGTTGACAAATTGTATTTGTTAATCACGTACCAACTAGTGGTATTGCCTTGTAGCGTTTTTCGGCGTTTAATGATAGTCTTTAACCAATCGAACTTGAGTGATCGAGTGAGACATGATAGATTATACCTAGAGTGTCGGGAGGCCATTTCATTGATTTACCTTGCCTTGTAGGTTTAGGGGATCGTAGAGGGTGGAGGAGAATTGTGTGAGTCGGTCTCGTGTCGAACCAAAACCGTAACGGCAACATTTTTATTATAAAGTTTTTATTAGTTTAAATTGCACTATTTCATTATTTGCATTTAGTCTATTTAGTTTCATTAATCCATTGCCAATTTCATTTTCGCTACTTAAAATACATTAGGTTGTTAGTCTTGCTCCATGTGGATTCGATCCTCGCTACACTACGGTATTTAGGTTTAAGGGGGTTTTTCATGACTGATGACGTGGTCTAACAAAATTTTGGCGCCGTTGCCGGGGAGCAACTTGCTTTTGACTTTGTATGTTTGGGTAGTTATTAGTTTTTATTCTAGGTTTATTTTATTCTGTCATTTTATTTGTGTTATTTTCTTTGTAGTGATTACTTTGTTTGGGTGAATTGATTAATTTTTGTGTCCCGTTTAGTTTGTCTCTTTGCATTTTTAGTTAATTATTTTTCTTTTTAGGTTGTTTGCGTAATTTCATTTTTTTTTTCTTTGCTTTATTTTATTTTCATTGGAATAGTTTCATTTGTGTTTGTTTTTGTTTTGCAGGAAAATTGCAATTGGGAAAACGCTTCAGCGTGTCGTGAGCATTGAAGATCCTGCACGTCCCGATTGTGAAATTCTCTTAACCTTTGATTTTTCTTTTATTCCTAGGATTTAATTTTTGTCCTTAGTATTAAATTCTTTTAGGTTGCATTGATAAATTTAGTTTTGATTAAACATTTTGTTGTGTGAAATTTCATTGAGTATAGTTTCGTTAGATTTTAGATTTATTTTAGTTTTGTTTCGTGTGCTTAGTAAAATTTGTTTCTTAGGTTTTGCATTTAGTTAATTTTCTTTGACATTGTTGCTGCGTTGCTTGTTGAGCCTTTTGTGTGTTTGGTTGGTGAATGCAAACTAGAAGGTCTTTTAACGAAGAGTTATTACCTTTGAATCTTGAAATTGAACGCACTTGTAAGAAGAATAGAAAACAAGCACGTAGGATGGCTGACGGGGGGTCGAACCCGCATATGTGCCCCTTAGCCAACATTTCGCACCCACCACCTACACTTCAGCATCATGTATCCATATCCCCAATGTCCAGACACAACACTATGAGATCAAAACTAGTGTCATCCAATTGTTGCCAAATTATTATGGGAATTTAAATGAGGAGCCATACAAACACTTAGATGAATTTTTAGAGGTTTGCTCCACAGTTAGACTTCAACATGTGAATGAAGATGTCGTGCGCTTAATTTTGTTCCCATTTTTACTTAAGGATCGAGCCAAACAGTGGCTCAATTCTTTGGCAGCAGGGTCCATTACCTCTTGGACCCAAACACAACAAGGATACCTAAAAAAGTATTATCCCATTAGTAAAACCAACAGCATACAACGAGCCATTACTAGTTTCGCTCAACTTGATGGCGAGGAATTTTATGAGAGTTGGGAACGTTTGAAGGAAATGCTTAGGAAGTGTCCCCATCACGCAGTCCCTAGGTGGCAATTAGTTCGTAGTTTTTATGACGGACTGACCGAGAGGCATAGGAATATGGTAGACGCCTCTTGTGGAGGAACATTTATGCATAAGGACGAGAATGAGTTATGGCAACTCTTTGAGACCTTAAGTGAAAATTCAATGCACCACATTTCTGCGTCTAGAATGCCTATCTCAGAGCAGCCATCCAAGAAGGGTGGCGTGTATAAGGTGTCACGGTTAGATGACATTAGTTCCAAGTTAGAGGTGTTGGCCCACCGATTTGACCGTTTGTATCTATACAAGGGCAACCCTCTACACAATCATCTCAGAAGGTGAATCAGGATGTTTTTGCCATGCACTCCACTCTTGACCATCCAGTTGAGGAACCTGCCCCTGACCCTTTTGAGGAGCAAGTGCAAGTTGCACAAGGCTTCCAGAGACGGAACGATCTGTACTCGAACACATACAATCTTGGGTGGCGTAACCACCTTAATTTTTCATGGAAGCCACAATCACCTCAGAATGTCCCTAATAATGTGCCATACAGGAACAATCCTTCCAATCAGCAAGGCAATTATAGGGAGCAACCTTCAATCTAACCACCCATCCAACCTAGGTTCCCACCTCCCGTTCAGCAGCCTACTCCAGTGTCTAGTTCACTAGAATCAATGATGGCTCAAATGCTTCAAACCATGCAGGAACAAAAAACCGACATGAATGCTAGGTTCCAGGATTTAGAGCAGAATACCCAACTTCTACATTCCCATTCCCAATCTATTAGTAAGCTAGAGACCCAGATTGGTCAAATAGCCGAAGCAGTCAATAGGAGGGAACAAGGCCAATTGCCTAGTCAAGTCATAGGTAACCCTAGTGGTTCTTCTCAGCAGAGAGGGTTTTCCGAACAAGCTAAGGTCGTGATGACTCTTCGGAGCGGCCGAGAACTAATTAGGCCTGAGAGGGAAGTAAAAGTCCAGGGTAGAGAAGAGGAAGGTCTAGGTAGAGACCAAGCCAAAGAGAGTGAGAGTGAGCCTCTTGTTGAGTTAAGTGTTTAGAGACCGGGTAAGGAAAAAGTTAGAGAGAATGAACCATCCCCTGCATTGTACATACCGAGAGCACCCTTTCCTCAGTGCTTAGAGCCCCCAAATGTTCCTACAATTAGGAAAAGCACTAGGATGGATGAAATGATTGAGTTGTTTAAGCAGATGCAGATTAACATTCCACTCTTAGATGCCATTAAGCAAGTACCTGCTTATGCCAAATTCCTCAAAGACTTGTGCATGCAAAAGAGGAAAATGAAATCTCACACACCTAAGACTGTACATTTACCGGAAAATGTAAGTGCGGTTGTCTCAAACCGCATTCCCCCGAAGTTAAAGGATCCTGGAGCTCCTATTATTTCTTGTGTGATAGGTAATGTCACGATTGATAGAGCACTCTTAGACTTAGGGGCGAGCGTGAACTTATTACCCACTTCCGTGTATGAACAGTTTAACTTAGGTGAGCTCAAGTCGACTGAAGTTATACTACAGTTAGCTGACCGATCGGTCA
This sequence comes from Pistacia atlantica, assembly GCA_026229545.1. Lineage (NCBI taxonomy): Eukaryota > Viridiplantae > Streptophyta > Magnoliopsida > Sapindales > Anacardiaceae > Pistacia > Pistacia atlantica. The sequence goes on along the minus strand of CM047909.1, from coordinate 18,583,710 downwards.
AAATGCCTAGGGGCCTAATTAAGGACGTGTTAGTTAAGGTTGAGGAACTATATTTTTCGGTGGATTTTCTTGTCTTAGACATGGAGTATACGAACAGTAGAAGTATGCCATCGATTATTTTAGGGAGACCTTTTCTAGCAACGGCAAATGCTTGCATTAACTGTAGATCTGGAGAGATGGAAGCGTCTTTTGGGAATAGGAAATTGAGACTTAATGTGTTTACTGCTGGGTTAGGACCAATGCGTGAGGACGATAACGAGTGTTTCATGGTTGATGCTATTGACAGTCTAGAGGGCTCACGCCCACGATGTTATGTGGACGATGCAATTTACACTCTTATGAATCCATTTGTTGAGGAGATATCTAGCTTGAGTGTCGTGTCTGAGATTTAGGAGGTTAGTGCGTATATAGCTAGGTCGCCCACTCTAAAGCGTCGACCTTGGAACATCAAGTATGAAACCTTACCACCTTTGTCTAAGACGACACAACCGAGGTCCATTGAGTCTCCACCAGTCTTAGAGTTGAAAGCCTTGCCTGATACTCTAAAGTATGTTTTCCTAGGACCCACCAAGACCTTACTCGTGATCATTGCCGCCAACTTAGATAGTGAGCAAGAAAAGAGATTAGTGGCGGTCTTGATAGCACATAAGGAAGCAATCGGTCGGTCGGTCGGTAGCCGATTTGTGAGGGATTAGCCCTTCTTTGTGCATGCATCGCATATTTTGTGAGGAGAATGCTAAACCGGTGCATGAAGCTCAAAGAAGGTTAAACCCGAACATGAAGGAGGTGGTGAAGAAAGAGGTGATCAAATGGCTTGATACGGGTATCATTTACCCTATATCCGACAGCCAATGGGTGAGTCCAACCCATGTTGTACCTAAGAAGAGTGGCCTCACCGTTGTTGAAAATGAAAAAGGTGAGCGAATTCCTACCCGTATTCCCAATAGATGGAGAGTTTGCATTGACTATAGGAAGCTCAACCTAGCCACTAGGAAAGATCATTTCCCGCTCCCATTTATTGACCAAATCCTAGAAAAACTCGCAGGGCAAGCTTTCTATTATTTTCTGGATGGCTATTCTGGATATAACCAAGTACCAGTTGCCCTCGAAGACCAGGAAAAGACCACATTTACATGTCCTTTTGGCACGTTTGCCTTTCGTCGCATGCCCTTTGGGTTGTGCAATGCACAGCGTTTCAAAGGTGCATGTTATCGATATTTTCTGACATGGTGGGTCAATTCCTTGAAGTCTTCATGGATGATTTTTCTGTGTTTGGTACATCTTTTGATGATTGTCTCAAAAAACTTGAGTTGGTGCTAAAACGTTGCAAAGAGACAAATCTTGTTCTCAGTTGGGAAAAGAGCCATTTCATGGTTCAAGAGGGAATTTTCTTAGGTCATGTAGTTTCAAATGAGGGGATATCAGTGGATAAGGCAAAGGTAGAGTTGATTTCTCAACTACCACCGCCTTCGTCGATCAAACAAATTAGATCTTTCCTAGGCCATGCAGGATTTTATAGGCGTTTCATCCAGAATTTTAGCAAGATCTCTAAGACTTTATGTGATTTGCTTGCTAAAGATGTGCCATTTGTTTTTGATGACTCTTGTATGATTGCCTTTACCATTTTGAACGAAGCGTTGACCACAGCACCCATCATGCAACCTCCTGATTGGAACCTACCTTTTGAAGTGATGTGTGACGCGTCGGACTATGCCATTGGTGCAGTCCTTGGCCAACGGGGGAATAAAAAGCCCGTTGTGATCTACTATGCAAGCAAGACCCTCTCCGATGCTCAATGTAATTACACCACCACGGAGAAAGAGTTGCTTGCGTAGTGCCCCTTTTCCCTTGATAAGTTCGGTCGGCTTATCTTGGATGTCAGGGATAGTTGTCTTTACAGACCACGTTGCAGTTAGGTATTTGTTAGCCAAGAAAGACACTAAGCCTAGACTAATTCGATGGATTTTGTTTTTGCAAGAGTTTGATCTAGAAATCAAAGATAAAAAGGGTAGTAATAATGTGGTCGCCGACCACTTGTCTAGACTCTTTACAGAGTTTGTCCCTAGTCAATGTTTGAATGAATCTTTCCCGAATGAGCAATTGTTTACGATATCCCAATCCAAAGCACCTTGGTATGCCCATAGAGTCAATTACTTGGCCGTAGGACAATTACCATTAGGGTGGACCAAAACTCAGAAAGATCATTTCTTTGCAACCATCAAACATTATTTTTGGGAAGACCCGGACCTTTTCAAGGTATGTGCAGACCAGATAGTTAGGAGATGTGTTCCCGACCATGAGTTTAGTAGTGTACTTGCATTTTGTCATTCTTATGCTTGTGGTGGTCATTATAGTGGCAAGAGGACCGCTTTAAAGGTCCTCCAGTGTGGTTTCTATTGGCCCTCTTTTTTTTGTGATGCATTCTTTTATTGTCGTGCTTGTACTTCATGTCAAAAAGTAGGGAATATTGGTAGACGAGATATGATGCCCCTGAATCCTATTTTGATTGTGGAAGTGTTTGATGTGTGGGGTATTGATTTCATGGGTCCATTTCCCTCATCTTTTGGCTTTGAATATATCTTGCTTGCAGTTGATTATGTGTCTAAATGTGTAGAAGCCATTGCCACTAGTACCAATGATCATAAGGTGGTCGTCAACTTTGTTCAATCGCACATCTTTAGCCATTTCGGTCATCCGCGCGCCATCATCAGTGATGGTGGCTCACATTTCACCAATAGGCACTTTGGCTCATTATTGAAAAAGTACTCAATCACCCATCGAGTTGCCACACCTTATCACCCTCAAACTAGTGGACAAGTGGAACGTGCTAATATGGAAATTAAGACTATCTTAGAGAAAATGGTACGGCCCGATCGTAAGGATTGGTCAATGCGTCTGAATGATGCACTTTGGGCCTATCGAACCGCATATCGTACCCCTATTGGCATGTCCCCTTATCGGTTAGTTTTTGGGAAAGCATGTCATTTACCTGTAGAACTTGAACATATAGCATATTGGGCCACAAGGAAATTCAATTTTGATATGACCACGGCCGGTGACCATAGGAAACTCCAACTTTCGGAGTTAGATGAGCTAAGACAAGCTTATGAGAACTCGCATCTCTAAAGAGAAAACTAAAGCTTTTCACGATAAACACATTGTTAGGAAGTCATTCTCTCCTAATCAAAAAGTGTGGCTCTTTAACTCTAAGCTTCGTCTCTTTCCAGGGAAGCTTCGGTCACGATGGGATGGCCCTTTTATTGTTCTTAATGTTTTCCCTCACGAAGCTGTTGAAATCCGAAACCCAAAAAGGGGACAAGTTTTTAAGGTGAATGGCCAAAGACTTAAACCTTATGTCGATGGCATTAATGATGGAGAGGTGATTGAGGAGTGTTCTTTATTAGAACCACATTAGCCATGTCAGTGCACTGAGTTTGGCTAAAGACTTTAAACTTAGCGCTTGTGGGAGGCAACCCACCTTTGTAAATATGTTTTTATTGCTTTTATGTTTTTGTTGTTTTTGTCTTCGCAGGATTATCATGTTTGGAAACTCGTAAACTAGTCCAAGGCTACGCCTATGCATGCTCCACAAACTCTATTGATGACAGCCCCACCATTGTTCCTCAGGTTGTATCTCTCCACCTTACATGCTATTGTTGTTAGATTTCTTGTTTCTCAAATCTGTTGGAGGATTTTAATGTTATTGATCATATTGCCATTTGAGATCATTTGATGCTAAGTTGGGGAGGATATTTGTAGTTGTGGGTCATTGAGGACAATGACATTTGAAGTTGGGGAGTGTTGATTTGATTTTATATTTTTGTGAAGTGTTGTTGATGAGTTTTTGTGAAGTGTTGTTGATGAGACTTTTGTGGAGATTGTGATATTTTTGTGAAGTGTTATTGATGAGACTTTTGTGGAGATTGTGCTTAAATTTTTGTGGCATGATGATGTTTTTGTTGAAAATATGTTGAATCTTATTCTTGTAAGTCCAAAAGTGGTTAAAGTGAACTAAAGTGAGTTATTTTTAAAATTTTTCATGAATTCATGCATAATTACCATTTTAGAAGCAATTAAAGTGCTAGTTGAAAGGTTTTGTGAGGTTTTTGAAAAAAAATTGTGCAACATGGTTTTAAACATTGAACTATTGGTTCTGTTTTGTGCTAGGTTTGTCCATAATTGTGGTTAGACACTGTTTTGTGTAAATTTCATGTGTTTTAGTGTTTATGCAAGTCTCCCACATACTTTACATGCCCATGGAGCAAATTTTCATTTATTATCTTGCGTGTGTTAAAAGTGCTTAAATGTTGCTTGATGATTTGGTTTTGATTTGTAGCCTAGTTGACTCGAGTGAGTATGCCCGAGGGGTGTTCTACACCTAATCCCCTAAAGCTATCTAGCTTGGGAGCGGTTGGCCTAAAGCTCGTTACATGGGTCCTCTAGAAAGCTTAATAAGTCATTATATAAATCATGAGCTTTATAAGAAATAAAGAAATAAAGTTTTGACTTGTAGCCTAGTTGGTTCGGGTGAGTAAGTTCGGAGTATTCTACACTTAGTGCCCTATAGCCATCCTGGTTTGGGAGTCATTGACCTAAAGCCCGTTACACAGACCTTCTAGAAAGCTTAAGAAGTTAAGACAAAAAAAAAAAAAAAAAAAAAAGGTGATGAATGAAAAAGAAATTATATGTCAAAATCTTGTGTGGAAAATGAGCATTATGTTGCGTCTACATAAGTTGGGGAGTTTTGCATAACATTTTAACATTGTGATATGAATATGAAATGTGTGTTTGAGAAGCTTGAATGGAGATAGGCAAATCTTGACAGAAACTTTAGTTCTTTATTTAGGATTGTGTTATTTACTTATTATGTTCAAATTCTTCACTTTACCTTTTGATGAATGTCTTGGTTGTTGATGAATATGGTTGTGTATGGTTTTGTGAGAATGTTGAAAGAGTTCCTTTAACTTTACTTGAGGACGAGCAAAGAGTAAGTTGGGGAGTGTGTTAGAGTCATGAAAGTGACTCTATTTTGGTGATAAAAATACCCCATTTGTGATTAAATTGAAGTATATTGAGACAATTAAAGAATTTATGAATTTATTCACGAAAATCACTTCCTAATATTTTTCTTATGAATTTAATGTGTTTGGAATGATTTTGGAAAGTATACGAGTTGATATTAGGTTGTGGTTTATGGATTAAGGGTGATTTTGTCTCATTTATGCTGTTTAGGGGGTAAAATGTCATGTTTTAAGGGGCTGATTTTGTCACTTTTCAATTATGCAGGGACTAAACTGATATTTTACAATATGTGCTATAAAAGAAAAATGCAGATCGCGTCGAGGGGGGCTGTTCATCTTCATTTTTCTGGCGACCCTTCACCTTCTCCGACAAGCTCCGGCGATGAGTCATCTCCTTTTCCGACGATGATTCAGCTCCTCCTTGCTCCGGTCACCATCATCCCTCCATCACCACCGTGAACCATCTTCCCACCGCGGCGTTTCATCTTCCCACCGCGACTCTTCGTCTTCTCGGCCAGTTTTGGCCGTTTTCCGGTGACGTTCCAGCTCCCCAAGGGTAGATCTTCATTCCCCACGGCCGGATCTACACTTCCCGCTTGCAGCTAGCGAAACCGGGCCGCGGAATCCGTGATTTAGCCGCGACTCTTCATCTTCCAGGCCAGATCCTGCTCATTTCCAGCGACTTCTCACCTCCCCAGGACCTGATCTGAACTCCCCATCACCAGAGCTTTCCATCGGTACCTTCGGATCCCATTTCCGCCACTGTTTTTTGGAGACCCACCGGAAAATTAACGTTTTTCGGCGAACCGCAGCTGTTCGTATTCCGGGCTGTCCGTTGGTCGTTTTCGCCCCTTTTTCGCACCATATCGCTGTCGGTTACCTCCTCTCCGCTATGGTCAGCTCCGTTTCCACCGTTTCGGCCTCCGTCATCACCATCATGAGCGGCTAAGCTCCCGGTTGTTTGTTATGGCATTGGCGAGATCGGGATTGACTCCACGACTCTCCTCATCAGCTCTCGACTAGTTGGATGAGCCCGATTATAGGACATTTGGTAGTATTGTGCTTCAGATTATATTTTTTTTTGTTTCATGTTTGATTTCGATACTTTAATATGATTTGAACATAATTTGTGATGAATATTGTTGTCCATTATGATTTAATGTTTTCATAGAACTTGCTGAATGATAAACGTTGGTTTGAAATAATTAAATGATGAATATTGCTTTTCATTACTTCGCATCGATTGTAATTGAGTTGTGTTCGGATTTAATTTAATTTCTACTATTGTTGCGTTTATTGTGAAGTTGGTTGATTGGATTTTACGTGTTGACAAATTGTATTTGTTAATCGCGTACCAACTAGTGGTATTGCCTTGTAGCGTTTTTTGGCGTTTAATGATAGTCTTTAACCAATCGAACTTGAGTGATCGGGTGAGACAGGATAGATTATACCTAGAGTGTCGAGAGGCCATTTCATTGATTTACCTTGCTTTGTAGGTTTAGGGGATCGTAGAGGGTGGAGGAGAATTGTGTGAGTCGGTCTCGTGTCGAACCAAAACCGTAACGGCAACATTTTTATTATAAAGTTTTTATTAGTTTTAATTGCACTATTTCATTATTTGCATTTAGTCTATTTAGTTTCATTAATCCATTGCCAATTTCATTTTCGCTACTTAAAATACATTAGGTTGTTAGTCTTGCTCCCTGTGGATTCGATCCTGCTTACCGCTACTACGGTATTTAGGTTTAATTTTTAGACTGTGACGATCGGTCTAACAGTGAGAACATCATGACTAAATCGTCATCCACATGCATAAACCAGGTAATTTCAAGATTTTATGTACTTTATTGTGAATGGTGTAGTATTGCTGGTGATATCAGGCAATGTGTGATTGTTGTATTGTCCACGGTAATGCTAGTAGAGATGAATTATTAGTTGCAGTTGTTCATCAATTTGCTTGTGTAATATGTAAAATACATTTGATTTGTTGATGTTATTGTAATGGTTGTTTGATTTCCTGTTTTGGGACTTTTCTCTTTCAATTGAAGTTTATTAGTGGCTACTTACATTTGAAGTTCAAGTAAAGAGCTCTCGACTTACCATGTTTCCATTTATCTGGTCAATTTTATTCTATGAACCTGCATGTACTTGATTTAATTGTTATGAGTTTTGCCTATTCCGTTTTCTTTTTGTTGGTTTAAACCTTGGTAGAAAGCTTGGCCAATCAAAACTGAGTCCCAATTTTCCTCTATTCCCTTTCAACAAAGTCCTCACAAATTTCTACCATCCACATATTTCATTTTGAACATCTTCTGGTATGAACGTGGTCTTTGCCTTGCGACCTATCTTGAGATTTTTAAACGGAATGTTTGGGTTCTATTTGAACGAAATAGAGGCAACAACAGGAACAAAATATAACAGTAAAATAAATCAAACAGTAAACAAAGAAAACAACACGTGCGATTTACCCTAGTTCACCCAATGTGGGCTACGTCCATCTGAGTCAATATTATTGCAATATGCCCCACCTCTCTCGTTTACAATGAATGAATTGCCCTATGATTTGCTATCACACCCATAACAAAAGAAAAGTATGTTTATATACTAGGCTTAAGAGACTAAACCTAGTTTTACAATGATTCCTATTCCTAAGCCCAACCCAATAAGGAATTAGTAACTTACAAGAAATCCTATAGCGGGACCCCTGAATGCGTCTGCCTTAACCATTAATGTTGAAGTAGTCGACAACTCCAACACTATTGAGGGAACCCTGCCTCTTCATACACAAGTTTAACTTTGGAAAATTCGGATGATTTTATTCATGTACAGCAGCTCATTTCTATACACTGCCTTTAACTAATAAAACAAACAAATAGATATCCTAGCCTTAAGAGTAAGGATCTAACACTAACTAAATCCCCCTTTATTCTAGCTAAACCACCCAAAATACGAATTCAACATAACATGTTACTGCCCTTCATATGTGCTGCCTTTGTAACATCTTCCCGTTCGAGATGGCTTACTAGATGTGAGAGACGTGTATCTGGTGTTATCTTTCTCAAGAAGTAAATGTAACGATTTGAAGCATTACATAATTTATCTTGGATTCATGGGGAGATTAGCAATTTGCATGCATAGAAACCAAAACTTAAATCCAAACAACTTTTAGTCTGAATTTCAGATTGGAAATTTCTCTCTATATATTAGGGAATAAATGAATTAGCTAAGATATTTCCAATATCTATACTTTTATCATCTGGAGGTCTGAATCAAGTCGACCATATCAATTGAGGGAAGAAGCTTTCTGGATTGAAGATGTCATCGATGGGTACACAATGAAGGCAGCGAGACTTCCTCATGGCAGAGGTCTCGTTGGTTACTTTCATAAAGTGTGCTACTTCAAAGAGATTCTAAAACTGCGACATGGAATCGCCATTGAGATCAAAGACATCAATCTATTGCTTGCCGAAATACAACGAAGAGGAGATATTTACAGCTGACGCAGAAATGTGGGTCTATTGAGTCGCCCCTGATATTTAACCTAATAACAAATATCCCCTGAGTTACTAAAAATGACAAAAGATACTCTTAACATTATTGAGCCCTTATAATTTACAATACTACTATACTTATAAAGAAATCTTACAAAGATTTCTATACAAAGTGAGGTGGCAAAAGATGAATGGAAGAGTGAAACAAAAAGTCAAACTCATTAAATTCACTCTTCCATTCTTTTTTTGCCACATCACTTTTTTTGGAGATCTTTATAAAATTTATTTGTAAGTGTAGTATTACTCTATAATTTATGGCATCTATCAGTGACAGTGATAGAGGAGTAAAGCCCAAAAATACCCCTAGAACTCAATTGAGAGATTTACTGATTATTTAAACTTTCATCCTTTAGGTTTTAAGTATATATACAAACTATTTAGTCCAATCAGGTGAATGTTTTTGAAAAAGTTTATAATACCCCTGTTATCTTATTCATATATTTTTTGAAATGAATAAAACTCCCTCAGTTTCACAATAATAGTCATTTTAAGACTATTATCTTTTTTCCAAAATGAAAGACGTTTGACCAACTCAACCCTCTCTCTCTTTCTCGACGAATGGCCCCTGTCTCTTCTCTTCCACTTTTTCTCTGTCTCTCATCTCCTCTCTCTCTTTCTCTAAATTCAATAACACTTTCGCACTTGTATATAGCAGGAAAGCCAAAAATTTCTCATCTGCAATTTCAGAGGGAGGAGTCAGTAAGAGGAGAGAGAAAAAAATGTGCATATCTTTAAAACATCCATTATTGTGAAACGGAGGGAGTAAAAAAGTTAAAAATATGACTCATTACAATAATGAATTCAATAAATCATCAAAGTTAAAAAAACAAGTAACATAAATTTAAAACATTTGACTTTTTACTTTCTTTTTTTATATTTCATTCATTCCTAATTAAATATGAATAAGACAATAGGGGTATTATCGACTTTTCTTTGAAAAATCTTACTTGACTAGACTAAATTGTTCATATATCGTAGTATTTGAGGTAAGTGCAATATACTCCAAACCTTAAGAACAAAAGTGTAAATAGCACAAGATTTTCTCAAATTGGCACAAGAATAGGAAAAGACTAAAATGCCCCTAATGTTAAAAAAAAGGTAACCGTTTTCTACCTACTTAAACACCTAACTCCACAAAAACAAGCAAAACCAAGAATTTCTTCCCAGAAAAATTAAAACTAATTTTCACTAGAAATCCATATCCTAATGCTTTATTTTGATCTTGTATATGTAAATGTATCGTATGCATATCACATACGATAACGTGTTGACCTATGACATATGGTAATGTGTTCGGCATGTATGTCATGTATGATAACATGTTGACCTTGAAAGAGAGATATTCTCTTGTTTTTCCAAACCATAGAATCAACATTAGTTCACAAAATGGATCTCCCCTATGTCACAATGCACAAACAATGGTTAACACAATGGTTTTCATGGGTCCAAATTCAGGTACATGAAGATACAAGTTTACAGCAACGTATAAATTGTTCTGGTGATGCTTTTGAGGACTTTTTAGACCTCTCTATGTAAAGTGACCTTTTTCCCAATTAGTTAAGCAAATAATATCTTACTTCAGAAGCCACCATCTCTAAAGGGCCCCCAACCCACAAGAATTAAGAAATACATTAAAGGCTAAAGGCTAAAAACACCTTGATTGCTGCAAGTTTCAATGCATTTTTGCTTTTGCTTTGTCTTATTTTATGGCATTTGGTTAGGTATTATCAATCCCTAATACGAAACTAGATTTGGTGTTGAGTATTAGATTAGTTAACAAAGTAGAAATGGTAAATCAAATAAGACTCATCCGTGGGTGCTTAGATGGTTAGGGTGAATTGGGGATGATGTGGATACACACATGGTCTCAAGTTCGATTCCCTGAGCATCCTAATTCAAGTAGGGGGTCATGACGGTGGGTTGCTATACTAATCTTCTTCGAGGATTAGTCATTATTAGATAAAAGAAATGATTAGGAGAAGCTAAGTATAGTAGTTTGGGTTAAAGTGTAAAGAATAGAAGTAGGTTGGGTTTCATTGTAAAAAGCATCATACGGTGTGTTTTTGTATTAACTCAATACGGTGGCGTTTTTATATCATCTTCTTGATATAAAATGTGACCTGCTCTGTTCTCTTCAGTAAAAAAAGAAAATTCAGTTTACCCATTTTTCAGTTTTTTCATCTTTGTTCTTCTCAAACTCTTAATTCTTGTTAACTTTCTTTTGAAATGCGGTCAAGATTCTTTATGGTATCAGAGCAATAGATAGATGTCAATGGCTAATTTGAGTTCTGGATCTTTGAATTCTAGCTCCAAGATAGTGAATGAGCTACCCGACAGTGCAAACGCGTTGAGCTCGGTTGCTCATTCCTCTCTTCCAACTTTGTCAATCAAGCTAGGAGAGAGAAACTATAGTCACTGGAAGTCTCAAGTATTACCTATGTTGACCTCCTATGAGCTTGACGGCTTCGTCATAGGTGTGCATGTATGTCCTTCCATGTTTTTAACTGAACAAATTCAAGATTCTGAACAAATAATCAAGAAACCTAACCCTAAGTACTTTGATTGGAAAAAGACGGATCAATTTCTAGTTAGTTGGTTAAATTCTTCCATTTCCTAGTCTATGTTTAGACATGTTGCTAAGTGCACTAGTGCGTATGAAATATGGAGTACTTTAGAGTTGCATTTTCAGTCTTTCTCAAAGGCAAGAACACTTCATTTGAGAAATCTACTGCAAAACACTAAGAAGGAGTCTATGAGTGTCAATGGGTATATTTTGAGAATGAAAGAGTTAGGGGATGAATTAATGGCCAATGGAGTTCAAATTGGAGATGAGGAACTACTGTTATACATTCTGGATGGCTTAGGTCCTGAATTTGAGAAGCAGAATAGTGCATTGTCAAATTTTCATAGGATGTCATCTGCACTATTAGCTACAAAACAAGTCTCAAATGATACTGTAAGTGTGTCACAGTTCCAAATTCCTACTGCACCACAATTCCTAAATGCCGGGTCTGGAGGAAGTGCATCTCAGAATCTTGATCCTTCCCCTGTTATTCAACCAACTACATGGCAGAATCCCAACCCTTCACCTATGTTTTCACAAGGGGTGTCGAATTATCAACATCATGGAGGCTATCCTCAACAATCCCCTAATGTAGCCATGTATTCTGCCACTTTTCCTCACCCTGTTCCCACTCAATATTCTGCTCCTGGTTCTATTCAGTTTAACAATAGTGGGATGAGAGGCAGAGGGTATTTAGGCCTCGATTAACCTGTCAAGTATGTGGGAAGAATGGTCTCTTAGCCTTACAGTGCTATCACCATTTTGACTATGAGTATCAAGTGTTTATGAATACAAATCATAGTAACTACAACCCTTATTCAGCTTAGATAACTACTCTTCCACCTCCAGTTAGTAATAATCAACCATATCCAGGAAGTTCACATGATTCTAATGTTCCAGTTCAAGCTCTCTTTGCATCTCAGAATACTCTACCACCCAAACACCCTTCAAACTCTTATGAAGGGTTTCATGATTTCTCTGCTGTTGGAATGTCTAGAAGTCCTCAACCAAGTTACAACTCTCCATAGTTTCAACCATACCCACCTCAGAACTACCCACCAGGCAATAATACAAACATCCCTTCAAACAATTCCTCTACACCTCAGTTACCTAATGCCATTGTTCCAGCCACTACTACACCACAAACACTCATAGATCAGTCCTAACTTTGGAGCCTCAAATCATATGACTACTGATGGAAATGGCATGCTGATGAAGTCTAGTTATCAAGGAGGGTCCCAAGTACAAGTTGGTAATGGTCAGCCCATTCCCATTACCTATACAGGTACATTACTATTACCTTCTACTGATTCTAATAGAATTTTGCAACTCCATAACATTTTGTGTGTTCCAAGTATTGCTAAGAACCTACTGAGCATATCTCAAATCACTAAAGATAACCATGTGATAGTAGAATTTCATGCTGATCACTGTTTGATAAAGGATAAACAAAGCAAGGCTATTCTTCTTCAAGGGATAGTGAAGGATGGCCTCTATCAACTTACATTGCCAACCATTGCTGCTTCTTTTGCTGATTCTTAACTAAGGTCTGCACTTGGTGATTCTAGTTTTGTTTAAGCTTTCACTACTCATGCAGTTAGTTCATTTAAACCCAATAAAGAGTCTCTTTCAACAACTAGTTTAGATCCTGATCTTGCTTGTAATTCAGTTAATAAGGTCTTACTTAATGAGCCATCTAGTAGTGTTTTGTTATGGCAAGCTAGATTAGGCCACCCTAGTAGTAAGATTCTAAATAATGTACTTGCAAAGTTGAATGTAAGGAAATCAAGTACTGAAAATAAAGACTTCTTTTTTTAGGCATGTCAGTTTGGCAAACTACAGCAGTGTACATTTCCTAATCCTGCTTCCAAGACTAAGAAACCTTTAGAGATTGTTTACTCTGACTTGTGGGGTCCTGCCCCTATTCTATCTACTGAAGGGTATAGATATTATGCTATATTTGTGGATGATTTTAGTAGATACACATGGATTTATCCCCTCAAACTAAAGTCTGAAGTTTTTAATGTTTTTACTCAGTTCCATTGTTTTGTGGAGAAACAATTAGATGAAAAATTGAAATGCTTACAAACAGATTGGGGAGGGGAATTTAGACCCTTTACTGGTTATTTGGAGAAACATGACATCCTGTTTAGGCATCCTTGTCCATATCTTCACTAGCAAAATGGTAGAGTAGAACGTAAACATAGGACTATTACTGAATTTGGGTTATCCCTTCTAGCTCATGCAAATATGCCCCTAAAATTCTGGTGGTCAGCATTTAATACAGTTGTGTATCTACTTAACTGACTTCCCTCGACAGCTATTGACTTTGTATCTCCTGTTGAAGCCTTATTCCAACAAGCACCAGATTATACTAACCTGAAAGTGTTTGGTTGTTGCTGTTATCCATTTCTTAGACCCTATCAAAGGCACAAACTATCTTTTCACATTGAAAAATGTGTATTCTTAGTTTATAGTCTTGTTCATAAAGGCTATAGGTGCATGAACTCTAATGGCAGGTGTTATGTGGTTAAGCAAGTTCGTTTTAATGAAACTGATTTTCTGTTCAAGTCTAGCTTTCAACCTGATCGGTCTTCTCCTGTTTCACCTGAATTTTCTGAGGTTACTAAGTCTTGGATCTTGCCATTACTTGCATCATCATCCAAACCAACAAACTTGATCTATAAACTTACTACTCCTACAACCATGAGTCAAGAGAGTGGTTATGAAGAATTCATTCAAAACTATAGAGAGTTGTCACCACAAGTTGATACTTCTAATACTACTGTGGGAAGTCCTAGTTCTCTCTTATCCTCACCTGAAAATGAATCTGTAGTGTCCACTTCAACACAAACCAATCCTGGAATTTAGCTTGAGGTTGTTCTTCCAATCTTAAATAATAGCAAAACTGTAAATGTCCATCCAATGGTTACTTGATCCAAGGGTTGTGTTTCAACTAGTATACCTCATGCTCTTCTATCTACACATACAATACTACCTGAAGCATCCTCAGTTACTAAAGCTTTAAAAACTCCAGAATGGAAAACAGCCATAGAGGCTGAATATCAAGCCCTGTTGAACAATAAAACGTGGAAATTAGTACCCTACGTAGATGGCATGAATATAGTGGGCTTCAAGTGGGTGTTTAAAACCAAGTTAAATTCAGATGGCTCTCTTTCTAAGTGTAAAGCTCGATTAGCAGCCAAGAGGTTTCAACAAACCCCTGGTCTTGACTACTTTGAGACATTTTCTCCAGTAGTTAAGGCAGCAACTATCAGAATTATTCTGTCCTTAGCGTGTATAATCAGTGGGAAGTGCAGCAACTAGATGTGAATAACGCATTTCTCAATGGAGAATTAACTGAACAGGTTTTTATGATGCAACCAGAAGGTTTCTCTAATTTTTCTCAAACAAGGCAAGTTTGTCAGTTGCAAAAAGCTTTATATGGACTCAAACAAGCTCCAAGAGCTTGGTTTGAAAAGTTGAAACATGCTCCAAGAGCTTGGTTTGAAAAGCTGAAACATGCTCTATTAAGTTGGGGATTCCAGAATTCAATATCTGATGTTAGTCTATTTTTTTATAAAAATGAGTCTGCTGTAGTCTATCTATTGGTGTATGTAGATGATATTTTAGTTACAGGAAATAACCCTCAATTGGTTGATTAGATAGTGGCAGATTTGAACACGAAATTTTCTTTAAAAATCCTAGGTCGTGTAAGTTATTTTCTTGGATTTGAAGTTAAGAGAAATGTCAAAGAGTTACTGCTCACACAGAGTAAGTATGCTCAAGATCTGCTATCAAGAGCTTGTATGAATGACCCTAAACCTTGCATTACCCTGATGGCTACTGGCACTCGGTTGGGGAAAGAAGATAGCGATCAGTTTGATAAACCTTCACTGAATATAAGCATTGTTAGAGGGCTGAAATACCTGGCTTTGTCCAGACCTGATATTGCGTTTGCTGTGAACAAATTGAGCCAATTTCTTCAGCAGCTCACTGTCAATCATTGGACAGCATGCAAGTGGGTTCTTAGATATGTTAAGGGAACACTAAATGATGGGTTATTGTTTACTAAAAAGGAGCATTTCCTATTAGAAGCTTATGCAGATGCAGATTGGGCTAGTGATGTTAATGATAGGAGGTCTACAAGTGGTTATGCTGTGTTTATTGGAGGAAATTTAGTTCAGTGGAGTTCAAAGAAACAAAAAGTAGTTTCTCTATCATCTACTGAGGCATAATACAGATCTTTAAGCCAAGCTTCTACAGAACTTGTATGGATCAGGAATTTATTTGAAGAAATTGGTCTTGGTTTGAATAATTGTCCTGTACTGTGGTGTGACAACATGAGTGTTGGAGCACTATCTTCAAACCCTATTTTTCATGCTCGAACAAAGCACATCGAAATTGATGTGCATTATATGAGAGACTTAGTTGCAAATAAAAGCTTAAGTGTGCAATATGTAGCTTCTAAGTACCAAGTGGCGGATATTCTAACCAAAGCCTTACTTGGAAATCAGTTTAATTACTTGAAGGAGAAACTTACTGTTACAGATTCTTTATCTAAATAGATTGTCTATTGTTCTTTTAAAGCAGTAAATTGAGAATACAGGTGCTGTGTTTAAGCTGGTGTCATAAGATTGTGGTGCTGTAGTTTGTGTTGCTAATGCCTGCAGATTGTTTAATTGAGAATACAGATGCTGTGTTTTAAGTTGTTGTCATAAGATTGTGGTGCTACAGTATGTGTTGCTAATGTCTGCAGATTGTGTAAGTTTGAGCTGTTAAAAAATTTGTGTTGTTAAAGCCTGGAGTAGTGTGAGTTTTTGGGCTACTGTAAAGTTTGAGGTGTTGCAAATTTGTGGTGCTGCAGCTTGGAATTGTGTAAGTTTGAGCTGCTGAAAATTGAAGTTGCTGTGAAATGATATGTTGTGTAAGTCTGAGCTGTTGAAAATATATGTTGCTGATGCTGGGAGTTGTGTGAGTTTGAGCTGTTGTCATAAGATTGTGATGCTGCAATATGGATTGTTAATGCTTGCAGATTGTGTAAGTTTGAGCTGTTAAAGATTTGTGTTGTTGAAGCCTGCAGATTGTCCTGCAGATTGTCCTTCAGATTATGTAAGCTTGAGCTGTTTGAAGTATGCAGATTGTGTAAGTTTTGTTGCTATGAAGTTGCTGTAAAATGTGCTGAAGTCTGCTGCAAAAAAAAATGAAGTTGCTGTGAAATGATATGGTGCAGATTGTGTAAGTTTTGTTGCTGTGAAGTTGCTGTGAAATGTGCTGAAGTTTGCTAAAAATAAAATAAAATGAAGTTGCTGTGAAATGATATGGTGCAGATTGTGTAAGTTTTGTTGCTGTGAAATGTGCTGAAGTCTGCTGAAAAAAAAAATGAAGTTGCTGTGAAATGATATGGTGCAGATTGTGTAAGGTTTGTTGTTGTGAAGTTGCTGTGAAATGTGCTAAAGTCTGCTAAAAAAATGAAGTTGCTGTGAAATGATATGGTGTAGTTTTTTTTTCTGTTGTGCTGAAGTTGCTGTGGAAAGTTATGTAGTTAAAAAAAAAAAAAAATTGTATTACTTTGTGTCAGTTATTGTATGTGCAGAAATTTGTAGAGACGTTTTTTTTAAGGGGAAATATTAGGAAAAAGTGAAGATCAAGATTAAGAGATGCTTTGTTTAAGGGGAAATATTAGATAAAAGAAATGATTAGGAGAAGCTGAGTATAGTAGTTTGGGTTAAAGTATAAAGAATAGAAGTAGGTTGGGTTTCATTGTAAAAAGCATCATACGGTGTGTTTTTGTATTAACTCAATACAGTGGCGTTCTTTAGTCGTGATACGCGTAAGCTGACCCGAACATCTTGATTATAAAAAAAAAAAAGTTTGTCAAATAATTTTCAATGATTGATTGAAGAAACAAAAAATAAATAACTAATTTACTAGTTTATTAAGCAATCAAATCAAATTAGGTTTATCCAAGTAGATACCTAATGGGACTTATGTTGGGCACAATACAGAGCAATTGAAATTAACTTTTGGATGACTGAGTGATCAATTAGGAACTCTTAAGTGTATTACTTAAGAGATCCTAAATTCGATTTTCCTCAGCCTCTATTACGGTCATTAGAGGATTACCCGATTGCCCAAGCTGGCTCGAACACCCTGGCCACCAAAAAAAATAATTATATATTTCCAATAACAGATAAGAAGAATGTGCTTTCTTTCTTTTGGTACACCACCTAATCATGTACGCAAGCACAGGAGATAGTACCTCTCATCTACAATTCACAAAAGTAGTGAAGGGTAACTGTATCACACGAGGTGTTGACTGTTGCAGATAAACTCTACATGATGTTTCCTTGACTTCTCCGCTCAGGAAACCATGCAATAAAATAAAATAAAAAATAACAAACTTTTTAAAAGTACTTCCAAATCCATTTATCAAGACATTTGGCACTCAACTCATCGTTTATTGGCTCTTCTTTGTACTCCATTTCTAGTGTTAAACACATATAACCAAAACCCCTTATTATTTTATTTATTAAAGATATTAATCAATCAATTAACTAGACGCTTTTCTCCATATTTATCTCCATAATCTATCCCGCAATCTTTGATATAATCCAAAGTTAATGTACTTATCGTCTTAGTTTTTTTCATTCTTTTTCTTTTTTTCTATGGTAATTCATTGAGTATAAGATTGGTTTTGTTCATGAAAGAATGTGTTTCCAGTAGTATGTGAAACCAGTGTACGCTTTTCTTTTGGTTGGTAATGGAGTGGATTGATGCTTTGTTGGGGAAACATGGCAGAAGTTTTATTAAACGCAAGGACAGTGATGCAGGAGAAGCAGGTTCTTTTGAATGAAACTCAGAAGCTACATTGTTATTTACTAAAATGCTTGTTCTTTGAATGTGAATGTTCTGACTTTTCTGGGTTATTTTCATCTTCGTTTATCATTTCAGATTATGCTTTCACTTGCTGATTGTTTAGTATTTGGTTTGATGGGTGTTGAATCACTTTTAAATCATAAGGGTTTTACTTTTTATGAAATTTTGTTCGTTTTTCAAGGCTTATGATGTGTAATCCATGGTTGGATTCTGTTATTTGTTTGATTTAACCAAAACTATTTTCACATTGCTATCATGAAGCGCAGGAAAACAGTTTAAATGCTATTTTCATGAATTGCTCTTTATCTAGATCAATAAAATTTCAGAACATTGTTAAAATCTATAAGATTCATACTGTGTTCAGTCCACTAGACTTGGAAAGACTCAAAACCATTTAGCAGATTGAAACTTTTTATGTTTTCTTTGGTGGCATTTTACTCTGAAGCAGTACATGCAAATGAAAAAGCAAATTTTCCCTGCTGAGTGATAACAATTTTGTCAGGTGTTCTGCTGTTGAATGCATTCATTAATTCTAATTTTTCAAGTTATCAGGTCGAGCATTGGAAGAACTCAGAGGTGCTATATACAAAGACCTTCGATCTGCAGAAGGAGCCAAGCGCCAACAGCAAAGATTTTGTGGACCAGCTGTGGCAATGACCTTCAATTTCCTGGTTTCTGTTGGAATTATTTTGATAAACAAGTATGTGAGTTCGCTTTCTACTAGCTTGAAGAACATAAAGCGTGGCAGTAGTTTAGACCAAAAAGATCACATAACAAAAATGATCCTTTAACAAATCAGCTTGTACAAACAAGGAGGGTGTCAAGTGTGATTGTATTAGTACCAATGGTGTAGTATTAGTGGAGATATCTAGCAATGTGTGATTGTTGTATTGTCCGGGTAATGCTAGTAGACAGGAAGTATTACTTGGTGTTGTTCATCAATTTCCTTGTGTAATATGTAAACTACATTTGATTTGCTAATGTTATGGTAATGGTTGCTTAATTTCCTGTCTTGGGTTTTTTTCTCTTTCAGTGGAAGTTTATTGGTGGCTACTTCCATTTGAAGTTTAAGAAAGTATGACATCTCTGCCAATAGTAAACAACTCTCCTGATTTACCATGTTTCCATTTATTTGGTTAGTTTTATTCTATGAATCTACTAAAAAGTATTCTTTCTAATGCTCTCCAAGCTCTGCAATTTTATTGGTTGTGTTGGTGTGATGGCTTTATATGGTGACGTTTCATCATTAAATGGAGCGACGTCGTTTTGAGCCAAGTGAAAGACTAATCATGTTTGTTGGCTGGCTGAAGATCCAACGGTGGAAAAGAAGTTTGAAGGTCAACTGTATATAAGCAGGCAAACAGTCTAAATCGGGGATCAATCATTTTGTATCTTTCTCTTCTCTGTCAAACAAATCTGTATAAGCAGGCAAACAGTCTAAATCGGGGATCAATTTTAGGGTTCCGAATCTTGTAACTATAAGTTAAGTGGCTGGTTTGCTGGCCACTTGAGGGTACTAGGGTTCACAATGTATTTGGGATACTAGATTTGTGTCTCTAGGGTGTTACGGGTTCTGAAGAAGATCGGGAAAGGGTTTAATCGTGGGTAGAAGTTTGTACTGTAATCTTGATCAATATAGTGCAGAGAGCTTGCTGGATTCCCTAGCTCAACGTGGACGTAGCTTGCTCAAACTGAGCAAGTGAACCATGGTAAATCTTGGTGTTGTGTGTGTTTGTATTCTGTTAGATTTGTGTTATGTGGTTTGCTGTGTGATTTGGTTGATCTGCTGTGTACGTCATAACAGTGGTATCAGAGCGTAGGAAAAAGGATCAAGAAAGAAGAATCAGAGTCTCAATTTTTCGATCTGAAATTTTAGGGTTTTCTTTAATTGTCAAAAAATTTGGGGGTTTCTCAATTTTAGGGTTCCAAAACAAAATTGGGAGATTGTAGTGCAGGTTTCTGGTCGAACAGGCATAGATTTCATACAAGGTAGAAATCTAGGGTTTCTTCTTCGTTTCTTGAAATTCAAGAATGAAGCTGAATTCTTGAATCTGCAACCTCGTCAACCAAAAACCAAACACTCACCATGTCAAACACTTCCACCTGAATGGAAATCTTCCAATATGATAGGAAGATTGACTTCGGGAGTTGGAAGAAAAAGATGAGAGCACTACTCTCTCACAATAAGGTAGCAATAGCACTGGAAGATGATATCAAGAAGTGGCCAGAGGAAAAACTGAAAAAAAAAGGAGGAGATCAATAAAGAGGCTTACAACCTGATAGTCTTGAATCTATCTGACAGTGTCCTCAGGAAGGTAGATGGGATCGAATCACCACTAGAATTATGGGGTAAACTCAACTCTTTATATGCTTTATAGTCTGCCCCAAATTTGGCTTTTCTGAAGGGTACTTTATTTTCGTATAAATTGGATAGTTCTAGGAGTATAAAGGATAATCTAGACGAATGCTTAAAAATGACTCTGATCCTAAAAGGAACAGATCAAGAACTAGGAAATACTAGCCTAGCAATGATCCTTTTGAACTCACAGCCAGAAGACTACCAAGTAGTCAAAAACACATTACAGTACTCTGGTACTGTACCAAACCTAGATCTAATAGTAGCAGGGCTTAAGGCTAAAGAATTAGAACTGAAAGTCCAGAAAAGAAGTGGATCAAACCTGTTTGTCAAAAGCAGAGTAGAGTCCAGTTAGACAGGAAAGGGTAATTCTATGAATCAGGGGAATAAAAATAAGAAAAAATGGAAGGGTCATAACAAGAACAAAGAAACTACAAAATGCTTTTTCTGTAATAAGGCTGGTCACATTAAAAAGAATTGTTTTGAATGGATCAAGAAGCAAAAACAAGGGAACACAGAAAACAATCTAGCCACCACCAATAACCTGTTAGATGAACATGAGGTGCTTACAGTGTCAATGTCTGACACTGCTAATGAGTGGGTGTTGGACTCAGGGTGTTCATTCCATATAAGTCCAAACAGAAATTGGTTCTAGGAGTTTGAAGTCACTGATTCAGAAACAGTTTACATGGGGAACAACAATGCATGTAGGGTTAGAGGAATAGGTTCCATAACCCTAAACCTTGACACTGGAAAACTGGTTAAACTTACAAAACTCAGGTACATCCCATAACTTAAAAGAAACCTAATATCCCTAGGTACCTTAAATAATCAGGCTGCAGCTATAAGGTAGAAATTGGATCCTGAATATATAAAGAAATAGAAACCTAATCCTGAAATGAGAGAAAAAGAATGGGCTTTACATACTCTGTGGGAACCACTCCCCAAATTGTTTTAACACTATGCTTAAGCCTACAAATCTATCCACTACAGAAAAATGGCATCTTAGACTAGGCCACATTAGTAAAAAAGGCATGGATATCCTGAACAATCAAGGTCAATTTGGAAAAGATAGTGTCTCATCACTGGAGTTTTTGTGAAAACTGCATACTAGGAAAACAACATAGGAACAATTTTAAAAAGGGGATACACCTAGCCACTAGTCTACTAGAATACATCCATTCTGACCTGTGGGGGCTTGGAAGAGTTAAAACCTATGGGGGAAACTGTTACTTTATGTCTTTGTGGATGATTATAGCCAAAAGGTTTGGGTTTACCTATTGAAATCTAAGGATCAAGCCTTAGCTAGATTTAAGGAGTGGAAACGCTTAGTGGAAAACCAGATGAATAAGAGGGTTAAGGTTCTCAGAACTGACAATGGGCTAGAGTTTTGCAATCAAGAGTTTGATAAGTTCTGTAGTGATCAAGGGATTTTGAGGCATAGGACTATGAAATATACCCCTCAACAGAATGGGGTGGCTGAGAGAATGAATAGAACCCTTCTTGATAAAATTAGGTGCCTACTTATCACCTCCAAACTCCTACCTCTTGCTGGGGAGAAACCCTAACCACATTCCACTGCCATAAACCTAAAGTGCCAAGAAGAGATGTGGACAAGAAGAAGACCTGGCCTGAGACACTTAAAGGTATTTGGCTGTGCTGCATATGCACATTCAGTTAGAGGAAAGCTTGAACCAAGATCAACTAAATATGTCTTCCTAGGATATCAAGAAGGAATAAAAGGGTATAGGCTTTGGAACAAGGAGTCACCTGGAGTTAGAATTATAGTGAGCAGAGATGTGATATTCAATGAGGGAGTTTTTCCATGTAAAGAAACTAACACTGATGCAAGTTCCACTTCAAGCTCTAAGGAGATCTCTAGTCAGCCTAGGGTTACACCAATTAAGGTGGAGCTCCTACTCTACCCCAACAAATGGAAGAAACTAAAACTATCCAGGAAACTAAGCTGTTCCTCCACCTAGAGGAGAAACTAGACAATTTGATCCAGAACAAGAGGATGAGACAGAAACAGTAGAAGACACTAAAACTCAGCTTGAAAACTTGCAAGACTACCAACTTGCAAGAGATAGAGCCAGAAGACAAGTAAGAATTCCCACCAGATTTTCATATGTTGATCTCATTTACACTACTCTTCTTGCAAGAACTGAAGGGTTGAGAATCAAACCTGAATCATATGATGAAGCAATAAACTCAAAACAAAGAGACAAATGGAAGGCTGCCATGGAAGCTAACATGAAATCTTTGGAGGTAAACAAGACCTGCATCCTAGTGCCAAAGCTAAAGGAACAGAAGGTAGTCCAATGCAAATGGTTGTTCAAACTGAAGGATGGGATAACTGTAAAAGAACCCCTCAATATAAGGCTAGACTAGTAGCCAAGGGCTTTACCCAAAGGGAGGGAATAGACTTCAATGAAGTCTTTTCCCCAGTAGTCAAGTATAAAACAATAAGATTAATGCTATCCTTAGTTGCCCACCTTGATTTAGAACTTGAACAACTGGATGTAACAACTGCCTTCCTTTATGGAGATCTAGAGGAAGAGATCTACATGAGTCAACCTGTAGGTTTCATAGATCCTAACCATGTCTGTTCACTGCTTAAGTCTCTGTACGACCTAAAACAATCCCCTAGGCAATGGTATAAAAAGTTTGACACCTTTATAGTGAGTATAGGTTTCACTAGGAGTAAATATGATAATTGCTTCTACTTTGCTCTTAATGGTAACCTGCCTATGTACTTACTATTGTATGTGGATGACATGTTAATAATTAGCAAGTCTAAGTCCCTAATATGTGAATTGAAGAAACAACTTAGTGCTGTATTTGAAATGAAAGATTTGGGGGATGCAAAGAAGATTTTAGGCATGCAAATGGATAGAAACATAAATAAATGTGAGTTGAGAGTCCACTAGTGTTCATACTTGCACAAATTAGTGAAAAAATTTGGGATGGTAGGTGCAAAACCTGTTACTATGCCACTGGCCAGTCACTTCACATTGAGTAAAACACAATGCCCTAGAACTGAAGCTAGACTGATTAGGATGGAACACATACCATATGCAAATGTGATAGGATCCCTAATGTATGCCATGATTAGCACTAAGCCTGACTTATATGTCTAACCCTGGTATGGAACACTGGACACTTTAAAGTGGGTTCTCAAATATGTAAATGCCACATTGAATGTTGGGCTGCACTATTGTAAAAGAACTACTTCACTTGAGTTGATTAGTTTTGTAGATTCAGATTTTGTAGGTGACAAGGACACCAGAAAATCAACTACTGCATACTACTTCACCTTAGGTGGAAACTGTATCAGTTGGAAAGCACAGTTACAGCTGATAGTTGCATTATCCACAATTGAAGCAAAATATGTGGCTGTAGCTGACATATTTAAAAAAGTAATTTGGCTTAAAGGAATTCTCAGTGAAGCAAAATTGACCAATCAGAGGCCTGTAATATTTTCTAACAGTTAGAGCGCAATTCACTTGAGTAAAAATCCAGTGTACCATGAACGAACCAAGCACATAGATGTTTGCCACCATTTTGTCAAAGATCTGATCTCAAGAGAAGAGATAATACTATTAAAGGTACCGACTGAAGATAATTCGGCAGACATGGGCACAAAGACAGTCACTCCTGCCAAGTTCAAGCATTGCTTGAACTTGTTATTCATACAGTAAGTAAGAGTGACCAGAGCAATGAAGGATCCAAGAAGAATGAGTTGCACTATAGTCACGAATAAATCCGTCAAGGTGGAGATTGTTGGTGTGATGGCTTTATATGGTGATGTTTTATCATTAAATGGAGCGACATCGTTTTGAGCCAAGTGAAAGACTAATCCTGTTCGTTGGCTGGCTAAAGATCCAACGATGGAAAAGAAGTCTAAAGGTCAACGGTATATAAGCAGGCAAATAGTCTAAATCGGGGATCAACCATTTTGTATCTTTCTCTTCTCTGTCAAACAAATTTGTATCTGCTAGGGTTTGGGTTTGTTTGTGGTCTTGAATCTTGTAACTGTAAGTTGAGCTGCTGGTTTGCAGGTCACTTGAGGGTACTAGGGTTCACAAGGTATTTGGGATACTAGATCTGTGTCTCTAGGGTGTTACAGGTTCTGAAGAAGATCGAGAAAGGGTTTAATCGTGGGTAAAAGTTTGTACTGTAATCTTGATCAATATAATGCAGCGAGCTCGCTGGATTCCCAACCTCAACATGGACGTAGCTTGCTCAAATTGAGCAAGTAAACCATGGTAAATCTTGGTGTTGTGTGTGTGTGTATTCTGTTAGATTTGTGTTGTGTGGTTTGCTGTGTGATTTGGTTGATCTGGTGTTGACAGGCTATTCGCAAGTATACGAAATCGTGCAAGTAATAAAGCTCGAGTAAACGAGTGTCAAATCTCAAGGGAACTACCTACCAAGTACCAAACTAGTCTATTCTATTGATATTTGATAAAACAGAATTTTAAGAATGACTTTAATGAAAAAGTAACAAACTAAAAACTAACTAAATGCAGAATTTGTAAACACTTTAACGTAAAGATTAATATGACTAAACCTAGGGCATAGATTTCACACCAATTTAATCCTATGCATTGACAGTTATTGCTAACCTAATTAAGCTTATTCTAAAGGCCAAACTCCCTGATATTTCACTAACTTCCTCTCGAACAATTAGCGAATTAACTCTTAAGCAACAACCCAAAATATCTCTAAGATGGATTTAGGAGCTAAGAGTTCATTACGTTTTATGGAATTTACCAGAGCCTCATAAATCGCGGTAACCTATCTCTAGCGTTCGCTCAATCTATGGTTTTATTACCTTAGAAAAATTAGGTTTCATCTCTCGATCTCAACCCAACCCATGAAATCATTCAACTCTCAGACCCTTAAGAATTGAAAGCATTACACACAATAATAAAACTTAGAATTACTGTTCAATATAAAATCAACAACCATAACATCAACGCATATTCATAAATTGGGCTACATCTTTATCCCTAGAAAAGAGAGTTAGTTCATAATGACAATAACAAAATCCATCATTCTATTCAATGACATGAGTTCTAGAAAGAAAAATGTAAAAACTTCTCTAATTGGTGAACGAGAGCTTCAAGAATCCCGATCTCCAAACTTGTAGCCGTCTTTTTCTCTCTCGCTAAAAAGCTCCTAAAACTTCTCAAAAATCTTTCTTTTATAGTCCTAGGGTTCTGATCTTAATTAGGAAAAGAGTAGATGTCTTAGCTCCTTCAGATTCGGATTAGGATAGCGCATTAACAATATAAGCCCATGCTCCATCGACGCGGCGGTGAGAACCGCTGCCATGGTGATCGTTCTTTCTGTCCAAGGCGTCCATGATCTTCAGAATTTGCTCAAGTCATCAACACAAACTTTGTATCTCTCTGAATAAGCTTTCCAACGCCACAAGAATCTTTAAATTCTGATTACTACAGCTCAAGTTATGATCCAAATAGCGAAGCATGCTCATCTTGAAGAATTTCCAGATTTTACATTATATCTTCGACGCGTCACAGCTTTGTCTTTTGAACTACGATTCTTGCACCGTTTGTTCCTACTCGTCGTGAATTCCATCGACATCATTCTTTTCCCTTCAAATATCTGTTTGACCTGAAAACACTAAAAATGCACCCATGATCCCATAAATGGTATTTATGAAAGAATTAATTCGAATTCCACACTTTAAGCATATTTTTCCACAAATAATCCAATTAAATCACTAACAAAATATATACTCTCAAGCTCTTATCAGGTGTGTGCGTCATAACAGGGTGTTATTATAAAATGGGTTTTATGTTTACTCTTTCAATAATAAGGTCAATGAATTGTAAACAGAGTCCCCTGTTTTCCTCCATTCCCCTTTAACGAAGTCCTGATATCTCCTGTGATCATGAGCTGTTACTCACTCAATGATTAAAATAGCTCTTCTAGTCTAAATTTCGTCTTAAAGAAACATTCTTTTGGTAACAGTAGCGTTTGATTCTAGTCTAAATTTCGTCTTAAAGAAACATTCTTTTGGTAACAGTAGTGTTTGATAGACAACACTTGGATATCCGACATTTATTATTAATCAGTCTAATTTTGATCATCTTCTCCGTTAAACTGATTCTCTGCTTTTTCAATCCATAAATATTTTGATAGAGTTTGAGCTTGCACACCAACAATGTCACCCAACACCAACTTAAGATAATAATATTTCATTCTTATCCTCGCAGTGGGAAACTTAATAGTAACCTAAAAATGGAAACTTATATTGCCAATATGTATGACACTCCATCACTAAAAGTGCCCTGTCATGAACCACAAGATCATGAAGATCCAATTTCTTGATATGGACAACCCAAAAACAACCGTTAACAAAGGAATTAATTTTTTATATACATGCCATCTAACCGTTGATTCACAAACCCAGATTGAAGATCTTTGTGATTTCAAGTGTTAAAACCCCTGTGTTCAATCTTCTTCAATCCAGAAGTATTTTGATATAGTTTGAGCTTGCAGTACACCAACAATGTCATGACTTAACACCAGCTTAAGATTAAAATAAGTCATTCTTATCCTCGTAGTGGGAAACTTAATATTAACCTGAAAATGACAGAATTGGAAGACAAGTTTCCTAATCAAATTGAAACAAAGTGGCCTGTCATTAAACACAAGATTATGAAGATCCTGTTGACCATGCAAAGATCAGTGGATTAAACTGTCAGAAGTAAAATCTAGGATGTGTAGACGACCCTTTTACAAACGACGTAGTTTTGAATCTAAAACTGAAATCTGTTATATCAATTCACTAAGTTCAACTCGTGTATTTTGAGCTAGTATAAATTGAGAACTTGTTGTAAAGATGAATTAAGTTTTTCAATACAAAATACAGTTGAAAGCAGTTACTCTTTTCATTCATTTTTGCTTTAGATTTGCTCTCTTTGAATCTTTTTCACATGGTATCAAAGCCTTTGATTCACGTCAATGGCTAGCGATTCTTCATCAATTCCATCACCTCACAGCGCAGAAAGAACGATGCGTGACTCTGTAAATCGAACCATCTCGGTTGTTGCTTCAAGCTTACAGGTCATAAATCCCAAATTAACACGGAATAACTACCGATTTTGGAGCTCACAAGTACTCTTCATAGTTGGATCGCATGAATTGGAAGATCATTTGCTAGGTAGGTTTCCTTGCCCTTCGCCCCTTATACCATGTATTTCTGCTGTTGGTAATGATCAAACTTCAATTGGTACTGAGTCTAGGGCAAGTGATGAGTCAATTAACGAAAGAATTAATCCAGCAAAGAATTAATCCAGCATATGTTCAGTGGAAGAAAACTGATAAATGCTTAGTGAGTTAGTTGTTAGCGTCATTTCAGAAGACATGTTTAGTTATGTCTCTAAATGTAGGTTTTTTACTGAAATTTGGTTAGCTCTAGAGAGTGAATTCATTACTGATTCAAAGGCAAGAGCCTTACATCTCAAAAACTTACTTCAAACAACACAAAAAGGGAATCTTACTATAGGAGATTATGTGAAGAAAATGAAGGGGATTGCAGAAAGCTTGGCTGCTAGTGGCTTAGTTATATCAGATGAAGACTTGATACAATTTGTTTTAGATGGTCTGGGGCCTGAGTACAATGCTGTGGTGGTTAATCTCACTTCCAGACTTGAGTCTAAAGTTGACTCTATTACCTTACAAGAAGCCCAATTCCTGCTCCAAAAGTATGAAATACGCTTGGAAAAATTTAACTCCATTGATCTGTACAACAGCTCTGCAAATGTAGCTCTGACCAATAATTCTGGTGGTTTTGGTTCTTTGATCAGTAATTCTGGTGGTTTTGGTGGTACTAATTCAGTTGCTCAAGTTAATCAAAGTAATCCTAAGCCAGTATCTGATAATTTCCTTGGAATTGAATCTTCACTAAACTCGTTGAGTAGTCCTCACTGTCATCAAAACTATACTGTCTTATTTGCACAGTCTTTTGTTCCAGCAACTCAACAACCATTTGTTTACCATGGAGCTACTAATTTTGGTCCCAGATATCCTAGTCAAGTGGCTTATGGAACAGGAAGAGGAAGAAACAATGGAAGAAATAGGTTAATTTGCCAAGTCTGTAATAAAGCAGGGCATTCAGCAATCCAATGTTACCACAGATTCAATCAACCTATAATGGTAATCTACAGACAGCTATGAACTCGTCTCAAAGCTATCAGAATCCCTATCGCTCTGGTAAACCATCTCAACATCCTACCAACAACTTGCATGGTCAATTGACTCAGCAGACTAGTTCTAACTATCATCCTGCCATACAGCAGTTCTCTTAGGGTGAACAACAACTATTTGGTAATCCTCATCCAGGAAATGCAAACCAACAGTTTTATGGTGCTCCGTAGCAGGCTTACAATTCTCAATTTGAATCTCAGGCTAATAATTTTAGTCAGTCACCAAGCTTCAGTGTACCTAGTCAACAACCATCAGTCAACAGTTAAGCACACTTTGCTTCACTTGGTTCTGATCATGGTGTCCCTGGAAATTGTGTCAACACATATTCATATTTGCCAACTGCTCTTGCAACTGCCTACTCTCCAGTTGACCCCGTATGGTATATGGACTCAGGTGCAATAGATCACGTTGCTTCTGACTTAAATCAGTTGAGTATCAGCAAGGTTTTTAATGGAGCAGAGAAACTTCAGGTTGGAAATGGTGAGTCTCTTGCTATTTCTCATACTGGTCACTCTTTCTTACCAAGCTTTTTACATTCTAAGTGTTTGCAGCTTAAAAATATCCTTTGCGTTCCCAAAATTACAAAAAATCTTCTTAGCATATCTAAATTCACTAAAGATAATAATGTGATTGTGGAATTTGATTCTAACTGCTGTGTTGTTAAGGACAAGTCCACAAGGGCAATTTTATTGCAAGGGGACCTTAAAGGAGGGTTATACCAACTCAACATCCCATCTGCCCAGTCTGCTACACACAGCCCAATTCGTCCACTTTTATTGCTATTGCACAGCCTGATTATCTTTCAAATAATAGTACAAAGTCTCAGTGTACTCCAACTAGTTGTATACTTGAAACTAATTGTTTGTCCAATACTCAAAGTTGTTTACCAAGGGCTCAGTCTGCCCTCACCATGTCTCCTATATCCGTTTTAAATACTTCCTCTGTAATAAGTAAAGACTAGTCTACTTTAGTTCCAAAATGTAATGATGGTTACAATAATGCAGCCTATGTTTCTAATACGTTTCTTGCCCAAAATTCTACTACTGTTGGCCTTAATAAGTGCTGTGATGTTTCAATGAATACTACTTCAAGTGTTATAAATTCTCTCTACTGAATCTGATGTGTCAAATACCGTGGTTGATCTTAATATGTGCTGTGATACTTGCATGAACACTGCTTCAAATGTTATAGCACCTGCTTATTCTGATGTGTCAACTTCATATTCTGAAAATTGTGTTCATAATACTTTAGATCTACATTGTCTTGCTGTGTCTAGAAATAACGTTGATCACATGCTTTGGCATAAGCGTTTAGGTCATCCTCATGCATCTATTCTTAACAAAATATTGTCCTATATCAAATCAGCTTCAAATTTAGGTCATGATGGTGCTAAAACTGATAGTTTTCGAACTATGTCATTTTATGATGCATGTCAGTTAGGAAAAGCACATCATACATCATTTTCTGCATCACATTCCCATGCTACTGCCCCCTTTGAATTAGTTCATATTGATGTGTGGGATCCTGCCCCTTTTCCTTCTATAGAAGGATTCCGATACTATGTTCAATTCTTAGATGATTATAGTCGATTTACCTGGCTGTTTCCTTTAAGAACCAAGGCTAAAGTGAAATCCATTTTTGTTAAATTTCATCACCTTGTTGAGAGACAATTTGGTTACAAGCTCAAATGCTTGCAGTCTGATCAAGGTGGTGAGTTTAAGGCTCTTATTCCTTATCTTAATGAAACCGGTATCACCTTTAGACATTCTTGTGCTTATGTCTATCAACAAAATGGTAGGAGTGAAAGAAAGCATAGACATGTTGTTAAAACTGGCCTTACCTTACTAGCACATGCATCTATGCCTCTTAGATATTGGTGGTTAGCTTTTGAATCTTCTGCGTTCCTCATAAATAGAATGCCCACTAGTGTTCTTAACTATGACTCACCATATCATAAATTATTTCATAAACATCCTGTGTATGAGAGTCTAAAGGTGTTTGGTTGTGCTTGTTTTCCATATCTTCGAGATTTTAGTTCACACAAGTTCAATTTTCATTCTTCTAAGTGTGTTTTTGTTGGTTATAGCTTAGTACATAAAGGATATAAATGCCTCAGATCTGATGGGAAAATATTTGTAACCCCTAGTGTCAAATTTAATGAGTCTGAATTTCCTTTTTCTTGCAAATATTTCTGTTCTGAACCTTCTACTCATGTATCTTCTGATCAACCCTCACACACTACTCCCTCAGATCAGCACTTTGCACCCTTTCCCTATGCTGTGATTTCTCATAATTCCTCCTTGAATGGTCTTGACCCATCTGCAATATTTAATGCTCCCAATAGGGCTTTCTCTAACATCACAACAGTTGGTAAGCATATTTCAGGTCCAATATTATCTCAAACAACACACTCTACCTCAGAACCTACTGCTGCATCACCAAGACCCATTTCACCTACTGCTGCATCACCAGGACTCATTTCACCTTTGCCATTATTTGAATCTCAAACAGCACCCTTTGTCCCATCTTCACCAACTAAATCTCAGCTGGTATCTTCTTTACTAGTCCTACCTCCCACTTTTATTCCACCAACCTGTAATTTAGAAGTTGATCTCAAAATTCCCTCATCCTCATCACTACCACAGCCTATTACATTCTCCTCTCAACATGAGTCATTAGCAAGAGCCTCACCAGATCTTATCCCTGCAGATACTCAGTCTCTATTTAAACCCCATGATATCTCAACCTCTAGGGTCCATTCTACTGTTAATGTTCATCTCATGGTGACAAGATCCA
Source organism: Pistacia atlantica (assembly GCA_026229545.1). Classification (NCBI taxonomy): domain Eukaryota; kingdom Viridiplantae; phylum Streptophyta; class Magnoliopsida; order Sapindales; family Anacardiaceae; genus Pistacia; species Pistacia atlantica. The sequence goes on along the minus strand of CM047909.1, from coordinate 18,552,300 downwards.
AATCAGCTGTTGTTTTACCTATTGGTACCACTAAGACAGCAGTTTCCATTGCTGATTATAAGTCTGCAGTTTCTCACAAGACCAACACAACAACAACCCCTACTGGTGATAGTTATCCTACTGGTGTGACAGGAGTTGATAGTCCATCTACTGCTGGTGTGACAGCAATTGATATTCCATCTGTAGTACCTACTACTACCAATATTATGAACACTAAGTCCTTGGGTATTAATGCTCCTGGACCTCCTAAATTACTGTTCACAGTAAGTAACAGTTCGGTAGTGCCTGAACCCACAACTGGCACTGAAGCTCTTGCAATTCCTGAGTGGAAAAGTGCCATGCAAAGTGAGTTTGAAGCATTAGTTAAGAAAAATACTTGGTCCCTTGTTCCTTCCTCACTTGATATGAATATAGTTGGCAACAAGTGGGTATTTCGAACCAAGTTCAATGCTGATGGTTCCTTACAGAAATATAAGGCTAGGTTGGTTACCAAGGGATTTCAGCAAACCCCTGGCTTGGATTACTTTGAAACATTTAGTCCGGTTGTCAAGCCTTCAACCATTAGACTCATTATCAGATTAGCTGTGACCAATGGATGGGATGTTCAATAAATTGATGTCAATAATGCATTTTTAAATGGTGAGTTGAATGAGACAATTTATATGCTTCAACCTGCCGGTTTTGAAGATTCTGAACATCCCTCTTTTGTGTGTAAGTTAAATAAAGCTTTGTATGGGCTTAAACAAGCACCGAGGGCATGGTTTGATAAGCTAAAAACTGCTCTCATGGACAAAGGCTTCATCAATTCTATTTCCGATTCCAGCTTGTTCACTCTCCATCACAAATCTGGTTTGATTTATGTGTTAGTGTATGTTGATGACATCCTTATCACCGGTTCTAATGGTAAGTATGTTCTCCAATTAGTTCAGGATCTCAATGTTCAGTTTGCTTTAAAAACATTGGGTTCTTTAACGTATTTTCTGGGTTTGGAAGCAAATAGATCAGCAAGTGATATTCATCTCAAGCAATCAAAATATGCATCTGATCTTCTTCTCAAGACCAAGATGCTAGAAGCCAATGCTTGTTCTACACCTATGGCATTAGGTACCAAGTTATTCCCTAATGATAGCCCACCATTTGATCATCCTAGTCTATATAGAAGTACCATTGGAGCCTTGCAATATCTTACTTTAACACAGCCTGATATCAGTTTTACGGTTAACAAACTGAGTCAATATTTACAAACTCCTACAGAGCTTCAATGGCAAGCATGCAAAAGAGTGCTCTGGTATATCAAAGGCACCTTAGATTATGGTCTTCAGTTCAAACCAGCTAGTTTCCTACAAATTGAATGTTATGCCGATGCCGATTGGGGAAGCAATCTAGAAGATAGATGGTCAACAAGTGGTTATTGTATTTACTTGGGCCCTAATCTAATCCAATGGAGTTCTCGAAAACAAAAGGTAATGGCACTTTCTTCAACTGAAGCAGACTATAGGGCTCTAGCTCACATAGCTACAGAGGTGGCTTGGCTACAAAGTATGTTCTCTGAGTTCGGTGTTGTTCTTCATAATACCCCTGTTATATGGTGTGATAATGTGAGTGCGGGAGTATTGGCTGCTAATCCTGTGTTTCATGCTCGCACTAAACACATAGAAATTGACACTCATTATATAAGAGAACAAGTGTTGGCCAAGAAAATGGTGATTCAATATGTTCCATCTAAACTTCAGATTGCTGATTGCCTTACAAAACCTCTTTCTACAGAATTTTCTGAATTACAAAAGAAACTCAATGTTGTCTCTTCACAACAACAGTGAGTGGGTAACGTAACACGCAGTCTGAAATGATATCTATCTCTGTTTTTTTTTTTTTTTTTATGATTTGGTAGCAGATAACTTGATTACTGCATGTTGATGCTGAAGTGTTTATGTTGATTAATGCATGTTGTTGCTGAAGAATTATGTTGATTAATGCATGTTGATGCTGAAGTGTTCTGTTGATACTTCAGATATATGTGGTATTGTGGGAGTTGTGTGACATTGCTGAAGTATAGCATACTGCTGATTATTTCCAGATCTAGTTCTTTCTTCCATTTATGTTTGGTCAATGGAGAAAATGTTGATTGATGTTGAACTGGTTGATTGATGTTGGTTGGTGTATTCTGGAGAACATGTTGATTGGTGATGTAATGGCTGTATTCTGGAGAAAATGTTGAGTGATGGTGTAATGGTTGTATTCTAGAGAAAATGTTGAGTGATGGTGTAATGGTTGTATTCTGGAGAAAATGTTGATTGATGGTGTAATGGTGTATGTTTGGAGGAAATGCATTGGTGTATTCCAAAGAAAATGGAGAATATGTGGTGTTGTACTAGTGAATCTGCTAATGCTTGCTGCTGGGTTGCTTGAAAAATATGGGACTCGTGTGTCATGGAGAATATGTGGTATTGATGGCTAATGAATGTTGTAAATATTGGTGAATCTGCTGAGAGGTTTGCTGCTGTGTTGCTTGGCTAAAACTGTTAGAATGCAAAGCAAAAGACTAACAAAAGTTGTAGATGCACATTCAAAAGACACACAGCGGTCCACTTTGAGGGGGAATGTTGACCATGCAAAGATCTGTGGGTTAAACTGTCAGAAGTAAAACCTAGGAGGTGTAGACGGCTCTTTTACAAACGACATAGTTTTAATCTAAAACTAAAATCTGCTATATCAGTCCACTGAGTTCAGCTCGCGTATTTTGAGCTAGTATAAATTGAGAATTTGTTGTAAAGATGAATTAAGTTTTTCAATACAAAATACAGTTGAAAGCAGTTACTCTTTTCATTCATTTTTGCTTTAGATTTGCTCTCTCTGAATCTTTTTCACAGATCCAAGGATAGAGACAATTATTCCCGACCATCACCTTTTTCCTTGGAAGAAAGAAAATTTAGGCGTCTTTGTCCTGAGAGGGAACAACCAGATTCTCTTTATTAACAGATCTTGACAAAAGAGATTAGCGTGTGGAGAATAAAGTTTTCGTGTGTAGACGCCCTAGTAGTAATGATTGCGATCATAAAAAGATAAAATACTTGTGTTCACACTTCTATCCAACCCACTGTTTTCTTAACACAACAATCAAACATTGTATAAACACATGAACTTTCCAGAACTCAACATCCAGCTTGAAAGAAGACAAAAATAGATAGCCATAGCATAGGAACTCCTGAAACAAAATCAAACTTTTAAACGAGAAGATAAGAGCTATTTTGGTATTACCAGAAACTTTGGTGACTGTTATTGTCTGGCTTAAAGAGGCCAAAGTTTAATATATACAGTCAGTATCACATTCCATCACTAAAAGGTCAAGAAAATGAAAGAATTGGAAGACACGTTTCCTAATCAAATTGAAACTGCGTTAGCTACTAGTTCCTTGAGTTCTTCCTGAGGTGTGATTTTATTTTTTCTCAACAGCTAGATGATCAGCTGGATTTAAAAGCCAAAGTATAGAATTAATGGAATACATGGTACTGAATATCTGAGTGTAATGAATGTTGGAAAAATTAAGTTGATATATGAAAAAAAATGATAATATTCATGTGATTGGAGCATTTTAAGATTGGCAAGAGCATAATGGCACTAAAAAATAGAAGTTACATAAATTATTGTACGATGCAGATGGTAACCTCACTTATTAAAGGGTGCTGGGTCTGGACTAGACAGTTGTGGGTTTCTTTTGAATTGGGAAACGGGAAATCTATGGGTCCCTTTGGGAGCCACATTTGGTTCATCATCTCCCAACTCACAATCAAACCTCCCATCACTTAGTCATCCCACTTACTTTGTCAAAATGAAAGGAATTTGTGATGCATATATTTTCATCAGTTAAATAATAATGGTACAATAAAACTGTTAAAGATGAAGTAATTAATTAGTTATTTTAGAAGCTCAAATTAAATGTGAAATGGAGAAAAATGATTTTGCTTTGTGATGAAGAGTGCTATATAGAATTAAGTTTAACCTTAGCGTTGTGTATATGTTTTCAATCATATATACCAATATCTCAAGTTTTGCCTTTCTCCTCTCTATTTTATAATATATACATTTTATGAAATTCAACTACAAAATTTTCTTTAGCGAGGTTTATTTATGTTGGAGTTCGCGATCACTTTAATAATAAGGGGTTCGTCATAGAGGGTCTCGAGCTTGTAAGTAGTTTGGACTTGTACCATAAAGAGTTGTTGTAGGATTTCTCTAAAGAATAGAACTCCTAATAGGGTTTGTAAGTGGAGTGAAAAATACAAATGAGTAGAAAAAAAGATGGGGATGTGCTCTTGTGTCATACAACTACCAAAAATTGTTTGAGGGTGTATAGGGAGAATATTATACACGTGTGTTTTCTCTCTTCAAATAGTGGATTATAATCATCTTTTGTGGATGTAAGAATACAATTACTAGCTTGAACCACGTAACTCTAATTTATACTTTTAAGTTCTGATTTTACTAGATTTCATTTTATTTTGAAGGAATTGGTTAACATGTATAAGGAAAAATCAACAAAAAATACATACATACATACATATATGTATTGTATCTTGGAAGTCAATATAAAACAATATTTATAAGTTGATCAATTTGTTCTTTACCCTTTATCTTATGAGTTTTGTTAAACTAATTAATCAAACACTAATCAAATTATTGAATTATTGATTGGATTATCATTCAATTTTCTTTTGTGAAATTTCGTAGAGGGTGCCCGACTAATTATATAGGCTAGTAGAAGTCAAATGACTTGGGTTGATGCTTGGAAATTTACTAAAACAAACAAACTATGGACCACTAAGAAGAAAAAACAAGAGATTAACCAAAGCTTTTAGCTCTTTTCATTTGATTTGAAGTTGAATTATTGCAATGGTGTAGCCAAAACTTTAAAACCAAAGTTGCAGACACAGCTGGACTCTCTGCTTTATGAGTACACTGTCCTTTTTTTCTATTTTATTATTCATAGTGAAGTGTTGAGAGAAAAAGGAAGAAACCTCACAAACTTTTCATTTTCTGAGTCTCTTTCTTCTTCTCCCAAACTCTCCTAATTTCTCCTTTTAATTTCTTATCACAAATTCACCTAACCCTTAACACAACTCAAACACCAATTTCCATACCTTCATCTTGCAGACAGTCCTTGCTTGCACACATATCAGACTTTTAAGACATCGACTGTGGCAGTAAGTTGAGAGTTGCATTGAGAACACATGCACCTTCACCAATTAAAAAACTGGTCCCCTGTTTTGCCCTCTTTCCGTGGAATTAATCGCCCTTAAAGATGTTTATATTTATCAATATAAAAAGTTATCAATGGGCATGTTTGACTTATTATTATTATCCATATTCCCAATCCTATTCTCCAAATAATGTTTGGCACATTATTCCAGAAATATTACCCTATTTTTTTAATTACTTTTAGACCCCAAAAGGTTATTAATTTCATTAAATACCCCTTGAAAAAAAGTTTAAAAAGTAACAAAAACACCCCCATGACCCATACTTGCCAGATTCCAACAACCACCATCGGTGATAGCCGGAATCTATACAACGACCTACCTGCCGAGCATAAATGGCTGAAAGTTCACCGATCGCCGCCCTTTTCCGCCAGACCTGATCCACCGGATCCGGCCGGCGGCCGAAAAACCCAGATCCGGCCGTCGCGATGGCCAAAGAAATGGCCGTCGTTGGCGGTCAATGGCGGCCACATCTTTGGCCGCTCGTTTTCTTTTCCGGCAAGTGAGCCACGTGTAGGTCAGATCTGGCCGGCGGATCCATGGTGGATCCGAGAAAAAGGCCATAACACGACGTTATGGACGCATCCGACCGGCCTGCGTGCGAACGAACTTAATTTTCCGACCAAATTCCTGGTGGTGGTGGCCGGAATCTGGCAATGTAGGTGGTGGAGGTGTTTTTGTCATTTTATATATTAGGGTCTTTAATTAAATTAGTAAACTTAAGAGCTTTTTCATAAATTTTTAAAGTTTACTTCGTAATACTTCTCTATCCAATAACTCAATACTATCCCCAAAATCCTATCCAAAATACTAAACCAAACGCGCTCAATATGTTTATTGATTGTGGACTCAATGATCGTGGACAACCAGATTCTCTTTATCGACAAAAGAGATTAGCGTATGGAAAATAAAGGATAAAATTAAATTCATATCGTGGACTCCCAAAAGTTTTTACTAGTCAAGAAAATCATAATTGTGTTCACACTTCTCTCCAACCCACTGGTTTCTTAACACAAAAATCAAACATTGGATAAACACATCAACTTTCCAGCGCTCAACATCAAGACAACTTCAGAAAAAAATATATATATATTGAAACCATGTGATTCTCCAGTTGCCTCCACCACCATCATCATCAAGTTTTGTTGATGCTGCAATTCGATTAACCGTTATTAACTAGATAGCCATTGCATAGGAACTCCTGAAACACGATAAAAATTGTGTGGTATCAAATTGTGTGCTTCCGTCACGCACGAGGGCATCTTGTTCCCAACACTATAACCCTCCGTTAGATTCCCACTTTACCTCCTTTACTTCATTACATGTTCACCTCTAAGGTTTGTCCAAACTCAATAAGGTCCGATATAATCAGAAAGTAACACTTCTTATTAGTTATCAACTATTAAAATTAGCAATAGTTACAAAACACAAGATTAGGAATCCTCGCAAAGAAAGCAGGCACATTTGTGAACCGCAACTTTTGTTTATAAATAATTAAATAAATAATTTGAAAATGTTATGGAATAAAGTGCAAACCACTTTCTCTCTCAAGAGTTGGGACTTGGGCACATGTGGACTCTCTCTTAAGAATGATCATAAAGCAGCTTTGTTGATTTGATATATGTAGGGTGAAGGGTTTAACAATAATTAATCTCACAAAATGGCAACAGGAAGCAATAAGCCTACAACCACTCTTTATGAAATTTCTGGGTTCTCGACAATTCAAACGATCAGATTTTAATTCATAATTTCACACCAGTTGTTTACAACTAAGTTATACAGAGTCTCCGTCTCTACCATCGTTCAATTCTTATCGTCAACTGAAAAAAGTTTTACTAGCTAGTCAACAAAACCATCGTATCCAACCCACTGGTTTCTTAACACAACAATCAAACATTGTATACTTGATCATACATCTTAACAATTAAGATGGAGTGAACAAGAAAAAGCTTACGAGATATGGCAGAGTTTACTGTGAACTTTGCTATAGAAACATTGGGTTCCTTGCTTGTCCAGGAAACCAAGCTATTGAGAAGTGTAAAGAAAGAAGTTAAAAGCATCAAAAGAGAATTGGAGTTCATCAGATCTTTCCTCAGGGATGCAGATACAACGGCAGCACCTGAAGAAGGAGGAAGCGATGGAGGTGTTGTTAGTACTTGGGTAAAACAAGTAAAGGAAGAAGCTTATCACATTGAAGACGTCATAGATGAGCGCATACTTAATGAGGGGAAGCATTATGGCAAAGGTCTCACCGGTTTCCTTCGTAAAATGCGTTGCTTCATTAAGGAACTTAATGTGCGTCATGGAATTTCATCTGAGATTAAAGATATCAAATCATCACTTGCTGATATACAAAGAAGTGCGGAGTACTATAAATTCAAGACCATTGATCAAGGAGATGTTGTATCACACGATTCTCGAGTTGGTTCCTTTTTCATCCCAGGTGCTGAACTTGTGGGCATCGAATCTACTAAAGACCAATTGATTGGTTTGTTGGTGAGTGGAACATCCAAGCGTTCAGTGATTGCAGTTGTAGGCGAAGGAGGACTTGGCAAGACCACTCTTGCCGGGAAAATTTATGAGAATGATATAGTGAAGAAGCATTTCGATTGCCAGGTTCGGATCACGGTTGGGAAAGAATGCACCAAAATGGATATACTAAGAAAAACTATACAAGCACTGATGGACAAAATGGGTGTGACAGGGTCTACTCATTGAGAGATGGACAAAATGGAAGAGACTGATCTGCTCACCGCATTGGAGAGACAATTAAAAGATAAGTGTTACATGGTTTTGTTCGATGACGTGTGGAAAACTAATTTTTGGGGACATATAGAGTATGCTTTTATTGAGACCAACAAAGGAAGTAGGATTATGCTCACAACTAGAAACAGAGGCATTGTCAATGTGATTCCTTTTGTTAATGTCCATAGGCTACAACCCTTGCCTTCAAATAAAGCATTTGAACTTTTTTGTAGAAAGGCTTTTGGCGTTCAAGGGTGTTGTCTGTCCGAGTTGGAGAAACTACCTCGTGACATCCTTCAGAAACGTGGAGGTTTACCACTAGCAATTGTTGCCGTTGGTGGTCTTCTCTCAAACAAGAACAAGGTTGCTTTTGAATGGCAAAAGTTACTTGATGAGTTGGGGCCACAGTTGGGAAGCGATTCTCATCTGAAAGATTGCAACAAAGTTTTATTAGAAGGTTATTATGGTCTACCTCACCATCTCAAACCTTGTCTCTTGTATTTTGGTTTTTTTTACAGAAAGCGACTCAATCAATTGTGCAAGACTAATTCGCCTGTGGATTTTGAGGGCTTTGTCCCTTATTCCAATCGTCGCACATCTAAACAAGTTGCTGAAGAATTCTTGATTGATCTCATTAACAGAAGCTTGGTTCAAGTGGTAGAGATGGACTTCATGGGAAGACCTAGATATTGTCGAGTCCATGATCTGATGCATGAGATTATCCTTAGAAAGGCCGAATATTTGGGCTTCTCTCATTTTGTGAATAGAGAACACTCAAATCTCCTTCGTAAAATTCAGCGCATTTTGATACAAGGAAGTATTGACAGTGCTCTTGAGAGCATCAAGGACTCAAAGATACGTTATGTTCCTCTATTCAATGTTGATAGTTTGCCTAACTCTTTTATGATTACACTTGTTGTGGATTTCAAACTTATAAAAGTACTTGATTTTGAAAATAGTCCTATAGAGTATCTTCCTGAAGGAGTGGGAAACGTCTTCCATTTGCACTACTTAAGTGTGAAAAATATGAAATTAAAAGTGCTTCCCAAGTCCATCGGTAAGCTTCTCAACTTGGAGACTTGAATTTGAAGCATTCTCTCATCATTGAGCTTCCTGTTGAGATCAAGAATCTTAAGAAATTGCGTTATCTATTGACGTTCCATTTGGACAATGGTTGGCATTACGTAATGGTAAAAATACCTACGGGGTTTGGCTCTTCATTGGATCTACAAAAGCTAGGTTATGTGGTAGCTAACTTCGAAACACTCAAAGAGCTTACGAAGCTAAGGCATTTGAGAAAGTTAGCAATTTTTATCTCAGATGGAAACGAGAAAGATCTATGTGCTTGCATCGGAAATTTGGAAAAACTTGTATCTTTGACTATACAAATAAGTAGAGAAGAAATTCTTAATATAGAATCCATGACTTTTCCTCCTCGTGGTCTTCAACGCCTCCGCTTAATGGGAAATATGAAGAAGCTGCCAGATTAGATTTTTAAACTTGAACATCTTGTCAAAATTGTTTTGAATTTGTCAGGATTAACTGATGATTACATAAGAGGCCTTCAAGCCCCGCCTAATTTATTGGAGCTTAGGCTATATAACACATCTCATGATGAGCAATTACATTTCAAAGAAGATTGGTTTCCAAAACTAAAAATCTTGTGCCTCACTGACTTTGACGGAATGGAATTGATGATTATAGACAAAGGTGTGATGCCTAACCTTGAAGAATTACGTATTGGACCATGCCCTCTATTGAAAGAGATTCCAATTGGAATTGAACATCTAAGAAACTTAAGGATTCTTCAGTTTCGTTTTATGTTGAAAGAAATTTATTATATGATAAAAGATGAGAAGTGGAAGAAAGTTACCCAACATATACCCTATCGGTGTCATTTTCAAAATGAAAGGAAAAAGAACTTATGGAACTACTAAGTATCTCTCATCTCTCTCGTCTGATGATTTTGAGCAATTTATTGAAAAAGTGGAGTGAAGTAACGAGTCCTCTCATCCGTGAACAATAGGTATTTCATTTAAATTATAGTATAAGACTTAGTGTGATCTTAATTTTATATCTTTTGTCCAACTATAAAAGTAAAAATCTTATAATTTTTTCATGGCAATGACTTAGGGTGTGTTTTGACTTTTCACTTAATAGAAAAAAGTATAATTTTTTAATTTACTTCTAAAATCTGATTTTTTTTATTTTTTATTTTATAAATGGCAACTCTAATTATCATAATAAATGCAAACTTAAATAAAAATATTAAAAGAACTCTAATAATTTATTTTATTTAGAACATTTTTTTTTAACTGAAAACCCAGCCCAGAATCTTACTTGAGTCAATGAGTATGGACTGCATGGCTGTTCTTAACCAGATAAGAAACGATCTTAAAGCCAATTTAGAAATGTTATTTTATCTTATAAAGATTGAAAACTGGTTGATGAAGCTGCTGGTCACAACACTGTCGATGCCGTTAAGATCGACGACAATGTTTGATGGTGACATTAAATATGTGCATAAATATATAATTATAAATTAAACATGAATTATGGATTATTTTACGGATTACCTTTTCATTACTTAAATTTTATTATATTTCATCTATTGCTATGAACAGAGATCAAACAGCTGCGGACACGTTGAAGAATCTTTCCCATTTGTTGACCTGATGAAGTGAAGAAATGAGAGCAGTTGAGTTTGAGTTTAGAGTTCAAAAATTAGTTAAGTTTGGTAACGTTATGATGGATCGGTGGTGTCTCAACAATGCAAAAGAGGAAGGGGCAGAAAAGGGAATAAAATGAGAGACGTGAGGTGTAGACTGTAGAGGGTATTCTGATTTTGGGTGTGCAGTGTCTGGAGGTACTGGCCCTCGAAGTCCAGCTGTTAATTTGCATTTGGGGTCTGTTGTTATTTGCTTACTTTGCTTGTTGAACTACTGTTCTATTGAATGTTAATAACATCCGTTATTTTCTTCTGAGATTGTTCCATTTTTATTCTTCTTGTTGCTTGGTTGTTGAGTTAATGGGTTATTGTGCATGCTGAGTTGCTGAGTGTGAATGAAAGAAGGTGAGTTTGGGTTAATTAAAGACGGCAGTATCCATCACGTTATAATCCAACAGAAGTCCAGGGTTCCCTTGTGCACTCTATTAGTTTGGTATTTGAAGTGCTACGTTTTGATACTTGGACTGTTAATTGAAGCAGTGCGTTTTGATTATTGAACTGAACTTTGCACCTTAAGTGTTGGAGAATGTCAGGCATTAGGATGACGAATGGAAATGAGAAGGATCTGTGAGCTTGCCTTGCTACCATGGAAAAACCTGAGTCCTTGGCTGTACAATCGACAAATAGAGATGAAATTCTCGACATAGAAGCTACCTTTCAATTGAAAGAGATTCCAATTGGAATTGAGCTTCTAAGAAACCCTTAAGATTCTTGTGAATGGTGTTGCATTGCATTGGTTCAGCTTCGTCATATTGTTCTATTCTCTGGAAAATGCTGGTAGAGATGCAGTGTTGCTGCAGGCACTTTGTTCATCAACTTTCTAGTAGAATTTCTTCGTAATTTCTACTGAGTTTGTTATTGTTGCTGATGTTATTGTGATAGTCTTCGTGTTTCTTAACTTCTATCAACTGTGTTGTTCAAAACATATTAAACTCTTTTCTTTTTCTTGGATTGTTTATCACTTTTAATACATGCTTATTGATGGCTACTTCCATTGGAAGTTGAAGAAAGTATATGCCTTCTGAGAATACACCTCTCCCGATCAAAAATATCTCCACTATTTTACCCTGTTTCCATGGATTTGGTTGGTTTTTTCTATGATCCTGCATATACATAAAAATAATTTTATACCTAATTAAACTTCAAAATGAATTTGTTCTATAAGGGTAATTTCCCATTGTAAAATCTTAGATAGCTGAGGCCTCTCTTTTATAATTATATATCACCCAAAAGTACAACCTTTGCTCACAACGACAAGCCATTCACCACCCTGAAACCTGTGCGAACTCGATGCTCTGCTCCCTTTTATCAATTAATTCCTCTCTTGGTAGAATTCAAAAATGTTATGCAACTTAACAAGATTCTACAACATATCAATCACACACATAATCAAATCAAGAACAGCAAGAACGCGGAGATTTACCGTGGTTCACATAGGATAAGCTACATTCACGTTGAGCTCAAGAAAGAGATGAGCTCGCTGCACTTACTATTATCTCAAGAATCATGATTACAACACCTCAAAAAAAACCAACGCATAATCACTCACCCTGATACAAAATATCCTGTAATCAGCCCTTAGGGAAACTCACTTGGTAACTCTAATATGAGAGAACAACACTCTCACCAGAATGATTAAACCCCTAATCACTCTAACCTAACTGATTACATAAAGCAAGAGTAAAAACTTTTACAAACCCTAACTTCTCAATCGCATAAAGAAGACAACAGTGATTCTACCCCTTCTGAGCGATAAAGTTGAGTTTATATATGGTTGACCTGGTGGTTGGATTTTGGCCGTTGGATCTGAAGATTAATTTGCAATTAGGATTCATCTGATAGCATGTATGAAACGATGTCGTTCTACTTACTCAAAACGACACTGTTTTTAGGCTTCCACTTCAACAATCTCTACCTTGGAAGCTCTAGAAAACAGTTCCTCTATGCAGCTTGCTTAGTCCCATTCCTTTATGGCTATTTGTCACTCCAGATTACTTTACAAATAGCAAGTCCAAGCAATGCTTGAACCTTGCTGGAGTGACTATCTTGGTGCCCATGTCTGTTGGGTTCTCCTCTGTAGCAACCTTCTTAAGCTCAATAATCCCTTTAGTAATTTGATCTCTCACAAAATGATAGCGGACATCCACATGTTTAGTTCTTTCGTGATACACTGGATTCTTGCTCAGATGTATTGCACTCTAACTGTTGGAGTACACTGTCACCTTCCTATTGATCAAATTTGCTTCTGTCAGAATTCCCTTTAGCCATAGTGCTTCCTTTAACGCATCAGTCACTGCAATATACTCAGATTCAGTTGAGGAAAGGGCTACTATTGGCTGCAGTTGAGACTTCCAACTTATACAGTTTCCACCCAATGTGAAGAAGTACGTTGTAGTTGATTTTTTGGTATCTTTGTCCCCTGCGAAATCAGCATCTACTGTGATCATGAGCTATTACTCGCTCAACGATTAAAATACCTCTACTAGTCTAAATTTTGTCTTAAACAAAAATTCTTCCGGTAACAATAGCATTTGATAGACAAGACTAGGATATCCAACATTTATATTTAATCAGCCTAATTTTGATCATCTTCCCCGTTAACCTAATTCTCTGCTTCTTCAATCCAGAAATATTTTAATAGAGTTTGAGCTTGCACACCAACAATGTCACCCAACTCCAGCTTAAGATAATAATATTTCATTCTTATCCGCGCAGTGGGAAAGTTAATATTAACCTGAAAATGGAAACTTATATCGCCAATCTATATCACACTTTGTTGATGCGTGATTTTGACACCAACGAAACGCACAAGCGAAATACTGAGCTAGCCTAGAAGACACACGTGAATGCAAGAAAAGAAATAAGAGTAAATGTAGTGAGGAAAGCGTTTTTAAAGTGGTTTGGATGCTAAGGAAGCAAGTCCTACATCCACTAATGTTTGTATTAATGACAGAGGTCAGGTCGCGTTAGCTGACCGACTCACCAATGATAATACAAGATAAAGAATGTTGTATATTCTAGAGAGAGAGCAGACAATCCCTTAAATGAGAGGAGAGCTCTCAATTTATAGTGGGATGGATTAAGGTTATCATTACTAAATCTGGGAGTTGGTGGGATTATCCGTGCAAATCCTTCTTTACGTCAGATTGCCTACCTTCTAGCATGATTTACGGGATTTGCCGCAGGGATTGGACACATGGACATCCTCTAACTTTTCTTCAGTCTAGCGCGCACCCATTATACTAACAAGAGTGTGCTGCTTGCGTCATCATGCGACACGGCTGCTCCAGAACGTCAATGGGATCTTCCCGAGGTCTAACCACTTGCACTTACTGGGTGCCATGTCAACCCTATTTTCCAAGGCATAACAGAAGTCCCCTAGTTTTTAAGGTTTGAGAATCGAACCTTGGTAACTATAAATGCCTCGATCTGATATGTTTGAAGAGATGATGGTCGATCCGACCTGATTATAAAGGAGATCGAGAGGTCATTCTCAGGTAGCTAAGGATCAGCGACCTGGCCTCGCGTACTCGATGCTGGTGGTGACCCCGGCCTAAGGGGATTCTTGACCTGTTCTCACTTAGCAACTTTTTAGGACAAATGGCCATGCTGCTTCGCAACAGGTGTCACATCGCTTAGCGATTGTAGTGAGACAGGGTCAAACAATCATGTCGCTTCACAACCGGTGATGAAATGTTGCTAGTAACGACCTCTTCAGATATCCGTTGCATCTTTTGCAGTGAGCGCATTAAATGAAATGCTCTTTGTTCTGACAGGCGTATCCTATGCGCAATAAGTGCCAGCTATGTGCATTAAATGCAAAACATACTAAAATGACATTCCTTATCAGGGCATTAAATGCAACAGTGGGTGCATTAAATGCGGAGAAGGGGAAATAGTGCCGTTGTTTGAGCATTTCAGCGGGAAGGGGTGACGGTCTGGTTTCTTGAGGCGTGATGGTCACTGTTCCTCGTTGATTCATGACACGTGGTTGCGATCAATGGTTAGATGCATTTTTTGCCTAAACGTCGTTTGATTTCAGGAAACCAAAACCCCATTTCCTTCACTATAAAAACCCCAAACTCTCTTCAGGCGAAGTCACAGCATTTTCATTTTCAGAGAACAAGAAACTGTTGTTGGTCTTGGTTCCTTACTTTTTAGAGCGGCGTTCGTATGATATTCAGAACCGAGAAGTCGATCCTTCTCATTCTCAGAGGTAAAGATGACTTCCCTTTATTTTCAATGTCTTTAGCTTTTGACAGTAACTATGCGATGGTTGCCCATCGGTGGCTCATCGAAGACGAAATATTCTCCGTCGGGTTTGAGCTGCTGAAGGCTCTTTAATCATACCGTTAGGGTTTTCATGGGTTTAAGGAGGAAAACTTTTCATCCACGTCATCGTACAAAAATGTACAAAGACTAAATGGTACCCTTTTGTCACTTTTGCAGATTGCAAAATAGACCCCCCAATGACCAAAGCCGAGGAAGGGGCTAACTTGCCGTGGAGGATGCTCTTGCGGGCCCTTCTCGAGAAATTTACTCGGTGCTTACTGCTGACGAGCTGTGAAGGGTAGTTAACCAATTCGCTGTCAACATAGATGTCTTCCATGAGAGGGCGTATACTACCTGGGATCCAACACGTGGGTTCGCTGCGATCTCCAAAGATATCTTTAAGGGTGGGGGGTTGATTCCTTTCCACCCTTTCACCAGGTTGGTCCTTGATCACTTCGGGATCGCACCAATGCAGCCTACCCCGAACGCGTACATGATCACCATTACATCACGTGTCAAGAGAATGGACTGGGCGAGCTAATCGCGGTTGAGCTAGGTTGCTCGTATATCTTGAAAAAGAGCAAGGACAAGGATTCCTAGTACTTGTCCAAACAAAACACAATACAGGCCGGGATACGTAGCTATCCGAGCAATGCAGGAGCATACAACGCAAATTTTTTCTTTTTTTATTATGACGGCATCAGCCGTTTTGAGGATCTGAGTAGGTCCTCTTTCCTTCTGAGCTCAACTCGATTTTTGCTTTTTGCTAACGAGCCATTCGCTTTCCTTGATAGTTAACAGAACGATCAGTCTAAACCTGCTCGCGGACCCGGACAGAATCGTAGCATTTGGCTTTCTGCCCAAGGAAAGGCGTGATGCGAGGTTGCTCGTGACAACCGAAAACTTACAGAGGTACTACTTCTTCAATGAGTTCGCAGCATTAGAGCCCCCACTGAGTAAGTTTCGACTTGTCCTTTCATTTATTATTATTATTATTTTTTGCAGCGAATTGTTTTACTAACATTCACATGCAGCGACCATGCCTCCTCGGGTGTCCAAGTTGCCGCGAACAAGACAATTTTCTTTTCCCCAGAGGCATAGCACCGGACCCGCTGGAGCTGATCCCAACAGTCCCTCAGTTGGAGGAACACAAGCAGGTACTGCAATCCGACCTGCTAAAGTTCCTTCGTCCCTCAGTGATCGCTGAAGCGAAGAGTGGCGGAAGGCCCGAAGAAAGGGCGGCAAATCCGAACCGAGGAAACGGAGTCCGAGAAGGAAAGCTTAGGCATTCAACCCGAGAGGTCGTAGCCTTACAGAGCATTTAGCTTGGGAAGGCCGCTTAGAGGCGCGACGGGCATTTCCATGGGTTAGCCGACGTGATCTGTAGCCGGAGTCCCTGGGAGGAGGTCGAGCAAAGAGCCCGTGGGACAGGCTCTACCCACCAAGGGCGTTAGCACGCCTGTGCTAGAGTCAATGGCCTATCTTTCGGACCATCTGTAGCTGGTGGTCCTAACACTCTTGGAATACGGACTCGTAGATTCGTTCGCGATTCGACATCCTGATACTTGTTAAGTTGTCCATATCATTCCAACTCTTTAGCCAGGTAAACGAGCTATCCTGGTCAGGGACCTTTATTCGCTTTTTAAAAGAAGTATATTAACTCTCTTATCATGCAGGCTTTTCTTTCCCACCCTGCACATGTCTCAGTAAAAGGCCTAGTTGGGGTCTGTTGAGCAATTGGTCGAGCTGCGAAAGGAGAATGCTCAGCTCATGCAGGAGCTGGAGGCCGCACGAGCGGACAAAGATTTGTCCATTGCTCAGGCAGACCAGTTCATGTCTGAAAGGGACGCTGCTCACCGCTGGACTTCCAGAAGACCAAACTGGACAAACATGGCGAGGAGGTAAAGGAGCTCTTGGGGACTGTGGCTAGGCTTTCTAGGGAGGCTGGAGAGAAGGATCAAGCGCTATAAACTTCCTTTGAACGAGCCATGCAAGCTGAATAGGAAAGGACAAACCTATGGGAGGCTACTGAAAAGCAACGAATAGAGCTCGAGGTCGCGCTCCACTTCGTTCAGGGTCGCATTGCCTCACTAACCATGGAAATGCAAAAGCATGAAGCGAAAAACAGAGAACTGAGACTAGGAGTCGAGGTCCATCTTTGCTCTTCGGGTGAAGAACCCTGAGATGGATCTATTCGATCTTCCTGGTGAGTACCAGGATGAACTAGCTACTCTGGCCCAAGCCGAGGCTGAGGAGACGGCTCAAGGACCTAATCTGGAAGATCATCCAGAGTATTTCCTAGAGGTGGTTGTATCCAAACAAGAGGTCGACAACCAGCCTGGGAATATAGAGGTCGCTCCTCCAAGGCCTGGGAATAAGGATCAACGATTTGTCCTTGTAGCTCTTATCCTGCTTTGATTGTGTACCTCCCCTTTTTTATTATGAATAAAGATCACTTTTGGTAATTTTCAAAGTACTTGGAATTTTTTGGTACCCTCCATTACATATGAGATCGCATAGTAACTGCTTACAATTACATTGGAATAAGTCTATGCGAACATGATTATACATTCTATGTGAACAGAATTGTACATGTAAAGCGATTACAAAAAGAACTGAATTACATTCGTTATTTACAAAAGTGTGAAAAATAAAAGTTTTACAAGGAAACTGAGTTTGGAATTACTGATAGTAAGGTTGGAGATGCTCAGCATTCCAAGCTCGCGGTACTACGGAACCATTTAGCCTTTTAAGGTGGTAAGTCCTCGGTCTTATCACTTTGGCGATGCGGTATGGGCCCTCTCAGTTTGGTCTTAAAACTCTCGCACTTGGTTCCCTAGTATCGAGAAGAACTTCCTTCAATACAAGGTCGCCGACCTAGAAGTCTTTTAGTTTGACCTTAGAATCGAAGAACCTTTTCGCACGTTGCTGATAGGCTGCTATTCTTAGCGAAGCCTTGCTGCGACGTTCTTCAACAAGGTCTAGACTTGTTCGCACAAGTGCTTCGTTGTCGACTTCATTGTACAAGTCTCTCCATAGTGAACCGGTTCCTACCTCTACATGGATCATTGTTTCGCAACCATATTCTAGCGAAAAAGAGGTTTCAGAGGTAGAGGTTCTCGGAGTTGTTCTGTATGCCTATAGGACTTCGGGAAGGTCGTCGACCCAGTTTCACTTGCCTGTGCCAAGTTTGGCCTTCAGAGTGTGCTTGATGGTTTTGTTGACAACTTCAACTTGACCATTTGCTTGCGGTCTCGCGACTTAGGGAAATTTTTTATGGATACCCAGCTCATCGTAAAACTGCTTGAACTCCTCGTTGTCAAACTGTTTACCATTATCTGAGATGAGGGTATGAGGAATCTCGTAGCAGCACACAATGTTCTCGAAGACGAAGTCCTTGAGCTTTTTAGTCGTGATGTCGGCTAACGGCTCGGCTTTGACCCATTTGGTGAAGTAATCTATTACGACCATGGCATACTTGACTCCCCCTTTACCAACAGGCATGGGACTAATGAGATCGATTCCCCACATGGAGAATGGCTAGGGGCTAGTCATGGTTATCAGCTGGTGGGAAGGAGCTCGTGGTATCTTCGCAAACCGCTAGCACTTGTCACACCTTTTGACAAAGTTGTAGGTGTCTTCTTGGATTAGGGGCCAGTAGTACCTTTGACAAACAACTTTGTTGGCAAGAGATCGTGCGACGGTGTGATTACCGCAGATCCTTTCATGTATCTCCCTCATGATGTAATGCACTTCTTGCAGTTACATGGAGAAATGGGCGCGTAAACCTCGCCACTGTATAAGCGATCTCCGATGAGGGTGTAACGAGCAGATCTTGTTCGAATGGTCCTTGCCTCGACCTTATTGTCGAGTAAGTTTCCATCTTTGAGATACTAAATAATGGGGGTCACCCAGGAATCTAATTCTGTTACATTCACGACCTGCTCGATCAGGCTGATATTGGTTGTCTCGACGAACTGAACACGAATGCTCTCTGGTGCATCTGAGTCCAATGATGAGGCTATCCTTGCCAAGGCATCCACCAGAGAGTTGCTATCTCTGAGAATCTAAGTGATCGTGAAGTGCTTGAAAGACTCGAGCGCGGCCTTACCTTTCTTCAGATAAGTAATCATGTTATCTTCCTTGGCTTTGTAC
Source organism: Pistacia atlantica (assembly GCA_026229545.1). Lineage (NCBI taxonomy): Eukaryota > Viridiplantae > Streptophyta > Magnoliopsida > Sapindales > Anacardiaceae > Pistacia > Pistacia atlantica. The sequence goes on along the minus strand of CM047909.1, from coordinate 18,533,145 downwards.
TCTCCCAAAATCTGGTAAACAACCGACATGAAGTCAATGTGGACATTGATCGTGGTTGCGCCCATTTCCCTGGCTAACCGTAGTCCAAAGAGCAGAGCTTTATACTCGGCCTCATTATTGGTTGCTTTAAAACTGAACTAAAGAATGCCATGAATGCGAGCCCCTTCGGGACTCAATAGGAGAAGACCTGCCGCAGCCCTCTTTCTGTTCGATGATCCATCGATGTAGAGGCTCCAAGTTGACAGATTTTGGATAATTTCTCAGATGACCTCACTAGGCTGTTGTTCTGACTCGCTTGTCAGGTGATGTGAGAACTCTAATATGAAGTCAGCTACAGTCTGCCTTTTGATAGTTGCTCTTGGTTTGTAATGGAGATCGAACTGACTGAGTTCCATGGCCCATTTGAGCAACTTCCCTGATCCCTCTGGTTTTTGGAGAACTTGCTTGAGCGGGTAGTTGGTCATTACGTGCACTGTATGGGCATGGAAGTAAGGTCGCAACTTTAGGGAAGCGATCAGTAAGGCATAGGCTAATCGCTCCATTTCCAGATATCGTATCTCGGTATCCAATAGACGCTTGCTCACGTAATATACTGGCCATTGTGTTCTGTTCTCTTCTCGAACTAAGGCTGCACTAATCGCAAACCGTGAGATGAACAGGTACAAAAGGAGGATCTCTTGCGGGAGAGGCTTGGACAGAAGTGGTGGCTTCTCGAGGTGTTCCTTTATTCTCTGGAATGCCTGCTTGCACTCGAGAGTCCATTCAAACTTCTTATTGGCCCTGAGTATATTGAAAAATGGCAAGCATCGGTCTGTTAGCCTCAATATGAAGCGACTTAGCGTTGCTATTCGCCCATTCAGGCTCATGACCTGTTTTTTGTTGGTTGGGCTCTTCATATCGAGAAGAGCTTGGATCTTTTTGGGGTTGATATCAATTCCCCGTTAGTTAACCATGTACCCTAGGAACTTTCCCGATGATACTTCGAATGAACATTTGAGAGGGTTCAGCTTCATTCGGTATTGTCATAGGATTTCGAACATCTCAGCGAGATGCGCTATGTGATCTGAAGCAATAGGCGACTTGACAAGCATGTCATCCACATAGGCCTCCATCGTTCTATCGATCTGTTCAGAGAACATTCGGTTAACCAGCCGCCGGTAAGTCGCGCCAGCATTCTTGAGGCCGAAGGGCATAACTCTGTAGCAATATAGCCCCCGATCTGTAACAAAAGATGTATGCTCTTCGTCTCGCATGTACATCAAAATCTGATTGTATCCCAGTACGCATCCATAAAACTCAACAGCTCATGCCCCGAGGCGGCATCCACGAGCTGGTCGATCCTGGGCAAGGGAAAGCTATCTTTCGGACATGCCTTGTTGAGGTCGGTGAAGTCGACGCAAATCCGCCATTTGCCGTTAGGCTTCTTTACTAGAACTGGGTCGGCAACTCAGGTCGGATAAAGTGCTTCTCGGATGGATCCATTTCGGAGGAGGTTATCCACCTCAAGCTTTAAGGCAGCATACCGCTTCGGATCCATTGCTCTCCTCTTTTGGTGAACTGGCTTGGCTTCACTGTCGATGTTTAATGCATGGCAAATAACATCCGGGCTGATCCCGACCATATCCGCGTGCGACATGCGAACACATCGATGTTCTCCCTGAGGAAGCTAGTCAGTTCGGTAGCGAGCTCGGGATTGAGATTGCTCCCAATCCGTAACATTCTGTTCGGCTCACTCTGGTCAACCGATACTTCGGAGAGATCCTCAACTGGCCCACTAGAAGGGCATTCCTGAATGCGAGGATCCTGATAATCATATTTTACACTATGATTTTGCATTGAATTTTGATAGGATTTAGGATACTTTTCATACAATTTGGGCCATAATTGCTACCTAATTCTATTAATTTGTCTTTGCAGGCCTAAATGATGATTTTGAGCATAAATAACAGTTTTGAGCGTAAATTGTGTACCTTGAGTTTGAAAACTCAGAATGACCTGAATTTAGAAGCTTTGAAAAGCTAAGAAGAAGAACTACAACTTTCATGTTTTGGGTTTTCCCTAATTCGGACTGGACAAAGGTGAAAACTTGGCTTGAAGTCGTGAAAAGTATGCTAGGAACTGAAGAAAAAACGTCTTTGGATGTACTTCAGTATTTCTTCCATAACTTGAGTTGTAGACCTCAGATTGTGCTTATTCTTCAACTAGTAGAAATATAATTGAAAGGGCTACAATTCATATGTTTAACACTTTTCCAGATTCAGACTCTATCATGCTCAAACGTGGCCCAAAATGTCTTGCCACGGCAAGGAAAAATCTTCGCCACGGCGAAAACTGCAGCAGATGTAAAAAATAAAACAACGCGTTTTGGCTTGCTAGGGCTTGGTCCTTAAGCGAGAGAAGTATAAATTAGGACGAAAAGGAAAGAAAAAGAGTCTTGGTTCGTCATTTGGGAGGCAACTCATGGAAGGAGAAGATGATTGAAGATTTGGGCTTCAAATTAGAGAAGATTTCTCCATCTTTTGCTTGTTTTTCAATGATGAATCTTGATTCAGTTTGTTTTTGTTATTTTATTTCGTTTTTGAGTATGAACTGAGTTGTTTAGCCAGGGTTTGATGCAACCTTGATACAATGCTTCAAATTTATATGAATTGATTTACTTTGAGTTTTAATTTCATGATTGAGTGTTTATCTCTTTGCTTAATGACTCTTGGATGCTTGATCACCATTCAAATGTGTGTTGTTCACAATGAGACTGAGAAGTGATTTGTGATTGTGCCTCTTGGGATAAATACCGTAGATTAAGCAAACGCTAGAGATAGGTTTAGCAATCAATGAAATCTAGATAGAATTCCATAAAGCTTAAAAGACTTTGAACTATTAATCTTCATTTTGTGGCTTAATAGAGATATGTAGGGAAATGTAGCCTGAGAAGGTATGTTTTACAACTTAGGGAATTCGATTTTCAATCAAGGAATTAGAACTTGAGTAATAGATTCTATGAATTGGGTTAGCGTATCTAGGTGAAATCAACACCCTAGCATTTTTTTTAGCATTGTTTAATTAGTTAAGTTGTTGGGTTTTGCATTTGTATTTAGTTTGTTAATCGTCCATCAATCCAATTTATTGTTTCTTCAATTAGGACTTAAACTAGAGAAATTGGTACTTAGTAACACTATCCTCGAGGGAACGATACTCACTCATCACTTTATTACTTTGTGTGACTAGTGCACTTGCTATTTTGCATGTTGTTGTAGTAACAAACGCATCAAGTTTTTGTCACCGTTGCTGGGGATAGTTGATTATTAATAGTGATAGTATCTAGTGTAGTGCTAAATTGAAGCTTTTATTTCATTTTTTTTTTTTTAGTTAATCGTAAATATTGTATAGTCTTAAGTATGAGAAGTGACATTACCTCTTTCATACAAGGCAACGATGAATCACTATATGAAGCTTGGGAGAGGTACACGGAGTTGTTAAGGAAATGTCCACATAATGGTCTACCGTTTTGGAGACAGGTCCAAACATTTTACAATGGGTTGCTACCAAATATTCAAACGATGGTAGATGTGGCAGCAGGCCGAGCCTTAAATAACAAGACCCCAGAAGAGGCTTATGACTTGCTTGAGGTGATGGCCAACAATAACTACCAAAGACCTAATGAGAGAGCAATGCCGAAGAGAACAATGGGTCTACATGAAGTCGATGAGTTTGCCACATTTTCTGCACAAATTGCATCACTTCAAAGCCAATTAGGAGGTATGAATGTAAATTCTATTCATTCACCTTTTATAACTTGTGAATTTTGTGTAGGAAACCATGGGAGTGTGGAATGCCAAGATGGAAACCAATTATTCTTCTCAACAACCGAGCAAGTGAATTACATGGTCAGTTCACAAAGGCTGCAAAATGACTCCTTCTCCAACACTTACAATCTTGGTTGGGGGAATCACCCAAATTCATCCTGGAGTAATCAAAGCAGTCAATCAAATCAAAGGACAGTGCCAAACCATCAACCAGTGGTGAATTATCAACCGTGTGAGCAAAGAATGTGGAAATTGGAGGATATGTTTGAGAATTCATGCAAGAAACCACAAGATTTATGAATGAGACACGCTCAAACTTCAGAAATCAAGGAGTGTCCATTCGAAATTTGGAGGTTCAAGTGGGGCAATTGGTTGAACAACTGACAGAGAGATCTCAAGATTCTTTGCCAAGCACAATGGTCACAAATCCTAAAGAACAATTAAATGTCATAACATTGAGGAGAGGTATAGTGTCGGAGCAACCTCACAATGAAGAAACGTTGGAAGAACATGAAGACAAGACTAATGAAGAGGAAAATCTCAAAGCAAAAGGGTGTGCAAGACACTTAGGGGAATTTCAACCAAGCAACTCACCTCACAAGGAACAATTTGAGGAATTTGGTGTAAATGTGCACAAGTCAAAATTGGTGTTGGAAGAGACTCCAAACATTGGACTCAACCAATCACCATCTCATCTCAAGTATGCATATTCGAATTCGAAGTTCCGAAAAGATGCTTATGAGAATGCCCAAAATTCCAAAGGAAAGACCAAGAGGTGACAAAGGGAAGTGAAGAACCCCACAAGGATCCAGATTGACGAAGGACCATGGGAAAGTCGAGCTTTCGACTTTAAATAAAGCGCTTCTTGGGAGGCAACCCAAGTGTTTTCAGTTTATTTTGTTTTTGTTGAAGTTTTTTTTTTTCAATTTTAGAACTTTGATTCTAGTTTGATGAGGTTTGATATTTCCCTTACTAATTTTTACTGTGTTTTAACAAATTGGTGCACCATGAGTTTTCTTGTTTTGACTGATTCTTATGGCGATAAAGATAATGGATGGATGTTGCGCATTGACATAGAGGACACACTTTGCGGATTAATTAGGGGAGTATTTCTTAACCCTTCTCTTTTCTCTATTCCTTGTTCTTTATGGTGTGAAATTGAGGACAATGTCATTTTAAATTTGGGGGTAGGAAAATTTTCAAAATTTTTGTGTTTAGTTTGTTTGTGTGTTTTAGCTCGAAATTGTGTTTCTTTTTGTTTTAAGTTCTTTGATTGTTATTTATTTAGTGTGTTTTGTGTGTGTTGTGTTGTTGTTGCCTAGATGAATTGCATAAGTCTATGATGAAACTAGAATTGTTGGGATATTATTTTTGGAAAATGTTAAGCATTGCTTCAAGTTTATGTTTATTGACTGAATTTTGATTGACGTTTGTTGAGTGGTTCAGCCACCATTTTCATTTATTTCGGCATGCTTAGATTCATTTTATATGGTTAGGTGAAGTTTGATAATGTTGGTGGACTCTAGAACCTAGTAGAGAAGTGCTTGAGGTGAAATTCTAGGATTAGACATTGTTGAGGAAATGATTTAGGCATTTTTCGGAACGTTTGAGCCTTTCCAGCCAACCCATGAATGAATCTTTCCCTAGTCACCCATTTGAGGCTTATAAGATTATCATTGCCTTATTTTCCTTGCAAACCAAAAAAATTGTCTAATCCCCATACCCTAAACACTTTATCATACCCTTTAGGAGAATTATGGACCTAATGTATGACACAAAAGAGCTTTGAGAGGTGTGTGAATAAGTGATAGAGCAAATCTTAAGTTTGGGGGTTGCAAAAAGGCAGGAAGAAGGGGCAATAGACCTCAATGGTGTTGTAAATATTTGTAATTAAAAAAAAAAAAAGGAAGAAGAAGAAAAACAAAATTATTTAGTTCAATTCAAAATCAAAAATAAGAAATGCATAAGTTTGAGGGTTGTAAAAAGGTTGACACTTTGATTGGTGGTTGAGAAAGAAAGCGAAGATTGATGTAGCTCTTAGTGTTTGCATGAGGAAAACCGTCTCTTACTTTGTTTATCATATCCTTTTCCCCGGAGCCCACTACCCGAGCCTAATGTTATAAGCTTGCAAAGACCTTTTGATCCTTAGCGATGTCTAGTCTACATTAGTGGAGAGTAGTTCCATACTTAGGCTTATGGAGCCTGCCACCATTTGATAAACTTTACATTTCTGTATAAAATAATCCGGGAAGTTGGAATGTGGACTGAAGTGGGGATCACCTACTCGGGGGACCAATAGAGAAAGATAGTCGATACAACTTATAAATTCTTGGAGTGCTGAAATTTTTCTATTAATAATTTTTCAACAACCTTAGAGACTTATATAAATTCTAGGCAATTCTTATGTTTAGTTTGAGTCTAATTTTTGTTTGTTTATTTCCAGTTTTGTTGTTTTGTGTTTTTGGTTGTTTGTTGCTTTTCTTTCTTTGAGTTTCTATTCTTTTTTGCTCGAGGACGAGCAAATCTTAAGTTTGGGGATATTTGATAATCATATTTTACACTATGATTTTGCATTGAATTTTGATAGGATTTAGGATACTTTTTATACAATTTGGGCCATAATTGCTACCTAATTCTATGAATTTGTCTTTATAGGCCTAAACGATGATTTTGAGCATAAATAACAGTTTTGAGTGTAAATTGTGTAACTTGAGCTTGAAAACTCAGAATGACTTGAATTTAGAAGCTTTGAAAAGATAATAAGAAGAGCTATAACTTTCATGTTTTGGGTTTTCTCTAATTCGGACTGGACAAGGGTGAAAACTTGGCTTGAAGTCGTGAAAAGTATGCTGGGAACTGAAGAAAAAACGTCTTTGGATGTGCTTTAGTATTTCTGCCATAACTTGAGTTGTAGACCTCGAATTGTGCTTATTCTTTAACTAGTAGAAATATAATTGAAAGGGCTACAATTCATATGTTTAACACTTTTCCAGATTCAGACTCTATCATGCTCAAACGTGGCCCGAAATTTCTTGCCACGGCAAGGAAAAATCTTCGCCACGGCGAAAACTGCAGCAGATGTAAAAAATAAAACAACGCGTTTTGGCTTGCTAGGGCTTGGTCCTTAAGTGAGAGAAGTATAAATTAGGACGAAAAGGAAAGAAAAAGAGTCTTGGTTCGTCATTTGGGAGGCAACTCATGGAAGGAGAAGATGATTGAAGATTTGGGCTTCAAATTAGAGAAGATTTCTCCATCTTTTGCTTGTTTTTCAATGATGAATCTTGATTCAGTTTGTTTTTGTTATTTTATTTCGTTTTTGAGTATGAACTGAGTTGTTTAGCCAGGGTTTGATGCAACCTTGATACAATGCTTCAAATTTATATGAATTGATTTACTTTGAGTTTTAATTTCATGATTGAGTGTTTATCTCTTTGCTTAATGACTCTTGGATGCTTGATCACCATTCAAATGTGTGTTGTTCACAATGAGACTGAGAAGTGATTTGTGATTGTGCCTCTTGGGATAAATACCGTAGATTAAGCAAACGCTAGAGATAGGTTTAGCAATCAATGAAATCTAGATAGAATTCCATAAAGCTTAAAAGACTTTGAACTATTAATCTTCATTTTGTGGCTTAATAGGGATAAGTAAGGAAATGTAGCCTGAGAAGGTATGTTTTACAACTTAGGGAATTCGATTTTCAATCAAGGAATTAGAACTTGTGTAATAGATTCTATGAATTGGGTTAGTGTATCTAGGTGAAATCAACACCCTGGCATTTTTTTTAGCATTGTTTAATTAGTTAAGTTGTTGGGTTTTGCATTTGTATTTAGTTTGTTAATCATCCATCAATCCAATTTATTGTTTCTTCAATTAGGACTTAAACTAGAGAAATTGGTACTTAGTAACACTATCCTCGTGGGAACAATACTCACTCATCACTTTATTACTTTTTGCGACTAGTGCACTTACTACATTTGTATGTTGTAGAAATAACGCATCAGATCCATATTATCCTCGGCTAGACCAGGCTTTGGCTCGATCCGGCTGATTGCCATCGCCTGTCGGGTAATGCCAAGCGAAATGCCTTTCCCTTTGCACTCCATTAGCACCGCTCTCACATAACAGTCGCGAGATGCGCGCTGAGATCCGCTGACTTCCCCTATCCTCGTCGGGGTGGGGAACTTCATCTTCAGATGGTATATCAAAGTGACTGCCTTGAAGTGCCTCAGCAGAGGTCGCCCCAGGATTCCATTAAAAGCAGATGGGCAATCCACTACCAAGAACTCAGTTACCTTGGTCACTTCGGCGAAGTCACCCAGCGTGATTGGGAGTGAGATCGTTCCTTTGGGAAGCAGGTGGTCTCCCGTGAAACCATATAAAGGGAACGAGGCAAGCTTCAGGTTGGCCTCGTCCAAATTCATTCTTTCGAAAGTTGAAGCGAACAGGATGTTCACAGAACTTCCGTTATCCACTAACATTCTCTAGACATTATGGCGCCCTATGAGGGGCATGATCACAAGGGCGTCATCGTGGGGATGATACAAGTCGGACCGCGTCCTTTTCGGAGAAGGAAATTTCCTCCTCCCTGCGAACCTTTTGTGGTCGCTGCGTCGCGCTCATTACCCTAATGGAGTCGCGAGCATACCTTTCTTGGGCACCTAGCGAGTTTCCTGCGAAGTGCGGCCCCCCGAAGATCAGATTGAGGGTGCATACCCCTTTCTGATCACGGCGCTTCTTACTTGGCTCCCCCTGGTTTGTCTCTTGTGAGGGAGCAGAGTCATCAATATACTCCTTGAAATGTCCTTGCTTGATGAGGTTTTCGATCGCCTGCTTGAAAGCTCAGCATTCATCGGTATGGTGCCCATTATCTTGATGATAACGACAATATTTTTTACTGTTCCTAGTTGATGGGGGATTCTTCATGGGCTCAGGTTCTCCAAGCAGGCTGGCCTCTTCTGATTTGTCAAGAATAGCTGATACAGATGCATTCAAGGGAGTATATTGGTTCCTGTAGCAATTGCAACGAGGAACTAGGGCATGGGACTTTTGGGGCTCATAGCGCGGCTTCTTCCCTTTTTGCTGATTGTCAGGAGCCCATCTGCGATCAACTCTTATTCTTTCTTCCCGACCAAGCGCACTGCCTGAGGTGCCGCAGTCGCGGCGGTGGAGTGCCACTATAGAACTTTCAATACGGAGGTACTTCTCCACAAGGTTGTAAAAACGGGTGAGGGAGATATCATCCTCAGGCTGTAGCTTTTTCCACATGTCGGTCTGTGGATGAACTCCTACAATGATGAGAGTCCGAACAAACTCCTCAGGAGTGTGAGCCACTTTGTTGAGTTCTCTGTGGAATCGGTCTATGTACGACTGGAGGGATTCATCTCTCTCTTGCCTTATATTGCTGAGATAGCTCAAAGGCATTGAGAACTTTTTGTTCACTTGGAAGTGCCTCAAGAACGTCATGCTCATCTGAGGCCATGAGATGATCGATCCCGTTCGGAGCAACCTGAACCATCGTTTGGCACAAGAGGTCAAGGTCACTACCAAACAATGGCACTTTGCCAAATCCAAGACCTGGTGAAGCTTCATCAGGTCGTTGAATTCATATAAATGATCCTGCGGATCAGAATTTCCATCGAATGCTCGCATGTCAGGCATTCTAAATCTCGATGGTAGTGGGGCGGCTAACACCGCCGGAGAAAAGGGAGACGCTGACGTGACCTGCCCTTGCTCATTTTGCTGAGCTTTTAGTTGATCAAGAGCTCATTGCATCTCTTCGATTTGAGGTAGCGGCGTTACCTATGGATTACTTTCCACAATGTGGGTGTGACCCTCACTTCTGCGGTTGAGGAATGACCATAGGTCGGATTCCTCCTCGCCTCTGCCAGCAGTTCCAGACAATCTTGACACACGATAACTAGAGCCGTATGATGGCATTGTGTTATTTGGGAATTTTTCACGACCTCCGCGGTGGTGCGAACCGACCCACGGACTATGGTAACTTCCCGCATGATGATCAGAATTGCTCTGGCGGTGATGAGAATCGCCCCTCCTAGCACTTTTTTGAGGATTTTCATGCGACATGGCATGGGGTGGCTCGAGCTGTATCCTTTCACCAAGTCTCAATGCCACGGGTATTCTACTCGGGGCGTGGTCGGTGTTCGCCGAGCCTTTGGAGCTTTTAGGCCCATTTTTCACCACTTGCTTACCCTTTCTTTGACTCATTGTAGTGCTTGCGGCACAGGCTATTGCCCTTTATTGCCGCGCTTTCGCGCGACCTGCAGCGTTTTTGGCGGTTGCACTGTCGCATTTGATTTGGGTTGCGCGCCCTAGTCCAAACAGTCCAATCTTTGCATGACCGTTTAGAGAGTATTGTTGAACCTCTCCAGGTAGCTTAGAACGGTGGGGTCAAGTTGTGAACTTGATGAGATGTTCCCCGCAGTAGCCTGCAGGCTCGAGGGTACCCCGAGGGAGGTATCCTCCTGCGCTTGAAGGATCCCCTCAGTATTCTGGTTGGTTTGCTAAGGTTCGAATCGGTGAGCCATTTGCTGTTGTAGGACCCGTAAGTTAGAGATTCTCCTGATGAAGGACAAATGCTAAATCAGGCCCTCCTTCTAGCACCAAACTATTGATGCGTGATTTTGACACCAACGAAACACACGTGCGAAATACCGAGCTGGCCCAGAAGACACACGTGAATGCAAGAAAAGAAATGAGAGTAAATGTAGTGAGGAAAGCGTTTTTAAAGTGGTTCGGATGCTAAAGAAGCAAGTCCTACGTCCACTGATGTTTGTATTAATGACAGAGGTTAGGTCACGTTAGCTGACTGACTTACCAATGATAATACAAGATAAAGAATGTTGTATATTCTAGAGAGAGAGCAGCCAATCCCTTAAATGAGAGGAGAGCTCAATTTATAGTGGGATGGATTAAGATTATCATTACTGAATCTGTGAGTTGGTTGGATTATCCATGCAAATCCTTCTTTACGTTACATTGCCCACCTTCTAGCGTGATTTACGCGATTTACCGTAGGGATTGGACAAGTGGACATCCTCTAACTTTTCTTCAGTCTAGCACGCACCCACCGCATCGAGAAGTGTGTCATGCACGCGACATGGCTGCGCCATAACGTCAGTGGGATCTTCCCGAGGTCTGACCACTCGCACTGACTGGGCGCCACGTCAGCCCTATTTTCCTAGGCATAACACACTCCATCACTAAAGGTGCCCTGTCATGAACCACAATATCATGAAGATCCAATTTCTTGATATGGACAACCCAAAAAAAACCATTAACAAAAGAATTAATTTTTTATATACATGCCATCTAACCGTTGATTCACAAACCCACATTGAAGATCTCTGTGATTTCAAGTGTTAAAACCCCTGTGTTCAATCTTCTTCAATCCAGAAGTATTTTGATGTAGTTTGAGCTTGCAGTATACCAACAATGTCATGACTCAACACCAGCTTAAGATTAAAATAAGTCATTCTTATCCTCGCAATGGGAAACTTAATATTAACCTGAAAATGACAGAATTGGAAGACAAGTTTCCTAATAAAATTGAAACGAAGTGCCCTGTCATTAAACACAAGATCATGAAGATCCAAGGATAGAGACAATTATTCCCGACCATCACTTATTTTCTGGGAAGAAAGAAAATTTAGGCCCTTTTTTCCTGAGAGGGGACAACCAGATTCTCTTTATTGAAAGACCTTGAGAAAAGAGATTAGCTTGTGCAAAATAAAGGATAAAGTTTTCGTGTGTAGACGCCCTGGTACTAATGACTGCTATCACAAAAAGATAAAATACTTGTGTTCACACTTCTCTCCAACCCACTGCTTTCTTAACACAACAATCAAACATTGTATAAACACATTAATAATCCAGCACTCAACATTCAGCCCGAAAGAAGACAAAAATAGATAGCCATAGCATAGGAACTCCTGAAACAAAATCAAACTTTTAAACGAGAAGATAAGAGCTATTTGGCATTACCAAAAACTTTGGTGACTGTTACTGTCTGGCTCAAAGAGGCCATAGTTTAATGTATACAGTCAGTATCACACTCCATCACTGAAAGGTCAAGAAAATGAAAGAATTGGAAGACACGTTTCCTAATCAAATTGAAACAAGTGCCATGAAGATCCAACTTCTTGATATGGACACACCAAAAATAACCATTAACAAAGGAATTAATGAAACGACATTGTATTGATAAGAATGATACCTACTTTTGAATCTTTACCACTTTGCTTTGTAATAACTGAAGTCTTAAAAAAAAAAAAAAGGAGGTCCTCTAATTAAAAGGTTGCCAAGTGTAGAGTGTGTGTAGAAGATAATGAAAATAAAAATAGAAAAGTGACGATAAGGCCGCCAGGACTCTTGTAATATCAGTAATTATATAGAGCAATGGCAATGGCAACGAGTGCGGGACTATGTATCCTAAAACTAGGGGTGAGCGGTTCTAGATACCCTGCATTTTTTAGGGGAACCAAAACTAGAATCGCACAGTGTATGTTCCTAAAAAAAGGTAACGGAACTGGAACTATACAGTATAAGTTCTTAAATTCAAGGAACCAGAACCTAAAATACAGGTTCCGATTCCTTTCCTGAGTACCCTATAAAAAAATAATTGCCCCCTATTAGTTTAAAAAATGACAAAAATACCTTAAAAGTTTACAAATGCACGCTTAACAAATTTTGATTACTCATTCATTTGTGTCCAATGTGACTCATAAATCCTCTAATCTCTAAGCAACACTTGAATTCAATCAATTCATCACAATTCATATAAAATTCCTCAATCAAAACTAAAACACAAACAATTAATTAAATTAGTTAAACATACTATAAATCTATAATTTAAATTAATTAAATTTCTAATCATTTAATTAAATATTGTACTAATGTTTATAATGAAATATTAAAATTAATTAAGTAATCATACTATAAATCTATAATGTAATGTTATAATTAATTAAGTAATTATTTAACTATAATGTAATGTTTTAATTAATTAAATTTTCAATCATTAAATTAAGTATTGTACTAATATTTATAATAGTATATTATAATTAATTAAGTAATCATTTGTTTGTAACGTAATGTTATAATTAATTAAATAATTATACTATAAATTTATAATGTAATGTTATAATTAATTAAATTTCTAATCATTTAATTAAGTATTGTGCTAATATAGTAAATTACTAATGTTTATAATATAATGTTATAATTAATTATGTGATAATACTATAATGTAATTCTATAATAAATTAAGCAATCATACTATAAATTTTTAATGTAATATTATAATTAATTAAATTTCTAATCATTTAATTAAGTATTGTACTAATGTTTATAATAAAATGTTATAATTAATTAAGTAATCATACTATAAATTTATAATGTAATGTTATAATTAATTAAATTTATAATCATTTAATTAAGTATTGTGCTAATGTAGTAAATTGCTAATGTTTATAATATAATATCATAATTAATTAAGTAATCATTTAATTATGTAATGTTATGATTAATTATGTGATCATACTATAATCTAATATTATAATAAATTAATCATATTATAAATATTTAATGTAATATTATAATCAATTAAATTTCTAATCATTTGATTAAATATTGTACTAATATTTATAATAGAATGTTATAATTAACTAAGTAATCATTTGTTTATAATGTAATATTATAATTAATTAAGTAATTATATTATAAATCTATAATATAATGTTATAATTAATTAAAAATCTAATTATTTAATTAAGTGATGTGCTAAATTATTAATGTAATATTACAAACTTATAATTAATTAAATAATCATTTAACTAATAATGTATTAATATTTATCAAGATATCATACATAATTAATTAATTACTAATTTACTATAGATATACTTAGAACTTGATAATTGAAGTAAATAACTAAATATTATATTATTATTCAATCAAATATATTAGTTTATTTAAAAATAATTATTTTAATAATATTAAAACTTTTTTAATTGGTCCCAATTCTAATTATATACTTAATTCATCAAAACTTTAATATTAATATATTATAATATATTAAAGTTTTTTATATGGTGTAGTTTATATGTAATAAGTATAATTGTATATTTATTTAATTAGGTTATTGTAAAAATTTAAACTTTTTTCCATTTTAAATTTTTTTTATATGTAAAATTAGAGCCGTCATTCTTCAAAGATATTTCATTTCAGCCTAGGTTCTAAAAAAGGTTCTAAATCGGGTACTCATTGCAGGTTCGAAGCCGAGTATCCATTGTAGGTTCTTTTTTTCAAGTTTCGATTCCGGTTCCAGATTCTCCACATGTAGGAACCAAAACCGCACAATTTCGATTCCAAAAAAATAGAACCAAAATCTACCCATATAGTGTCGGTTCTAAGTAAGTTTCAGTTCTGATTTCGATTCTACCTACAGTTTCCGATTCTATCTACTACGCGTGCTCACCCCTAATTAAAACAAACACACTATGGACCACTAGGAAGAGAAAACAAGACATTAGAAAAGCAACCAAAGCTTTTAGCTTTTTTCATTTGATTTGAAGTTGAACTATCGCAATGGTGGAGCTAAGACTTTAAAACCAAAGTTGCAGACGGCTAGACTCTCTGCTTTGTGAGTGCACTGTCCATTTTCATTTTATTTTTTCTTTATCTCTCATAGTGAACACGTGACTCTTGGATGTCCTTTTTTCTATTTTATTATTCATTGTCAACTGTTGCCGGAAAAAGGAAGAAACCTCTCAAACTTTTCATTTTCTGAGTCTCTTTCTTCTTCTCCTTCTCAACTTACTGTCACAGTCGATTTCTTCTTGTTTAAGATGGCAATGTCAGATAGTTAGATCGTGGACTTTGTGTGATTTCTTAATCACCATAGACAGATGGTTACCGTTAGTTATTAATAGGAGAATCCCTTTGATGATAAACTGTTGATGATCTTAATATATGTTTAAAACCATACATAACCTTAGGCAAATTAATTAAGAACACCATCTTCTAAAAGTTGATCAATTATTAATTATGGAAAAAGTAGCCATAGAAAATTTTCTGTAATGTTTTCTTTTCAAAAAGTTATATGATACAACTTTGATAAGGTAAGAAACAATCATTTTGGTTTTACTTTTTGAATAACATAATACATAAAATTAATTAATTAGAACATAAATGTGCATGCAATAGTATCATAGATACATTAATGATGGTCGAAAATTATATATGTATTTAGTGGATAGTTTTTTTTTTTTTTTTTTTTTTTGGGTCATGTTTGATAAGCATTTTGGGGAATTGTGATCAAAATATTGCTTGATATTTAAATATTTTTTAATCATCCCAAAAAAAATTCGAATTATTAGGGTTGAGTCAGATAATATTTTTAAATTTAAAGGAATTTGTAATATTTTAAAACTATGTGAGAAGAATTTGGTATTCTAGTAAACTTTTGGGTGTCTAGGTGATACTTATGCAATTGCGAAATTCAAAGATAGAGACAACTATTCCCAAGCGTCATTTTTATTAGAGAGTCTTCCGATTCCTTCTCATAAATTGTTGTAACTGCTTCTGTTTGTTTAATTTTTGAATTTGTATTTTAAGTTACAGATGTACACTTATCTTTAGTGATAAGTTTCCAATCTGCTATCATCTTGTGTATTTATATATCTGCTACTTTAATGAGAACTGTGTGGCATTTTTCCTCTCCTCTGTTCCTTTGTTTCTCTCAGTGATTATATGGTATCAGAGCATTTAATCGCTGCTGCTCTCTTCTCCAACCACCAGTACCATGACAACAACCAATAATTCCAACTCTCCACCTGTTATTCAAAACACAAATGAACCAAACACATCTCTTATCTCCATCAATGTCGTTGCCCAAGCCCTACTCAAACTCACCACAACCAATTACATTTCTTGGAAACTTCAATTCCACACTCTTTTTGTCGGCTATGACCTCTTAGGATATATAGATGGATCCAAAACCTTGTCCACCCTCCACTATCACTCAAAACGACACCACTGTACCAAATCCTACTCGCAATACCTGGATTAGACAAGACCAACTGATTCTTAATGCTTTAGTTGGATCTCTTTCTCCCACACTTATCTCGTTCATTGCTAAAGCCAAAACATCAGCAGAAGCTTGGTTGATCCTAGCAAACACATATGCCAAGCCATTTCGAGGGCGCATCAAGTAGGTAAAGAATCAAATTAAAAATCTAACCAAGGGGTCTCAAACTGATACAGAGTTTCTTCAATTGGTGAAGTGTCAGGCTAATGAACTTGCTATTCTTGGGGCACCAATTGATGAAGATGACCTCACAGACAAAATTCTTGATGGTCTTGGGGATGACTATAAAGAGCTTATACGTGCAGTTCAAGCCCGTGATACCATGATCACGTTTGATGAGCTCCACAAAAAGCTTCTAAATTTTGAAGCGTCTCTTTAAGGTACAAAATCTGAACCCTCTCATTTCCCAACCTCAGCAAATCCTGCAAATCATAACACTACAGGTTGGCGTCCCTCTTTCAACTATGGTAACACCAACAATAATTGGCGTCCATCAACACACTCTGGTAACAACAGTACAGGTTGGCATCCTTCACCAAATACCAACAATCGCTCCCCCGTGTTTCCTAACGCTGGACAAAACTCGTCTCGCAACCAACGACCTCCTTCTCGACCTTATCTTGGTTATTGCCAGATATGTGGACTACAGGGGCACACTGCCAAGAGATGTCCCTCTTTTCGCTTGGTGCCAAATCAACCCAATACAACTCCAGTTGCACTAGTGAACAGCACTATGACACCATGGCAACCTCGAGCTCATTTTGCAGCTAACACTACTCCTACCACTCCGCAATGGCTACTAGACAGTGGTGCTTCTCATCATGTCACTGCCGACCTGAGCAATCTATCTCTCCACACACCTTACAATGGTTCAGATGACATTATGATTGGCGATGGATCGAGTCTTCCTATAACTCACACTAGTTCTACATCTTTTACCACTCATAACACATCATTTAAATTAGACAATGTTTTGTGTGTCCCTAGCATGAAAAAGAATCTAATTTCCATTTCTCAATTTTGTACATCAAACAATGTCTCTGTTGAATTCTTACCATCCTCTTATCATGTGAATGAACTTTGCACGAGGGCAATCCTTTTGAAGGGTCACACGAAGGATGGGGTGTATGAATGGCCGGTTTCCTCTTCCCCAACATCTCCATTAGTAGCCTTTTCTAGTGTCAAAACTTCTTCATCTGAGTGGCATCATAGATTAGGCCATCCTGCATTTCCCATTTTAAAACATATTGTTTCGCATTATCAGTTAGATTTATCTTCCTCTCTAATCTCTGTTTTTTGTGTAATGCTTGTCACTGCAATAAAAGCCATAAATTACCTTTCTCTACATCTACTGTTGTCTCCTCTCAACCACTTGAAATTATGTTCTCTGATGTGTGGACTTCCCCTGTTATCTCCCATGATGGTTTTAAATATTATGTCATATTTGTTGATCATTTCACTAAATACATTTGGTTTTATCCCCTTCAACAGAAATCTGAAGTTAAAGACGTGTTTATCAAATTTAAAGCCATTGTGGAAACACACTTTCAAAATAAAATCCATACACTTTACTCCGATAATGGTGGCGAATACTTGGCTCTCGAACCTTTTCTTGCTACCAATGGGATCACTCACCTTACTACTCCACCACACACTCTTGAACACAATGGGTACTCTGAAAGACATCATCGTCACATTGTCGAAACAGGTCTCACTCTCCTCTCTCATGCATCACTTCCTTCAACGTTTTGGACTCATGCCTTTGCCACTGTTGTTTACCTAATAAATCGTATGCCCACTCCCACACTAAATCTATCATCTCCATATGAAAACATTTTTGGCTCTCCCCCAAACTACTCTAAACTTAGGATTTTTGGTTGTTTGTGCTACCCATGGTTACATCCTTATTCATCTCACAAACTTGAGTCTCGTTCCAAGCCTTGTATTTTTCTAGGCTATTCTCTTACTCAAAGTGCTTATCTGTGCTATCATCCTCCCACATCTAGAATGTATGTCTCTCGTCATGTCAAATTTGTTGAGTCCGTCTTCCCCTCTCTTACTTTATCCATGCAATATGTTCGTCCACTACACACCGTCTCCACATGGATTCCTCCCATCATCACAATTCCAACCAACCAAGCTTCCACCGGGACATTCAACACACCATCTACAGTTCAACCTCAAGGACAGCCCTCATGTGATGCTTCGTTCCTTACTACCAACACAACCCCACACATACCACATGAGTCTCCTATCCAACCAACCACCTCAATGCTTTCATCCGACACCCAACCAAATACATCTATCCCTTTCCATAACACAACTTCACGCCCACCACTCATACATTCAATGACAACTAGAGCCAAAAACAACATTCGAAAGCCAATCCAGAAACTTAATCTCTCCACACAACTCTCTCACCCTTGTGATGTAGAACCAACCATTGTGACCCAAGCCCTCAAAGATCCAAAATGGCGTCAGGCCATGTCTGAAGAATATGATGCTCTTGTTCAAAATGGGACATGGGAGCTTGTCCCATCATATTCTAGTCATAATATAGTTGGATGTAAGTGGATTTTTTGAACTAAACGTCACTCTGATGGTTCTATTGACAGGCACAAAGCACACTTGGTTGCGAAATGCTTTCATCAACGACTAGGAATTGACTACCATGACACTTTTAGTCCTCTGGTGAAGCCTACTATAGTCCGTTTAGTTCTTAGCCTTGCTGTGAGTCGTGGTTGGTCTCTACGACAATTGGATGTAAACAATGCCTTTTTGCAAGGTCATCTCTCTGACGATGTTTATATGTCCCAACCTCCGGGCTCTATTGATTTAGATAATCCAACTCATGTTTGCAAGCTTCAGAAAGCAATTTATGGGCTTAAACAAGCTCCACGAGCATGGTACCATGAGCTTCGCAAATTTCTTGTTACTTCAAGGTTTCACAATTCTCATGCCAATACATCTCTTTTTGTTCTAAACACTAGTGGTAACCTTCTCTATCTTCTGGTTTATGTGGATGACATTATTCTTACCGGTAATGATGATGCTATGGTTCACAAGTTTATGCAACTGCTTTCTCACCAATTTTCTCTAAAAGATCTAGGGACACTTAGCATATTTTCTTGGTGTGGAAGTTATTCCAAATAAACATGGTATACTGCATTCTCAAAGACGTTACATTGTTGATCTTCTTACTCGTACAAAAATGATGGATGCTAAACCAGTACATACTCCATTACCTACCAATCCTCCAATTACATTGCACTCAGGTTCTCCTCTCAAGGATCCCATAGAGTATAGAACAATTGTTGGCAGCATACAATACTTACTGATCACACGGCTAGACATTGCCTTTGCTGTTAACAAGCTTTCTCAATACATGCATCAGCCAACCTCAGAGCATTGGATTCTTGTGAAACGTCTCCTGCGTTATCTGTGTGGTTCCTCTAGTGATGGCATTCAACTTTACCATGATTCACCACTCTCTTTACATGCCTTTGCTGATGCAGACCCGCTCTCTCTACATGCCTTTTCCGATTCTAACTGGGCTGGCAACAAGGATGATTTCACATCTACTAGTGCCTATGTTATTTATATTGGTCATAATCCTATCTCATGGAGTTCCAAGAAGCAAAGAACAGTTGCTAGATCCTTTACGGAGGCTGAATGTAGGTCAGTAGCTGCCACAGCTGCAGAGCTTAACTAGATAAGTTCTCTCTTGACAGAACTTGGTGTTGTTCTTCTTCAATCACCTGTGAATTATTGTGACAATATCGGGGCAACCAACTTGTGCTCAAATCCAGTTTTTCACTCCAGGATGAAGCATGTTGCCATTGATTTTCATTTTATTCGTGAGCAAGTTCAAAATGGCACCTTACGTGTTTCTCATGTTTCAAGTGATGATCAACTTGCTGATGCACTTACAAAACCTCTTCCCAGGTCTCGGTTTCTTTCACTTAAATCCAAGATCGGTCTCGTCACACGACCCCAATCTTGAGGGGGCATCTTAGAGAGTCTTCCAATTCCTTCTCATAAATTGTTGTAACTGCTTCTGTTTGTTTAATTTTTGAATTTGTATTTTAAGTTACAGTTGTACACTTATCTTTAGTGATAAGTTTCCAATCTATTACAATCTTGTGTATTTATATATCTGCTACTTTAATGAGAACTGTGTGGCATTTTTCCTCTCCTCTGTTCCCCTGTTTCTCTCATTGATTATAATTTTTTCCTGGGAAGAAAGAAAATTTAGCCCTCTCTTTCCTCAGAGGGGATAACCAGGTTCTCTTTATTGACAAAATAGATTAGCGTGTGTAAAATTTAGCCCTCTCTTTCCTCAAAGGGGACAACCAGATTCTCTTCAGTCTTTATTGACAAAACAACTGATTAGCATGTGGAAATTTTAGCCCTCTCTTTCCTCAGAGAGGACAACCAGATTTTTTCTTTTGACAAACAGATTAGCGTGTGGAAAATTTAGCCCTCTCTTTCCTCAAAAGGGACAACCAGATTCTCTTAAGTCTTTATTGACAAAACAGATTAGCGTGTGGAAAATTTAGCCCTCTCTTTCCTCAAAGGGGACAACCAGATTCTCTTTATTCACAAAACAGATTAGTGTGTGGAAAATAAAATAAAGTTCAATTCTTCTCTCCAACCCACTGGTTTCTTAACACAACAATCAAACATTGGATAAACACGTCAACTTTCCAGCGCTCAACATTGAGCTCGAAAGAAGACAGCTTCAAGAAAAAAAAAATTGGAACCATGAAATTCTCCAGTTGCCGCCAAAACCATCATCATCAAGTTTCGTTGATGTTGCAATTCGATTAACTGTTATTAACTAGATAGCCATAGCATAGGAACTGCTAAAACACGATAAAAATTTTAGATGAGAAGATAGAGAGCTATTTGATATTACCAGAAACGTTGTTTACTATTATTTGCCTGGCTCACAGAGGGCAAAGTTTAATACATACTATAGTTGGAGATATAGATAATTCTTCCTTCAATTAGATATACAATAAATATGTGGAAGCTGACACCAGCTCTACGACGCACCCCAATCTGTATCACGCTCCATCACTAAAAGGTCAAGAAAATGAAAGAATTGGAAGATACGTTTCCTAATCAAATTGAAACCAGTTTCTTCTCTCTCAAGTCCCATGTGGACTCTATCTCTTTAGAATGATCATAAAGCAGCTTTGTTGATTTGATATATGGGACCCATCTCTACCCTTGGCCTTACGCAGGGTGAAGGGCTTAACAATAAGCTATTTCACACCAGTTGTTTGCAACTAAGTTGTATGGAGTCTCTGTCTCTACCATCGTTCAATTCTTATGGTCAACTCCCAAAAGTTATACTAGCTAGTCAACAAAACCATCGTGTCCAACCCACTGATTTCTTAACACAACAATCAAACATTGTATACTTGATCATACATCTTAACAATTAAGATGGAGTAAACAAGAAAAAGCTTACGAGATATGGCAGAGTTTGCTGTGAACTTTGTTATAGAAACATTGGGTTCCTTGCTTGTCCAAGAAACCAGGCCGTTGAGAAGCGAAAAGAAAGAAGTTGAAAGCATCAAAAAAGAATTGGAGTTCATCAAATCTTTCCTCAGGGATGCAGATACAAGGGCAGTGGCTGAAGAAGAAGGAGGAAGCGATGGAGGTGTTGTAAGTACTTGGGCAAAACAAGTAAGGGAAGAAGCTTATCAAATTGAAGACGTCATAGATGAGCGCATACTCAATGAGGCAAAGCATTATGGCAAAGGTCTCACTGGTTTCCTTCGTAAAATGCATTGCTTCATTAAGGAACTTAATGTGCATCATGGAATTTCATCTGAGATTAAAGATATCAAATCATCACTTGCTGATATACAGAGAAGAGCGAAAGACTATAACTTGAGGCATATAGATCAAGGAGATGTTGTACCGCACGACTCTCGAGTTGTTTCCTTTTTCATCCAAGCCGCTGAAGTTGTGGGCATCGAATCTACTAGAGACCAATTGATTGGTTTGTTGGTCAGTGGAACATCCAAGCGTTCAGTGATTGCAGTTGTGGGCGAAGGAGGACTTGGCAAGACCACTCTTGCTGGGAAAATTTATGAGAATGATACAGTGAAGAAACATTTCGATTGCCAGGCTCGGATCACGGTTGGGAAAGAATGCACCAAAATGGATATACTAAGAAAAACTATACAAGCATTTTAGGGTGTGACAGGGTCTACTCATGGAGAGATGGACAAAATGGAAGAGACTGACCTACTCACCGCACTGGAGAGACAATTAAAAGATAAGTGTTACATGGTTTTGTTCGATAACGTGTGGACAACTGATTTTTGGGGATATATAGAGTATGCTTTAATTGAGAACAGCAAAGGAAGTAGGATTATGCTCACAACCAGAAACAGGGGCATTGTTAATGTGATTCCTTTTGTTAATGTCCATAGGCTACAACCCTTGCCTTCAGATAAGGCGTTTGAACTTTTTTGTAGAAAGGCTTTTGGTCCTCAAAGGTGTTGTCCGCCCGAGTTGGAGAAACTATCTCGTGACATCCTTCGGAAATGTGGAGGTTTACCACTAGCAATTCTTGCCGTTGGCGGTCTTCTCTCAAACAAGAACAAGGTTGCTTTTGAATGGAAAAAGTTACTTGATGAGTTGGGGCCACAGTTGGGAAGCGATTCTCATCTAAAAGATTGCAACAAAGTTTTATTAGAAGGTTATTATGGCCTACCTCACCATCTCAAACCTTGTCTCTTGTATTTTGGTTTTTTTCCAGAAAGCTATGAAATCAATTGTGCAAGATTGATTCGCCTGTGGATTTCTGAGGGCTTTGTCCCTTATTCCAATCGCCGCACATCTGAACAAGTTGCTGAAGAATTCTTGATTGATCTCATTAACAGAAGCTTGGTTTAAGTGGTAGAGACGGATTTCATTGGAAGACCTAGATATTGTCGAGTCCATGATCTGATGCACGAGATTATCCTTAGAAAGATAGAATATTTGGGTTTCTCTCATTTTGTGAACAGAGAACACTCAAATCTCTCTTGCAAAATTCGGCGCATTTCATTA
This sequence comes from Pistacia atlantica, assembly GCA_026229545.1. NCBI lineage: Eukaryota > Viridiplantae > Streptophyta > Magnoliopsida > Sapindales > Anacardiaceae > Pistacia > Pistacia atlantica. Next base: position 18,510,159 of record CM047909.1, on the reverse strand, counting down.
CAAGGACGTATTTATAATGTTCTTCAGAGCATTAAGGATTCAAAGATACGTTCTGTTTCTCTTTTCGATATTGATATGATGCTTGACTCTTTCATGACTACACTTGTGGATTTCAAACTTATAAAAGTACTTGATTTTGAAGATAGTCCTATAGAGTATCTTCCTGAAGGAGTGGGAAACCTCTTCCATTTGCACTACTTAAGTGTGAAAAATACAAAGGTAGAAGTACTTCCAAAGTCCATTGGTAAGCTTCTCAACTTGGAGGAATTGAATTTGAAGAAATCTCGTGTGAGAATGCTCCCAGTTGAAATCAAGAATCTTAAAAAATTGCGCTATCTTGCAGCTTACAAACTGTGCGAGTATGGTAATAATAGAATAGCAGAGAAAATACCTGAGGGGTTTAGTTCTTTAATGGAGTTGTCGAAGCTATTTTGTGTGGAAGTTGACTTTAAGGAACTCAAAGAGCTTGTGAAGCTAAGGCATCTAAGAAAGTTAGGAATTAGGGTGACGAATGGAAATGAGAAGGATCTATGTGCTTTCATTGGAAATATGGAAAAACTTATAACTCTCACTCTTGAGTTGCCAAGTAGAGAAGAAAATCTTGATATTGAATTGATGACTTCTCCTCCTCATGGTCTTCGGACCCTTCACTTAAAAGGAAATATGAAGAAGCTGCCAGATTGGATTTTTAAACTTGAATATCTTGTCAGAATTGGTTTGGAATTGTCAGGATTAATTGATGATCCCATAAGAGTCCTTCAAGGCCTGCCTAATTTATTGGAGCTTAGGCTATGGGGCGCATGCCATGATGAGCAATTACATTTCAAAGAAGATTGGTTTCCAAAACTAAAATTTTTGCACCTCAATGACATTGAAGGAGTGGAATTGATGATTATAGACAAAGGTGCAATGCCTAACCTTGAAGAATTACATATGGGACCATGCCCTCGATTAAAAGAGATTCCGATTGGAATTGAACATCTAAGAAACCTAAGGACTCTTCGGTTTCGTCGTATGTTGAAAGAAATTTATCATATGATAAAAGACGAGAAGTGGAAGAAGGTTACCCAACACATACCCAATGTCGATGTCTTTTTCAGAATGAAAGGAAAAAAAACTTTTGAAACTACTAAGTATCTCTTGTCTCTCTCGCCTGATGATTTTGAGAGATTTATTGAAGAAGTGGAGCGAAGCAACGAGTCCTCTCATCCATGAACAATAGGTATTTCATTTAAATTATATAAGACATAATGTGATCTTAATTTTGTATCTTTTGTCCAACTATAAAAGTAAAAATCTTATAATTTTTTCATGGCAATGACTTAGGGTGTGTTTTGACTTTTCTCTTCATAGAAAAAGTATAATTTTTTAATTTACTTCTAAAATCTGATTTTTTTTTTATTTTTTATGTTATAAATGGCAACTCTAATTATCATAATAAATGCAAACTTTAAATAAAAATATTAAAAGAACTCTAATAATTTATTTTATTTAGAACATTTTTTTTTTTAACTGAAAACCCAGCCCAGAATCTTACTTGAGTTAATGAGTATGGACTGCATGGCTGTTCTTAACCAGATAAGAAACGATCTTAAAGCCAATTTAGAAAAGTTATTTTATCTTATAAAGATTGAAAACTGGTTGATGAAGTTGCTGGTCACAACACTGTCGATACCATTAAGATCGACGACAATGTTTGATGGTGACATTAAATATGTGCATAAATATATAATGATAAATTAAACATGAATTATGGATTATTTTTACGGATTACTTTTTCATTACTTAAATTTGATTATATTTCATCTATTGCTATGAACAGAGATCGAACAGCTGCGGACACGTTGAAGAATCTTTCCCATTTGTTGACCTGATGAAGTGAAGAAATGAGAGCAGTTGAGTTTGAGTTTAGAGTTCAAAAATTAGTTAAGTTTGGTAACGTTATGATGGACCGATGGTGTCTCAACAATGCAAAAGAGGAAGGGGCAGAAAAGGGAATAAAATGAGAGACGTGAGGTGTAGACTGTAGAGGGTATTCTGATTTTGGGTATGTAGTGTCTGGAGGTACTGGCCCTCGAAGTTCAGCTGTTATTTTGCATTTGGGGTCTGTTATTATTTCTTATTTTGCTTGTTGAACTATGAATATTAATACCATCTGCTATTTTCTTATGAGATTGTTCCACTTTTATTCTTGTTGTTGCTTGGTTGTTGAGTTAATGGGTTCTTGTACATGCTGAGTTGCTGAGCGTGAGTGAAAGAAGGTGAGTTTGGGTTAATTACAGGCGGCAGTATCCATCACGTTATAATCCAACAGAAGTCCAGGGTTCCCTCCCATATGCACTATTAGTTTGGTATTAGAAGTGCTACGTTTTGATACTTGGACTGTCAATTGAAGCAGTGCGTTTTGATTATTGAACTGAACTTTGCACCTTAAGTGTTGGAGAATGTCAGGCATTAGGATGACGAATGGAAATGAGAAGGATCTGTGAGCTTGCCTTGCTACTATGGAAAAACCTGAGTCATTGGCTGTACAATTACAAATAGAGATGAAATTCTCGACATAGAAGCTACCGGACTGGATTTTCAATAGAAAGATATTCCAATTGGAATTGAGCTTCTAAGAAACCTGTAAGATTCTTGTGAATGGTGTTGCATTGCATTGGTTCAGCTTCGTCATATTGTTCTATTCTCTGGAAAATGCTGGTAGAGATGCAGTGTTGCTGCAGGCACTTTGTTCGTCAACTTTCTAGTAGAATTTCTTCGTAATTTCTACTGAGTTTGTTATTGTTGCTGATGTTATTGTGATAGTCTTCGTGTTTCTTAATTTCTATCAACTGTGTTGTTCAAAACATATTAAACTCTTTTCTTTTTCTGGGATTGTTTATCACTTTCAATACATGCTTATTGATGGCTACTTCCATTGGAAGTTGAAGAAAGTATAAGCCTTTTTGAGAATACACCTCTCCCGATCAAAAACAGCTCCACTGTTTTACCCTGTTTCCATGGATTTGGTTGGTTTTTTCTATGAACCTGCATATACATAAAAATAATTTTATACCCAATTAAACTTCAAAATGAACTTGTTCTGTAAGGGTAATTTCCCAATTGTAAAATCTTAGATAGCTGAGGCCTCTCTTTTATAATTATATATCACCCAAAAGTACAATCTTTGCTCACAACGACAAGCCATACACCACCATGAAACCTGTGCGAACTCGATGATCTGTTCCCTTTTATCAATTAAATTACTCTCTCGGTAGAATTCAAACACATAACACGAAGAGTCAAAATTATTGATCATTAGATCAATTCTGGACAATCCTGTTGATGATGAAATAGAGTTGAGCCCCAAAATTTTGTAAAAAATTATGGTAAACTGAAAACCCAGCCCAGAATCTTACTTGAGTCAATGAGTACGGACTGTATGGCTGTTGTTGTCTGAGTGCTTGAATTTGCAGGCAAATTCTGCTAAGTTCGACCCCATCAACAGTGTAGTTCAGGAATTTTTGATAAATATACAGAAAGAAAGTGAATTAATTACTTAATTAACTAATATTCATTCTAGCTCAAGTTAAAAGAGGAAAAAGATAAGAGTTGGTCTAGCTGGAATGAATTATCTATTAATCATTTGTCAAGTTGCTGAATCAACCAAAGTTATATTGATAAGAGTTTAAAGAAAAAATCTGATAAATCAAATATATTAAGTCATTATTAATAAAAAAAAAATAGGGTGCCTTATTATTCACATTAAAGTTCTCTAACCATTCTTCACTCAGCAAATTATATTTGTTAACAAAAGCACTTATATTTATTTCCTGAAACAAATTGTTAATGTACACACAACAATGTATCCATGAGCAAACATCTTAATATGGAGTGACCAAGAAAAAGGTTATCAGATATGACAGACTTTACAGTGAACTCTGTTACAGAAACCTTGGGTTCTTTGCTTGTCCAAGAAACCAAGTTGTTGGGATGTGCAAAGAAAGAAGTTGAAAGCATCAAAAGTGAATTTCCAAGCATCAGATCTTTCCTCAAGGATGCAGACAAGAGTGCAGCAGCCGAAGAAGGAGTCTTAACTTGGGTAAAACAAGTCAGGAAAGAAGCTTATCACATTGAAGATGAGTACATGTTGACGGATGCAAAACTTCCTCATGGCAGTGAGATTGAAGATATCAAATCATCACTTGACAAGATACAACAAAGAGGACTAAAGGTATAGCTTCATCAGGTCCACAGATCGTGGACCAAGGACTGGAACAGAGAAATGTCATTCCACATGACTCTCGAGTTGATTCGTTTTTCATCGAAGACACTGAAGTTGTGGGTATTGAATCAACTAGAGATGAATTGATTGACTGGTTAGTGAATGGAAGATCCGGACACTTAGTGATTGCAGTGGTGGGTCAAGGAGGACTAGGCAAGACCATTCTTGCTGGTAAAGTTTTCCAAAGCGAGCTGTGAAAAGGAACTTTGACTGCAAGGCTTGAATCACTGTTGGACTATGAGAGACAAAATTTCAAGCGTAATGATATTAATTTAAATTTTTATTTTTATTTTCAATGCTAATGTTTAAGGTTTTATGTACAAATAGACATGGAGCTTAGCGTTGCGTGGATATGTTTATTCAATGTTTTTGAAATAAATTGTAAACAAATTTTCAAACAAAATAAACTAATTAAATTAAGACATAATAAGTGTTAAATTATACAACTTTTAAAGTAAATATAAATTGTATATATATACAAAGATGTGTTAAGATAAAATTAATAATTGAAAATTAATAATTGTATCTGTATAATTATTAATATCAATTATAGGTAGATGTTATTAAATCATTCATCCAACTTGAGAAGATCACTTGAATATTATATGGCCTAATTATTTTTTCAGGATCATCACTTTGTACAATTGGTATTATTTTTGCAGATATGTCTTTGATATTCGATATCAGTATTTTATAATAAATCGTATGTGATATTTAATACCACCTGAATATTATCAAGATCAACTATTTAAACTCAAAATTTATATTGACCTTCTGTAATTTCTGTAACTTATAATCATTTTCAAGTTGCGTTGTGTAGATATATTTATTATATATTTATTATATATTTTTTACATTATTATTGGTTTTTTTGTGTTTTAAATATATATTTTCTATATTGAAGTTCATTTTATATTGAATTGATAATTAAAAAATCAATAAGTAAAATATCCACAAATTGAACTCAAAGTTTATATCATCGTGGTTCTTCTAAAATATGTTACCATTTGACATTTGCTACCAAAGTTTAAAACTTTGTCAAGAAAAGCAAAAAAATAATAATAATAATAATAATAAAATAAAATAAAATAATTGCAGAATAACCCACTGCGTATTATTGATAAATCTATAAATTAATCAAAGAAAGAGAAACCTTATTGAAAAATGTGAACTTTTAAGCAAGAGACTTACAGAGCCAAAGAAAAAAATTGATTTTGATTGTTGAGAAAAGAAAATGAATTATTTGTATTATTATTATTATTATTATTATTTTAGAAATTAAAAAAAATTAAGAATGTTGAGAAGAGAACTCACATAGAAAGCAACAATAACTCCAATAGTATAATCTGAAAGCAACTTAATTGAAACATTGAAGAAGTCACTGAAGAAGGTCCTGTGACACATCCATTTGTTGCAATTAGGATTGACCGCCACCTATAGCAAAAAAAGCATTTGATGATAGCATCCTAAAGAAAGATGATAATTGTAAAACCCACAAAACCTACAAATCAAACAACAAAATCAATCCAAAAATCAACAAAAAGAGATAAAACAAATACAATTAAAACTATATATCAATATATTTTTTTTTCCTTTTGTCAACACTAAAATTGAATTTATTTTATATGTGTGATGATAAAATGAATGGTTTGGCAGCAAGACTATGTTATCCTAATTTATCATATAATATATTAAATTAAAGCCCTATCTTTCTAGTTTCCAAAGATTAAAACCGCTCATCAATTGGATTTTTATTGAGCACGTTATGACTAATTTACTACTAACTGTTTAGTGAAAATTGAGAAACAGGGGAAACAGAAATGTGTGTGATGATAAAAAGAATGGTTTAAACTGGATTGCAGTTATCCAAATTAATCACATAATATATCAAATTAAAGCTTTGTTTGTCTAGTTTCTAAATGTTCAAACCTCTCATAAATTGGATTTTTATTGAGTAAGTTACAGTCAATTTACTACTAACTATTTAGTGGAAACCGAAATGTGTGTGATGATAAAAATAATGGTTCAAAAGTGAAGCTAAATTTATCCAAATTAAGCATATCAAATTAAATCCATATATGTCTAGTTTCTAAATATTCAAACCTCTAATCAATTGGATTTTTATTGAGAAAATTATGGTCAATTTACTACTGACTGTTCAGTGGAAACCGAAATATGTGTGATAATAAAATGAATTGTTTGATAGTAGGGTTGCAGTTATCTAAATTAAGCGTTATATATAAAATTAATGCCCTTTTTGTCTAGTTTCTCAATATTGAAACCTCTTATCAATTGGAGTTTTATTGACAAGTTATGGTCAATTTACTTCTAATTGTTCAGAGGAAACCTAAATGTGTATGATAATAAAATGAATTGTTTACTAAAGCCACATGGTTGAGCATCAAACATTAGTTGATATTTGCTAAATAAATGAAAATTGTTAAATTTAGCAACAAACATTTTTCATGATATATGTATCTAACATAAATGATATCATCAAAAAGAAATATAACAATTACAATTAAAACTATATATCAATATTTATTTTCCTTTAAGGATAATAATAATGGTTTGACATATTATAAATTCAGCAACAAATGTTTTTCATGATATATGTATCTAACATAAAAGATATCATCAGAGATAGAACAATTACTATTAAAACTACATATCAATATTTGTTTTCATTTAAGGATAATAATAATTATTCGGCATATTATAAATTCAACAACAAGCGTTTTTCATGATGTATGTATCTAACATAAAAGATATTATCAAAAAGAGATAGAATAATTACAATTAAAACTACATATCAATATTTGTTTTCCTTTAAGGATAATAATAATGGCTCGGCATATTATTGAAAGAACAACATGCATGAAGAGTGGTGGAAGTGAAGATTGAAAGCATGAAAGGTTGGATTAAAAAATAAAAGTTTTCAAACAAAGCTTGGAAAAAGCATTATACCTATTCCTTTGCTTTGGATTGATGAAGATAAGACTCAAAATGATGAGACCTCCACACTTTAACACCACCTTGAGAGAGTTAAAGAGTGGTCATGGCTAAGGAGAGAGCTTTTTAGTTTGCTTTGAGTGAACAATGTGTATTATGAACTAAAATGCAACCTTTTGCATTTATATATACTTGGGCAATTTTGCAATTATTTGTTTTTCACTTCCAAGCCCAATAAAATCTTATTTTAAAAGGAACCCCACGAATTTATTATGCTACCCTTTGAATAATCAATATTATTCAAGGGCCCATGTAAACTAAACTAGTTTACATTAACAACCCATAAATTTACCCTTTACCCTTCAACAATTAAAATGTCATTTTTGTTCATCTTATTAATCTTAACGCTTTAAGATATAATAATTAAATATAATTAATTATTGCTTGACCATTTTAACCCTTAAAATGTCACAAACAATTTTCTATGTAACTATTACCATAGAAATCCCGTCATTACCCTCGGAAGGTGCTAACCCTCTTCGGATAATCATTTCTCTCTCTCATCCTTCTCTAACTTCTCAAGGCTATTTGTGTGACCATGTAGGTCCACCGTGGATTAACCATGAGCTGGTCCTGGATGAATCTGAAAACCTATCCGGAGGCCCAATGACTATGGTAAATATCTAGCAGTGTGCCATAGTCCCTAAACCACGATGAAGAAATATTTCATCGAACCTATTTCAGATCATATGTACCATGCAAGTAAAGTCTCTCCATTGAAATATCCTGATCGAGTACTGATTAATAGAACGTCAAAATCCTAAACTCGATCTTCTACCTAATCGTCGATCAATATGTTCGGAACTCGTCATCACAAACTTGCTTTTGTATGACTAATAATGGACACTAGCCAGAGATTCTGATTTCCGACATTTATCAACGTTCGTCTAGGAACTCAAATTCGGACAGAGTCAACGGAACTCCCGATCCTATATTTCCGAGTCAATGGATCCGCTCTTGACTATTGTTCGTTTCCGTATATGAACAACGCATAACCAAATAGGCTTTATTATACAAAACATGATTAGTCTCATACTTATACACCATATGAACCATAAGCATCCGTATTGGATCTGACTACAATGTCTTAGGTCAAAGGACTACATCGTGCACTGATATAACCAAACGATAAATCATTGACTACATGCTTTTCCAAGTGATTTGTCATTATTTAGTCATGTTCAAAAAATAGTTTATCAACCGTTAATCCATACCAATGCCCCAGTGACATGACTATCATCATGATCCGTACTTATATCAACTCATGATATCTTTCGGAAGCATCCGATATGCCTACTATGCAATATAGTTGCCCAAATTATATTGCTTCCGTAAGGAACCCTTTTTGATAATTCATTTACCGATTAAATGAATCATCTGGACAATTCATATACATACTTTATTTTAAATGCATGAATAAATAAAGGAAGCAATTTATATATATGAATTGAAGAACTCTTTCTTCTATTATTTATGATACATAGATATAAGACAAAATGCTCTGAAACCGACAACACGAATGGTTCCAAGGGCATACACTAATATACACTAACAAACTCCCACTTGCACTAAAGCCATTCGATGTTGTATCTCATACCCGTCTTTTCAAGATGATGGTCCAATTGCTTTAGTGTCATCACCTTAGTCAGTGGATCAGCTACATTTTCTGCTGAAGGAGTCTTTAGAATCATAATTTCTCCAGCTCCAATGAATTCTCTCAAAATGTGATACTTATGCTAAATGTGTTTGGATTTTTGGTGTGCCCTTGGTTCCTTTGCCTGTGCAATAGCTCTAGTATTGTCACAGAACATGCTTATCGGGTAAGCCATGTTCAGAACCACACCAAGTTCAATTACGAAATTTCGCATCCAAACAGCCTCCTTCGCTACATCTGAAGTAGCAATGTATTCAGCTTCTGTAATGGAGTCAGTTGTGGTTGTCTATTTGGAACTTTTCCAACTAACAACACCTCTATTACATATAAAAATGTACCCTGACGTAGACTTTCTATCATCAATATCTGATTGGAAATCAGAATCTAAGTATCCTTGGATGTTTAACTCTGAACATCCATAACTTAGAACTAGATCCTCAGTTCTTCTCAAGTACTTAAGAATCGATTTACAACCGACCAATGTTTCGCCCCTAGGTTTGATTGATATGTGCTCGTAACACTTACAACATAAGCTATATTAGGTCTTGTACATAGCATTATGTACATTAAGCTGTCTACGGTAGACGCATAAGGCATATTACACATCCGTTGCTGCTCTTCATCGGTCTTCGGACCCATCTCCTTAGAAAGATGAAGACCGTGAGTGAAGGGCAAGAGACCTCTCTTAGAGTTCTCCATGCTAAATCTTTCTAGCATTTTCTCTATGTACAATTTTTGGGATAATCCAATTACCTTTTTCGTTTTATCTCTATAGACACGAATGCCAAGGACATATGTCACTTCTCCTAAGTCTTTCATCGAGAAGGTTTTGGATAACCAAACCTTAACCTCTGTCATCATGCCTATATCATTTCTCATCAAAAGTATGTCATCTACATATAATATGAGAAACATAATGGCACGATCTTTAACCCATTTGTATACACAGGGCTCATTCGGATTCTTGACAAAACCAAATGATTTGATTATGTCGTCAAATCGAATGTTGCAGCTTCTTGAAGCTTGCTTCAATCCATAAATGGATCAATGCAATTTGCACACCTTATGTCTTTCAGTAGAGGATACAAAACCTATCGGTTGTTCCATGTAGATGTTTTCCTCAATAAACCCATTGAGGAAAGCTGTTTTGACATCCATCTGCCAAATTTCATAATCATGGTATGCTGCGATGGCTAGCATTATACGGATGGATTTAATCATAGCTACAAGCGAGAAGGTTTCCTCATAATCCAATCCTTGTTTCTGAGTATAACCTTTTGCCACCAGTCGAGCTTTGAAGGTCTCTACCTCCTCATCCTTGCCAACTTTCTCTTGTAGACCCATTTGCAACCTATAGGAACTATTCCCTCTGGTGGATCCACAAGCAACCATACTTAATTGGCATGCATTGATTCTATTTCAGAATCCATCGCTTCTAGCCATTTTCTTGAATCTCTATCTAGTATTGCTTCTTCGTAGCTTCTAGGATCATTACCATGATCATCTACTCCCACTAAGTAAGATTCAAAATCTTACTCATGTAGGAACCCATATCTCTCTAGAGGTTTTGATATTCTAGAAGACTTTCGTACTAGAACCATAGTATCTGATACTGAGGTTCGCTGAGTGGACGTTCCATCTTCAACAATCTCGGTTCTTGGCTCTTCGAACTCTTCCTTGAGTTCAATATTTCTTCCAATACCGCCTTCCTCCAAGAATTCGTTCTCGAGGAAGCACGTATTTCTACTGATCCAAACTCTTTGATCATTTGGGAAGTAAAAGTAATATCCTAAACTATCTTTAGGATATCTAATTAACCGACCCTTCTTGGATTTAACATCCAACTTATCAGATTTAACCAATTTAACATAAGCTGGGTAGCCCCAAATCTTCATATAATTCAGACTTGGACATTTTCCATACCATATCTCATACGGTGTTTTCTGGATAGTTTTAGACGGGACCCTATTAAGGATGTGCACTGATGCGGGACAGCTATCCCCACAGAGACATTGGCAAGTCTGTAAAACTCACCATCGATCATACCATATCCAATAAGGTATGATTTCTCCTTTCAGACACTCCATTAAGCTGGGTTGTATAACGAGGAGTCAATTGTGAGATGATCCCATTTTGTTTTAAGAACTCTTGAAACTCTATACTCAAGTATTCACCCCCACGATCTGATCGTAGTATTTTAAAACTCTTTCCAGTTTGATTTTCTACTTCATTCTTAAATTCTTTGAATTTTTCAAAGGATTCAGATTTGTATTTCATTAAATACAAATACCCATATCGTGACATATCATTTGTAAAGGTAATGAAGTATTCAAATCCTCCCTTGGCTAAAGTACTGAATGGTCCACACACATTTGTATGTATGAGTTCTAATAGTTCTTTAGCTTGTTCTCCTTTACTCTTAAAGGGAGACTTGGTCATTTTTCCTTGGAGACATGATTCACAGGTTGGATAGGGTTCAGAAGCCAGTGAGTTTAGGATCCCACTTTCTCCAAGCTATACTAATCTTCTTTCTCCTATATGACCCAATCTATGATGCTACAGAATTTTAGGATTTGATTCAGATCGAGTTCTTTTATAAGAAATGGTATTGATTAAAGCATAGTCTTTCAATTCTAAGACATACAAACCATTCACAACTTTAACAACTAAAACATTTCCAAAATGTATTGAACATTTATTTGCATTAAACAGTACATAATAACCTACTTTACACAAAGCAAAAATAGAAATGATGTTTCTAGTGGCTTTTTCAAAGTACAATACTTTAAACAAATTCAAAACAGGTCCTAAAGGTAGTCTTAGTAGGCAAGTCCCCATGGCCTCAGCTGCAACTCGTGCCCCATTTGCCATCCTCAAAATGATCTCACCCTTTGTCACCTTATAACAATTCTAAAGTACCTGCAAAGACATACAAACATGAGATATTGCCGTTGAATCTAATATCCAAGAATGAATATTTGAATTAACACTTAATTCATATTCAATCATAAGACATTGGTTCGTATCTGCTTTTCCTTTTCCTTTCTTCAAACTGTTCAGGTATTGAGGACAGTTCTTCTTCCAGTGTCCATCTTCTCAACAGTGGAAACATTTTCCCTTTGTATTGGCCTTCGCCGCTAGCTTCTTGAAGCTCTTATTCTTAGGTCCAACTTTTGGACCTCTCTTTGGTAGCTTTTTAGGCCCTTTATTGGCCTTGTTGGTGGAGGCGACAAAGACATCCTCGTGTCCTTTCCCTTTCACATTCTACCTATGAAATTCTTTAAGCTCATTCAACAATTCAGAAAGGCTTCACTTAATCATATTGAGATTGTAGTTAGTTATAAACGGTTTATAACTTGGAGGAAGGCATTGTAGAATCAAATTCACTTTGAGGCAGTTTGGCATGACCACCCCATATCCATCCAATCGACCTAATCCATTGATCATCTTAAGAGTATGATCAGCTGGAGGTATCCCTTCCCTCAACTTCATGCTAAAGAGGGATGCACATAACTCATACTCAACTACTCTTGGATTTTCGCTATATAACTCTTGTAGAGCTGTGAGGATATCGTAAAAATTTGAAACCTTTTAATGCTTAGTTTGAAGTTCTCTATTCATTGAGGCTATGATGTAATTTCTAGCCCTCCTACTATCCTCTCTCCACTTTTCGAAAGCATCAAGCTCAGCTTCTGGAGCATCCGGTCCAATATCAAGTGGAAGAGGTGCTTCTAGGACATAAGCAATGCTTTCAAAATCTAGAACAATTCTAAGATTTCTTAGCCAATCTTTAAGGTTGGGTCTAGTTAACATGTTATTATCCATTATCCTTAGGAGAACATTGTTGGCCATTTTTCGATTATTTATCACAAAGATAAAACTGCAAAGAAAGATAATTTTATTAGTTTCTTGTAATCTTTTAAACCTTTTAATGCATAATCAAATTAGCTCCCACTATTTTATTCGAATCCTACACTCTCTAAAATAGGATCTGGAAATTTTCATTGGATTAAATTTCTTAGTGGGGAATCAATTTCTTATCAAATTCAATTAACCTCACATAATAGAATTCTTGGTTAATTAAGTCTAATAAGTAGGAAACTATTTTCCTTTTATATCACTAAATAAGGTTTGATTCATATTCTTTGTCCTAGCTTCGGATATCTCACATAATAGAATTCTTGGTACCCTAGGCTAGTTAAATCTGAACCATTGTGCTTTCTGAGGATGGCATTTTCATCATGTCCTCACATAATAGAATTCTTGGTCAAGGTGAAAATATCCATCCAAGAACAAGATCAACTTAATTCTATGATAGAAAGATTATATCCCTCACATAATAGAAATCTTGGGATATTAAAATTTATATCAAAGAATTTAGTTATCCCACAATGGGAGACTTGGATTGAATAATTTTAAATTGGGGAGATTAGGTTTAACCTTAGTTAATTCATTTTTAGCATGCCATGTTTAATTAACCATTCATACATATCACATATATGCATAAATTAAAGCATATGGGTTGACCATGGGGCTTTTCAAAAATACATCCTAAAGGCAAACTATTTACCCTAATACTATATCTTCTATTGGATTGTCATCCGGATGCTCTTCGGTTCCCATCTAACAGATTCAATTACAAATTGGATCTTAGGCACGCAGGCCCGATTAAAATAAATAAATAAAATTTAATTATTACAAGCCATTTAATAAAAGAATACATTTAATAAAAGAATATTACAAACAATTTTGAATATTTTTTAAAACTAAATGGCGCCCATGATCAACCCTCTAATCTAATATTCATTCATCACATAAATAAATATAAACGTTCATACCAAATATAATAAACAATTATTTAAAGGCATGAATATAAACAATTATTTAAAATATATAGGTAATTTAATCATAACTTTGTGGCATGCAACAATTACACATTTTATAGGAATCATTACACAAACACTTTTATCATATTCCACCCAAAGATATATTATTTAATTATTAACATTATTTCAATACTTTTCACAAAAGTCATACATGACATAGATAAATGAGTTTTATTACTCTAAGAGTAATCATTCTGTGACACAAGTTGCTTTTAACTAAAGTAATACTTTTTATGACACATTTATCTTCTCAAAGACAATCATGTCATCTTGCATCATCAATTTTTTGAAACCATTCAAACAACCAAATTATTACATTTCAAAAATATAATAATTTATGCCATGCAATGATCCTTTATTAGATAATTTAATCAAATTAAACATCATACATTAAAATTACCACCATCATATATACATGATATCACAATTCATCATATGAATTAATAATCCATAACTTTATGCTAACATCAATTTCCACCACTAAACACTTGCAACATTTGCATACACTTCATGCAAAAATATACTTTAATCAAATTAAAGGATAACACATTTAGCATGTCAAAGCATAAATCATTTAATCAAAGTTATGGAAATGAACATGCATGAACATTTTTCTAAACAAATCATCATGCAACATTTCCTAAAACATCATTCATCAATACATGAATGAAATGACATATCCTCATGGAAAAACTAGTCATGGTCGAGAATGACATATATGCATGCATGTAGTTCTCAACACATCTCATGCAATAACCATCATCCAAACATGCTTTAAATCACATTCTAACACATCCATACATATTAGAGCAAGAAGAAAAACATGTTTTCCTAAAATAAGAAGATGGCCGAGACATACACATGCATCAAACATGCTTATTCCATCAAACAACTCATCCATTACAAAGGCATGCTCATTATAACCATTACCATCATTCAAAACATATGAGAATGAGAAGAAAAATGAACATCTACCTCTGATCTAAGTATGGCTGAGACATGCATGTAGAGAGCTAAGATGAAAAAATCATTTTTGAACCAAATCACCAACATGCAAACTCAACCAAGTATGATGAACATATGAACACGTGTTATAACCTGATTTTTTGCTCAAAACCGAAATGCATGGAGCTTTTAAGCTCTGATACCATTTGAAAGAACAACATGCATGAAGAGTGGTGGAAGTGAAGATTGAAAGCATGAAAGGTTGGATTAAAAAAAAAACGTTTTCAAACAAAGCTTGGAAAAAGCATTATACCTACTCATTTGCTTTGGATTGATGAAGATAAGACTCAAAATGATGAGACCTCCACACTTTAACACCACCTTGATAGAGTTAGAGAGTGGCCGTGGCTAGGGAGAGAGCTTTTTAGTTTGCTTTGAGTGAACAATGTGTATTATGAACTAAAATGCAACCTTTTGCATTTATATATACTTGGGCAATTTTGCAATTATTTGTTTTTCACTTCCAAACCCAATAAAATCTTATTTTAAAAGGGACCCCACAAATTTATTATGCTATCCTTTGAATAATCAATATTATTCAAGGGCCCATGTAAACTAAACTAGTTTACATTAACAACCCATAAATTTACCCTTTTGACCCTTTAACTATTAAAAGGTCATTTTTGTTCATCTCATTAATCTTAACGCTTTAAGATATAATAATTAAATATAATTAATTATTGCTTGACCATTTTAACCCTTAAAATGTCACAAACAATTTTCTATGTAACTATTACCATAGAAATCTCGTCATTACCCTTGGAAGGTGCTAGCCCTCTTCGGATAATCATTTCTCTCTCTCATCCTTCTCTAACTTCTCAAGGTTATTGGTGTGACCATGTAGGTCCATCGTGGATTAGTCGTGAACTAGTCCTGGATGAATCCTAAAACCTGTCCGAAGGCCCAACGACTCTGGTAAATATCTAGCAATGTGCCATAGTCCCTAAACCACGATGAAGAAATACTTTATCGAACCCATTTCAGATCATACGTACCATGCAGTAAAGTCCCTCTATTGAAATATCCTGATTGAGTACGGATTAATGGAACGTCAAAATCCTAAACTCGATCTTCTACTGAATTGTCGATCAATATGTCCGGAACTCGTCATCACAAACTTGCTTTTGTATGACTAATAATGGACTCTGGCCAGAGATTCTGATTTTCGACATTTATCGACGTTCGTCTACGAACTCAAATCCGGATGGAGTTAGCGAAACTCCCGATCCTATATTTCCAAGTCAATGGATCCCCTCTTGACCATCATTCATTTCCGTATATGAACAACGCATGACCAAATAGGCTTTATTATACAAAACATGATTAGTCTCGTACTTATACACCGTATGAACCATACGCATCCGTATCGGATCCGACTACAATGTCTCAGGTCAAAGGACTACATCGTGCACTGATATAACCAAACGATAAATCATTAACTACATGTTTTTCCAAGTGATTTGTGGTTATTCAGTTACGTTCGAAAAACAGTTTACCAACCGTTAATCCATACCAATGCCCCAGTGACATGACTATCATCATCATCCATACTTATATCAACTCATGATATCTTTCGGAAGCATCCGATATGCCTACTATGCAATATAGTTGCCCAAATTATATTGCTTCCGTATGGAACCCTTTTCGATAATTCATTTACCGATTAAATGAATCATCTGGACAATTCATATACATACTTTATTTTAAATGCATGACTGAATAAAGGAAGCAATTTATATATATATGAATTGAAGAACTCTTTCTTCTATTATTTATGATATATAGATACAAGACAAAATGCTCTGAAACTGACAACACGAATGGTTTCTAGGGTATACCTTAATATACACTAACAATTATAAATGGTTTACTAAAACTATATGGCTCGGCAACAAACATCAGATGATATTTTTGATACAAATAAAATTTGTTATATTCAGCAACTACCGATTTTTGATATATGTATGTAACATAAAAAAATATCAACAAAAAGAGATAGAACAAATACAATTAAAACTACATATCAATATTTGTTTTCCTTTGTCATCACTAAAATTCAATTGGTTTTATGTGTGTGATGAGAAAATGAATGGTTTGACTGCAAGTCTATAGTTATCCAAATTCATTGTATAATAAATCAAATTAAAGCTCTAACTTTCTAGTTTCCAAAGATTTAAACCGCTCATCAATTAGATTTTTATTGAGTAAGTTATGGCCAATTTACTACTGATTGTTCAGTGGAAATTGAGAAATAGGGGAAACCAAAATGGGCATGATGATAAAAGGAATGGTTTGGAAGTGGTGCTACATTTATCCAAATTAAGTGTATAATATATCAAATTAAAGCTCTATCTGTCTAGTTTCTAAAGATTTAAATCTCTCATGAATTGGAGTTTTATTGAGCAAGTTATGATCAACCTACTAATTATTATTCAGTGGAAACTGAAATGTTTGATGATAAAAGGAATTATTTGGAAATGGGGCTAAAGTTATCTAGATTAAGCATGTAATATACCTATATAGTTTCTAAAGATCTACATCTCTAATCAATTGGAGTTTTACGGAGCAAGTTATAGTCAATTTATTACTGACTATTTAGTGGAAACTGAAATGTATGTGATGATAAAAGAAATGGTTTAGAAGTGGGGCTAAAGTTATCCAAACTAAGTTTATAATATATCAAATTAAATACCTATCTATCTAGTTTTCAAATATTCAAGCCACTCATCAATTGGATTTTTATTGTGTAAGTTATGACTACTTTACTACTGGTTGTTCAGTAGAAATCGAGAAATAGGAGAAACCGAAATGTGTGTGATGATGAAAAGAACAGTTTGAAAGTGGGGTTACATTTATCAAAATTAAGCATATAATATATCAAATTAAATCCTTGTTTATCTAGTTTCTAAATATTCAAACTTCTCATAAATTGGATGTTTATTGAGCAAGTTATAGTCAATTTACTACTAACTGTTCCGTTGAAGCCGAAATGTGTGTGATGATGAAAGGAATGGGGTGGTAGTAGGGCCTAAATTTATCCTAATTAAGCATATAATATATCAAATTAAAGCCTTGTCTATCTAGTTTCTAAAGATTCAATCCTCTCATCAATTGGATTTTTATTGAGCAGGTTATCGTCAATTTACTATTGATTGTTCAGTGGAAACCGAAATACATGTGACGATAAAATGAATGGTTTACTTAATCCAAATTTAAGGGATTATCATAGTAGGACTGATAAGAAGTATTTCAAATAACACCTATTAATTGGAAAATGGAATTGGCCAAAATTAATTCATTTAACATATATACTCGCACATCAACAGGACATAAACAATAAATCATTCATATAACAAATTAAAATACACGAATGTTTTTACAGAAAACATATTCAACACAATTGAACTGTTTCTACTTATATAGATATGACACATACTCACAGTTTGGCTGACAATAGGATCATCCTCGATTTGGTCTTAGTAAAGTACATGAACATTTTCTTGAAAACAAACATAACAAAATTTAATTGATCTTGATGTTAAGATTTGTTAAGGAGCAATTATTCATTCATATAACAACTGTTACCTGGAAACAAAATCAACAAAAGTTAATTAATCTTCATATTAAAATTATTAAGGAATACACTGACCGTTCGGCAGGACTGACACAATAAATCATTCAAATAGATTTACTGAACAAAAAAATCATTCAATCAAATAATAACCATTAAAATAGCTAGGAGATATACTTGCATTTTGTATTAAAGTAGTTAGAAGATATGCTTACAGTTCAGAAGAACGAATCAAAATAACAACTCATTTGACAATGTCAATCGGACATCCTACCTTTATTCCATGCCAATTCATGAATCTTTGACCTGTAAACAACAATAGAAACATAAATAAATAAAAATATCATTGATTAATAAAATCATGAAGAATAGCTGTGTTATTGACACAAACTAACATGACCTATAAACAATTAACAAAAGACAAGTAGTATTGTTGACACCAACGAACATATAATGATAATACACAACTGAACATATGCCTCTTTTATAACCCCTCATTTGGACCTTTCGAATACCAACACAATTAAATACGAATTGAATACGAAGAAAAGTTTGCAATGTCAATACAATGCACCTATATAATTATTAATAAACATGTATGCTTTTACTACCAATGCAATGCACCTATGTAATCCAATCTTTATGTCTATTTATTTAGACTTTGGAATATCAATGCAACAATTAATATTATCTACATCACCACCAATAAAATTCAACCACATGGCAATCACAAATCCAAGGTGTCTTTATGGTTAGAGCTTTAGAATATAAATGCAATGCACCTATATAATTAGTATTATTATTAATTATTAATACAACAATGCAATGCACCTATGTAATCCAATCTTTATGTCTATTTATTTAGACTTTGGAATACCAATGGAGCAATTAATATTTTCTACATTATTACGAATAAAATTCAACCACATGTCAATCACTAATATAAGGTGTCATTATGGTTAGACTATTAGAATGCCAATGCAATGCACCTATATAATTATAATTGTTCTAATTTTTTTTAATTAATTAATAATTATAGACAGAGCAATAAATAGCAATTCAACATATCAAGATAGAGCAATTTGATTGGCTTATCAATCCAATTTGTCAAAATATAGCAATTCTAGAGCTTCCAAAATGTGTCACATGGCAAACAACCCGCATGGGCATTCACCTTTATATATATATTGATTTTATATGTGTGATGATAAAATAAATGGTTCAGCCATAGGTCTATAGTTATCCAAATTCATCATGGTTCAGCCGTAGGTCTATAGTTATCCAAATTCATCATGTATATATCAAATTGAAGTTTTATCTTTCTAGTTTCCAAAGATTCAAACCACTCATCAATTGGATTTTTATTGAGTAAGTTATGGCCAATTTACTACTGATTATTCAATAGAAATCGAGAAATAGGCGAAACCAAAATGTGTGTGATGATAAAAGGAATGGTTTGGAAGTGGGGCCACATTTATCCAAATTAACCATGTAATATACCAAATTAAAGCCTGCATGTCTAGTTTCTAAAGATTTAAACCTATCATCAATTGAAGTTTTATTAAGCAAGTTGTGGTCAATTTACTACTGACTGTTTAGTGCAAACCGAAATGGATGTGATGATAAAAGAAATGGTTCAAAAGTGAGGCTAAAGTTATCAAAATTAAGCATATAATATATCAGATTAAATCTCTATCTATCTAGTTTTCAAATATTCAAACCACTAATCAATTGGATTTTTATTTAGCATGTTATGGCTAATTTACTACTAATTGTACAGTAAAAATCAAGAAATAGGAGAAACCAAAATGTGTATGATGATAAAAGTAATGGTCCAGCAATAGGATTACAATTACCCAAATTAAGTGCATAATATATCAAATTAAATCCCTGTTTATCTAGTTTCTAAAGATTCAAACCTCTTATCAATTGAATTTTTATTGAGCAAGTTATGGTCAATTTACTATTGACTGTTTAGTGGAAGCCGAAATGTGTGTGATGATGAAAGGAATGGTTTGGTAGTGGGGCTACATTTATCCAAATTAAGCATGTAATACACTGAATTAAATCCATGTATGTCTAGTTTCTAAATATTTAAACCTCTAATCAATTGGATTTTTATTGAGCAAGTTATAGTCAATTTACTATTGACTATTCAGTGAAAATCGAAATGTATATGATGATAAAAGAAATGGTTCAGAAGTGGGGCTAGAGTTATCCAAATTAAGCGTATAATATATCAAATTAAATCCCTATCAATCTAGTTTTCAAATATTCAAACCGCTCATCAATTGGATTTTTATTGTGCAAGTTATGACTACTTTACTACCGACTGTTTAGAAGAAATCAAGAAATAGGAGAAACTGAAATATGTGCTATGATAAAAGGAATGGTTTGAAAGTGGGGTTACAATTATCAAAATTAAACGTATAACATATCAAATCAAATCCCTATTTATATAGTTTCTAAATATTCAAACCTATCATAAATTGGATGTTTATTGAGCAAGTTATGGTCAATTTACTATTGATTGTTTAGTGGAAGCTGAAATTTGTGTGATGATGAAAGGAATGGTTCGGCAGTGGGGGCTGCAGTTATCTAAATTAAGCATATAATATATCAAATTAAAGCCCTGTCTGTCTAGTTTCTAAAGATTCAATCCATCAATTGGAGTTTTATTGAGCAGGTTATTGTCAATTTACTATTAATTGTTCAGTAGAAACGAAAATATGTGTGATGATAAAATGAATGGTTTACTTAACCCAAATTTAAGGGATTATTATAGTAGGATTGATAAGAAATATTTCAAATAACACCTATTAATTAGAAAATAGAATCAGCCAAAATTAATTCATTTAATATATATACTCACACATCAACAAGACATAAAAAATAAATCATTCATATAACAAATTAAAATACACGAATGTTTTTACAAAAAACATATTCAACATGATTGAACTGTTTCTACTAATATAGATATGACACATACTCACAGTTCGGCTGACAATATGATCATTCTCGATTTGATCTTAGTAAAGTATATGAAAATTTCCTTGAAAACAAACATAACAAAATTTGATCAATCTTCATGTTAAGATTTGTTCAGGAACAATTATTCATTCGTATAACAACTGTTACCTGAAAACGAAATCAACAAAAGTTAATTAACCTTCATATTAAAATCTTGAAGGAATACACTTATTGTTTGGCAGAACTAACACAATAAATCATTCTAATAGATTTACCAAATAAAAACAATCATTCAATTAAATAATAACCGTTAAAATAGTTAGGAGATATACTTACAATTTCGCATTAAAATAGTTAGTAGATATGCTTATAGTTCAGAAGAATGAATCAAAATAACAACTCATTTGATAATGTCAATCGGACATTCTGCCTTTATTCCATGCTAATTCATGAATCGTTGACCTGTAGATAACAACAAAAACATAAATAAATTAAAAATTATCAATTAATAAAATCATGAAGAACAGATGTATTACTAACACAAACTAACATGACCTATAAACAATTAGCAAAAGACCAGACGTATTATTGACACCAACTAACATGTTGCGATAATACACAACTGAACATACGCCCCTTTTATAACCCCTTATTTAGACCTTTCGAATGCCAACACAAGTAAATACGAATTGAATACGAAGAAAAGTTTGCAATGTCAATACAATGCACCTATATAATTATTAATGAACATGTATGCTTTTACTACCAATGCAATGCACCTATGTAATCCACTCTTTATGTCTATTTATTTAGACTTTGGAATACCAATACAACAATTAATATTGTTTGCATCATCACCAATAAAATTCAACCACATGCCAATCACAAATCCAAGGTGCCCTTATGGTTAGATCTTTAGAATGTCAATGCAATACACCTATATAATTAGTATTGTTATTAATTATTAATACAATAATGCAATGCACCTGTGTAATCCAATCTTTATATCTATTTATTTAAACTCTGGAATACCAAAGCAGCAATTAATATTGTCTACATCATCACTAATAAAATTCAACCGCATGACAATCACAAATATAAGGTGTCATTATGGTTACTTGGTTAGACATTTAGAATGTCAATGCAATGCACTTATATAATTAGAATTGTTCTCATTTTTGTAATTAGTTAATAATTATTGATGGAGCAATAAATATCAATCCAACGTGCCAAGATAGAGCAATTGGCTGGCTTGTCAATCAAATGTCTCAAAATGGAGCAATTCTAGAGCTTCCAAAATGTGCGACATGACGAATAACCTACATTGGTATTCATGGCAAACAATGAGCATGGGTATTCATGAATCTTAGAGCTAAAAATATCTCATTAAACCACACATCCAACATGGCAAGAGAGCAATTCTAGAGCTCCAAAATTAAACAATTTTAGAGCTAAAGAAAAATAAAAGAAAAGAAAAAAGTGTTCTATATGTCACTCATAAAGGTATGTTTTTACCTTTGGATTTAGAATACCAATTCAGTAATTAATCTCTTAACAACATCACCAATAAAATTCAACCACATAGCAACCATAAATCCTATGCATCAAAATAGAACAATTCTATGAGTTCCAAAATGTGTCATATGGTGAACAACCCGTATGGGTTTTCAGCTTATATATATATTATGAGTTTTGCATATATTGTTTTAAGTTTCAAATGTTATTTATAGGTTTTTAGTGTGTTATTGTTAGGCTGGCAAAACGGATCCTATACCTATGGGTCCACACGTACCCGAGCAATTTTAGCAGATATGAGTTAATGTATCTAAGAAGTAAGGGGTGCGTTTGGTTTAGTATTTTGGATAGAATTTTGGGGATAGTATTGGGTTGTTGGATAGGGGAGTATTACGAGGTAAACTTTAAAAATTTATGAAAAAACCCTTAGGTTTACTAGTTTAATTAAAGATCCTAATATATAAAATGACAAAAACACCCCCACCACTTGCAGTGCTAGATTCCGGCCACCACCGTCGGAATCTAGCCAAAAAATTTCGTTACGACACAGACCGGTCAGATCAATGCCGTAACGCATCTTTATGGCCTTTTCCGGCCAGATCCACCATGGATCTGGCCGGAAAAGGCTAGATCTACGACATGTTGTGGCCGTCGATAGCCGAAAAAGGCCAAAAAGACGGCCATCTTTGGTCGTCAACAATGGCTAAAGATGTGGCCGTAGTTTTCGGTCAACGACGGCCATTTCTTTAGGCCGTCTAGACAGCGATCGGCCTTTTAGGCCGGATCCGTGAGTGGATCCACGGTCGGAAAAGGAAAAGGCCAGATCGGTGAACTTCTGACCATTTATGGTCATGAGGTAGGTTGTTGTACAGATTCTGGCTATCACCAACGGTGGTTGCCAGAATCTGCAAGTATGGGTTGATGGGGGTGTTTTTGTTAATTTTTAAACTTTTTTGGGGGTATTTAGTGAAATTAATAACTTTATGGGGTTTAAAAGTAAATAAAAAAATAGGATAATATTTCTGGAATAGTGTGTCAAATATTATTTTAAGAATAGGATTGAGAATATGGATAAAAATAGGGAGCCAAACACACCCAAAACCTGTGGGAAT
Source organism: Pistacia atlantica (assembly GCA_026229545.1). Taxonomy (NCBI): domain Eukaryota; kingdom Viridiplantae; phylum Streptophyta; class Magnoliopsida; order Sapindales; family Anacardiaceae; genus Pistacia; species Pistacia atlantica. Next base: position 18,486,164 of record CM047909.1, on the reverse strand, counting down.
GAGACCCGCACTCGGCCTGCCCATTATTTGTACGGGTGGGCCGGGCGATGCCTGCAGATAGCTACACAAAATTAAAAAAATAAAGATTATAAAAAATTGAATTAGGTTATTTTCTTTCTATTCTATCTCATTCATTCTCATTAAGCCGCCGCCCTCTCCTCCCTTTGTCTATCACACTCTACTTGTCACCGTCACTGGCGTTGCTCACCGATCATTCCGTGAACTCCGATCCTCCTCCAGCCGGCGCCCTTGAATCAGTTTGCACTTTGAATTTTGTTTAGAAACATATTATGGATTAAAACTATATTGCTGTTGTTTCAGATTAATGTAATGTCTTTTTGGGTAATGTAATGTCTTTTTGGGTTTTCTTTTCTCCATTATTAGCTTCTAAACAATCATATATTTGTTCTTGTGATGGGATTATACTTAATAGATGAGATTAAGGATTGAAATCTGCACGAGTTAATGTATTTTTTTGTTCTTTCTGATTTCTTTTTGAAATCTTTTTTGGCTTTTTTGGGGTGTTACATTATTTTCAAGTTCGAAGAAATTGCCAAACATGGCAGTGTATAGTTAACACAATATGAAATTCAGAATTGCGTCCTAGGGGTGCCTCTTGCTGATGTGGTTTTGCTGTTTCTGGGTTTCCGTGAGGCCTGTTGAGAGTTCTGAGCTGCTAATTTTTTTGTATGTGAGGACAGGTTGTTTTTTCCCTCCTATGGCGTTTTGCTTCTGTTCTGCCGTTGTGAGAGGATTTGGTGTGAGTTGAAAGATGTTTTATGGCTATGTCTTTTGTGCCTGTGTGTTTTTGTGACTTGTGCGTGATGTCTCTTTGCTTGGTTGATTTTTCCTGTTTGGTTATTTTTTTGTTTTTATTTTAAGTTCCTTACGTTCAAGTTTTTATTAGAGATTGAATACCGTCGAGTGTTAAAATAATGTTCTATGATATCCTTGAAATTCTTGAATGTCGGTTTACTTTGGTTTAGTACTTGAATTCTTTTATGGAGGACAACAATTTCCCACTTAAGGTTTGGCAAAACGGCATTTTCTCACCCTTCAAGTTTTAAAATAACATTTTTTCATCATTCGTTATATTTTTCATTAATATTTTACTAAAAAAAGAAAAATATTTTTAAATATTTGACTTTATAAATTTTTTATTATTTTTTAATTAATCAAAATATCAAATATTAAAAAGTTTAAAAAAATTATAGTTAGTCTCACATCAAAAGTTAGGAGTAATATTGTAAAATTGTTTAAAGTTAAATGATTTTAGTATTTATTTATTTATAATATCATTAATATCACATCATTATTATTTAATAATCTACTAAATTTATAATATTTTTTATAAATTAATATAAAAAATTAATATTCTTAATTAATTAATTAAACAAAGGAAAAAAAATATTTTTACACTGTAATTAATAAATAATAGAATAAAGACTTTAACTTAATTAAATTTTAATTTATAATAAACTATTTAAGGGTATTTTTATCTTTTTAATTGAATATTAATAGAAAACACCAACAAAACCTGACGAAAGGTGAGAAAATGTTATTTTAAAACTTGATGGGTGGGAAACTATTGTTTCACCAAACCTTGGGTGGGAAAATGTTGCTCTTCCTTTTAGAAACATTAAAATTATATTGTTTAATATTAATGTTTTTAGTAAGAGACATGGTAGTGTATAGTTAATATAACAATAATACTAAGCTCACTAACCTCTCTCACTAATCTCTCTCACTTACCTCATGTGGGAGTTTGTGATTGGCTTGATTAGACGGGACCCATTATTGGACATACGGGACCCATGTAAACTGACAAATTGTGAGTTGACATGTGGCATTAGTAAGAGAAAGTTAGTAAGAAGTGTTAGTGATTGTAGTATTACCCTTAATATAATATGAAATTCAGACTTGCAGCTACGTGGGATTAAGGTAGAATTAAAAAATTTTAAAGTGAAAATAGATTTGGGAAACGGTTGACCCACGGGTTCACCCGTACCTGCAAGACTGGGTATGATTAGTGTATTCCTTTACCCATTCATAATTTTTATCCGTTTGACTCGTACCCATCAAGTCTAGTTATTGTGATCATCAAACTCAATAATCTAAATATCAAGTTCTATTTTCAAATGCTACATTATGAGCTTCATTTATATTTTTTTAGGTTTATAGTACTCAATAATCCAAATGGAAAAGAGATTACTATTAGTGGAAACCTCAATCTCTATGAATGGGAGCAAGGGTTTATTTTCAAATGCATTCATGAACTTGAACGAAGATATAACACAACTAGGATTACACCTAACAATGACAACGTCATCGTTCATGAACTCGAATGTGGAGTTGGTGTAATAAGAAAATATTAATATTGTTAATATGTTATAATCATTTTGTTAATGAGAGCTTTATATATCAATACTTTTAACAAATATTAGGTGCGCCTCAATTGTGTCATTTTCTCAAAAACCAATAAAATTGTCATTTCTTAATTTGTATTTATAAAAGTTTATTTGAAGACAATAAATAGGTTCAAATTCATGACTCCTGCTAGGGGTGAGCACGGGTAGCGGGTAGAAGGCCAAGGCAAGAAGGGGTAAGGCAAGGAACCTACCCAGAACCTCCACATACGGGTAGGTTCCGGTTCCCAATTTTTGGAAGCAGCTCTGTGTGATTCGGTTCCGGTTCTTGCATGTGGAGGAACCACCGGAACTGGGCCAACCGGAACCTGTAAAAAGGGTACCCTGTTTGGAACCTGTAGGGGGTACCCGGTTTGGAACCTGTTTTGAAACCTGTTTGGAACCTGTTTTGGAACCTGTTTGGAACTTGTTTTGGAACCTATTTGGAACCTGCTTTGCAACCTGTTTTGGAACCTGTTTTTAGAACCTGTTTAGAACCTATTTTGGAACCTGGACTATAATGAAATATTTGTGAAATGTAAATAATAGGGGAGTTTCTATTATTTTACATATAAAAAAAATTAAAATAGAAAAAGTTAAATTTTTAGAATAACCTAATTAAATAAATATACGAATACAATTATACTTATTACATATAAATTACACCATATTAAAAGCTTTAATATATTATAATACATTAATATTAAAGTTTTGATCAATTAAGTGAATAATAGGAATTATGATCCAATTAAAAGTGTTTTACATTTTTAATGTTATTAAAAGAATTATTTTTGAATAAAATAGTATATTTGATTGAGTAATAATATATTTAGTTATTTACTTCAATTATCAAGTTCTAAGTATATCTATAATAAATTAGTAATTAATTAATTATATATGATAAAGTGATAAATATTAATAAATTTAATTACTAGTTAAATATCATACTTAATCAATTATAACATTACATTATAGTTAAATAATTACTTAATTAATTATAATTTTATAACACTACTTAATTGATTTATAGTATAATTAATTATAGCATTACATTAATTGATTACTACTTAATTAATTGACTTATAAGTTATAACATAATTAAATAGTTAATTAATTGACTTATAATTAGAAATTTAATTAATTATAGCATTACGTTATAGATTTATAGTATAATTACTTAATCAATTATAACATTTTATTATAAACATTAGTACAAACTTAATTAAATGATTAAAAATTTAATTAATTATAATATTACATTAAAAATTTATAGTATGATTACTTAATAGTTAATTCACTATAACATTACATTATAGTATGATTATATAATTAATTATAACATTACATAATTAAATAATTACTTAATTGATTATGTCATTATATTATAAATATTAGTAATTACTAATTTACTACATAAACATTAGCATAATACTTAATTAAATGATAAGAAATTTAATTAATCATAACATTACCTTATAAACATTTCATTATAAACATTAATTAAGCATTATATTATAGTTAAATAATTACTCAATTAAATTGTAATATTATTATATTATATTATATATTATGATCACTTACTTAATTATAACTTTATATAGTTAAATGATTACATAATTACATAATTAGTTAAGAATTTATAACATTACATTATAAACATTAGTAATTTACTAATTTACTATATTATTACATTACTTAATTAAAGATTAAAAATTTAATTAATTATAACATTACTTTATATATTTATAATATGATTACTTAATCAATTATAATATTCCATTATAAACATTAGTATATTAATCAAATGATTTGAAATTTAATTAATTATAATATTAAATTATAGATTTATAGTATAATTACTTCATTTATTATAACATTACATTATACTATTATAGTATGATCATATAATTAATATAACATTACATAATTAAATGATTACTTAATTGATTATGAGTTATGATATTATGTTTTAAACATTAGTAACTACTAATTTACTAGATAAACATTAGCACAATAATTAATTAAATGATAAGAAATTTAATTAATTATAACATTACCTTATAAACATTTCATTATAAACATTAATTAAACATTACATTATAGTTAAATAATTACTCAATTAAATTATAATATTATTATATTACATTATATATTATGATCACTTATTTAATTATAGCATTACATAGTTAAATGATTACATAATTACATAATTAGTTATGAATTTATAACATTACATTATAAACATTAGTAATTTACTAATTTACTATATTATTACATTACTTAATTAAACAATTAAAAATTTAATTAATTATAATATTACCTTATATATTTATAATATAATTACTTAATCAATTATAATATTCCATTATAAACATTAGTATATTAATCAAATGATTTGAAATTTAATTAATTATAATATTAAATTATAGATTTATAGTATGATTACTTAATTCATTATAACATTACATTATACTATTATAATATGATCATATAATCAATATAACATTACATAATTAAATGATTACTTAATTGATTATGAGTTATGATATTATGTTTTAAATATTAGTAATTACTAATTTACTACATAAACATTAACACAATATTTAATTAAATGATAAGAAATTTAATTAATTATAACATTACCTTATAAACATTAATTAAGCATTACATTATAGTTAAATAATTACTTAATTAAATTATAATATTATTATATTACATTATATATTATGATCACTTACTTAATTATAGCATTACATAGTTAAATGATTACATAATTAGTTATGAATTTATAACATTACATTATAAACATTAGTAATTTACTAATTTACAATATTATTACCTTACTTTAAACGATTAAAAATTTAATTAATTATAACATTACCTTATATATTTATAATATGATTACTTAATCAATTATAACTTTCCATTATAAACATTAGTATATTAATCAAATGATTTGAAATTTAATTAATTATAATATTAAATTATAGATTTATAGTATGATTACTTAATTCATTATAACATTATATTATACTATTATAGTATGATCATATAATTAATATAACATTACATAATTAAATGATTACTTAATTGATTATGAGTTATGATATATGTTTTAAACATTAGTAATTATTAATTTACTACATAAACATTAGCACAATATTTAATTAAATGATAAGAAATTTAATTAATTATAACATTACCTTATAAACATTAATTAAGCATTACATTATAGTTAAATAATTACTCAATTAAATTATAATATTATTATATTACATTATATATTATGACCACTTACTTAATTATAGCATTACATAGTTAAATGATTACATAATTAGTTATGAATTTATAACATTACATTATAAACATTAGTAATTTACTAATTTACAATATTATTACATTACTTTAAACGATTAAAAATTTAATTAATTATAACATTACCTTATATATTTATAATATGATTACTTAATCAATTATAACTTTCCCTTATAAACATTAGTATATTAATCAAATGATTTGAAATTTAATTAATTATAATATTAAATTATAGATTTATAGTATGATTACTTAATTCATTATAACATTATATTATACTATTATAGTATGATCATATAATCAATATAACATTACATAATTAAATGATTACTTAATTGATTATGAGTTATGATATTATGTTTTAAATATTAGTAATTACTAATTTACTACATAAACATTAGCACAATACTTAATTAAATGATAAAAAATTTAATTAATTATAACATAACCTTATAAGCATTAATTAAGCATTACATTATAGTTAAATAATTACTCAATTAAATTATAATATTATTATATTACATTATATATTATGATCACTTACTTAATTATAGCATTACATAGTTAAATGATTACATAATTACATAATTAGTTATGAATTTATAACATTACATTATAAACATTAGTAATTTACTAATTTACTATATTATTACATTACTTTAAACGATTAAAAATTTAATTAATTATAACATTACCTTATATATTTATAATATGATTACTTAATCAATTATAACATTCTATTATAAGCATTAGTATATTAATCAAATGATTTGAAATTTAATTAATTATAATATTAAATTATAGATTTATAGTATGATTACTTAATTCATTATAACATTACATTATACTATTATGGTATGATCATATAATTAATATAACATTACATAATTAAATGATTACTTAATTGATTATGAGTTATGATATTATGTTTTAAACATTAGTAATTACTAATTTACTATATAAACATTAGCACAATACTTAATTAAATGATAAGAAATTTAATTAATTATAACATTACCTTATAAACATTTCATTATAAACATTAATTAAGCATTACATTATAGTTAAATAATTACTCAATTAAATTATAATATTATTATATTACATTATATTATGATCACTTACTTAATTATAGCATTACATAGTTAAATGACTACATAATTACTTAATTAGTTATGAATTTATAACATTACGTTATAAACATTAGTAATTTACTGTACTATTACATTACTTAATTAAGCGATTAAAAATTTAATTAATTATAACATTACTTTATATATTTGTAATATGATTACTTAATCAATTATAACATTCCATTATAAACATTAATATATTAATTAAATGATTTGAAATTTAATTAATTATAATATTAAATTATAGATTTATAGTATGATTACTTAATTCATTATACCATTACATTATACTATTATAGTATGATCATATAATTAATATAACATTACATAATTAAATGATTACTTAATTGATTATGACATTATATTATAAACATTAGTAATTTACTAATTTATGCAATACTTAATCAAATTATTATAACATTATATTATAAATTTATGGTATGATTATTTAATTATTTATAACATTTTATTATAAATAATATTACAATACTTAATTAAATGATTAACAATTCAAGTGTTGCTTAGAGATTACAGGTTATGAGTTACATTGGACACAAATGAATGAATAATGAAAATTTGTTAGGGGTGTATTTGTAAACTTATAAGGTGTTTTTGCTATTTTTTAAACTAATAGGGGGCTAATTGATTTTTTATACGGTACCCTGGAAAGGAACCGGAACCTGCATTTTAGGTTCCGGTTCTGGTTTCTTTTTTTGGGAACCTACACTGTGCGGTTCCGGTTCCGGTTCCCCCGGAAAATGCAGGGTACCCAGAACTGCTCACCCCTGTCTCCTGCGATCAAGATGTTGCAAATTTCTATCATTGTTTTAAAACCTGACCCATTATGAGACTTAGTAAGGTGATTGGGTCACAGGTCGACTGGTCTAACCAGGTGGACCGGTGACCTCAGTAATAAAAAAAGTTTAAAAAAATTTAATTAGTCTCTTAAATTTTAGTATATTACAAAAATACACCTAAAAATCCCAATTAGGCCCAAAAATTTTAATTTATTTCAAAAATGCCCTAAATATAGTTAGTCTCTAACATTTTTAAATATTACAAAAACCCACAACAATTACAAGTAGTCCCTACAAGTTTAAAAAAAATCAAAAACCCCCTAGAATCTAAACAAGACTGAAGAGACTGTCGGGCCTTAGTTGATTGGCTGGTCTGGTTTGGGTTTTAAAACAGAGGTTTCTATTACATTTTCAGTTGAAATATTATTAGCCACTAATAATTTTCTTATAAATCAAATAACTTCTCTTTCTTATTACAGGTTACGTTAATCATAACGTAGTTCAACTCGACATAATATAAATAAAATTTTTGATACACGAATATAAATTGATATTTGATGGCAACATTTAATTGATCACATAATTGTTATTATGAATTTTTATTGACCAAAATTGATAGTTACCTCATAAGTAAATAGAAGAAATCTATAAATGTAAGCATATATAGTCTCTGATTTTGAGGCAAGACGATGGGATGCACTACGTTATTGTAGCTTAACGTACCTAAGTAAGACTTATTTATTGGATTTATATAAAAGAATCCTACAATTAATAAAAAAGTAGAACTTCCAATAACAATTAACTTCATATACATTGAATTGGTAATCAATTAAAAAAAAAAAAATTGACAATTACCACAATTAAATAGAAAACAATCAACGACTAATACAATTGTTGTGCGTGGATTTGTTGTAAAGCTTGGAGGTTTTGGTAGCTTGACCAATGTTAAACTCGCCGCCACAATGTGAAGCTTGTGGTTTTGCAAAGCTTGTTACATTCTGAAACTCGCAAGGGCATGAAGCTTGAAAGTGCACGAAGCTCGTTGCGACCTACTTAACAGTCATCTAACAAGTCAAGGGATTAGCCTTATCTCCTAATATCTCAGAGGAGATAATATCAATACTCGATCAGCCTGACTTTGGTGCACAATCATGAAAATCATGGGATTCACATCGAGCAAGATTGCTATCCCGGATTTGTTGAGGTTACCTATTTGAAATTCTTCTATAAAAACCCAAAAAACAATGTAAAGGGGTTAGAAAATTATTCTAGGAAAAAACACTCATTATTTGTAGTTCTCAAAAACAATAAGAGAAATAATGGATGTAGGTTTGAGAAATAGCTCGACGAACCACTTTAAAAATCATTTTGTGTTCTTCTTTTGTGACTCTTTTATTATTCATTGCTGATTTTTCATTAATCACGCACACATTTGTTCTGATTTTGTTATGGTCAATCAAATATTTCTGATTGTTGCAGATTTCTATAGCAACAACAATTAATAAAAAAAATAGATGATTAATCGCAATTAATTAAAAAAAATCATGATCAACCACTCTACTCATTCCTTCTAACTTTGTGCTCATGAAAGGTGAAGGACGTGGTTTGGATGCAGAAACAAAGCCACCCAATTGGAATGATGAGAGAGGGTGTACAACTTATCAATGCCAGTAATTCTATTTTTTCTCTATCAATTTAATAGCTGTATAAGGTAGGGAAGTAGGAAAGGTGAAACTAAACAACTGATCCATGTTTGAAGAAAATATTCCAGGCATTTTCTCGATACTGTTTGGTGAGAGAGAAAATTCAGCCATTATGTTAGTCAATGGCTCTGATACCATCAAACAATTTGATATAAAAATGATAGAGAACAGATACACAAACTTAAGAGTAAATTTTATTACTTTTTATCATTAATCAAATAAGAGAATACACTCTACCTATATAGCCAGCAGCCACGCAATTACAAAATTTCTTTAACAGAATCCAAAATTTAAGGCATGATTGGGTGACAACTGCTTCATTCTCATTACAATTTCATAATTTTAAATATCATTATAGCTGAGATTCAAGAATATTCAAGAAAAGTAACGAAAACAGAGAAGAAAAGAAGAGAATATCTGAAGCTTTTGGTAAAGTTATATCTATGTTCATTACCTTGAAGAAGATGTGCGCAAGACTTTTATAATATTAGTCAAAACACCATTGTTTACATAAAGTTTGTTACAACTCTAAAACAACCCACTATGTTTGGTATAGTTGCAAGTTAACCCAGTTCTGTCAATATCTTCCCTTAAACACAACCTAACTCAGCCTCTCAATATCTCTCTTTAACTAGCAGATAGCGTGAATTGTAAGCCTAACATACCAGACTATTGAAGAAAAAGGTAAGTAGCTCCTATTCTATGCTCGGCAACCATAACAAATGCATGCATATCAAATCATTATGGCAAAGCAAGTTCTACTTTGTATCTCCTATTTTCTTAATGAATGGGATTGTAGGCAATTCAGACACCACTTTCAGTTTGGCTCTCAACATACCAAATCTGTTTCTAGCTAGGGCCTTGGTTAGAATATTAGCTTTTTGATATTCTGAGGCAATATAACGAATAGCTAATTGTTTCCTAGTAACCAACTCTCGCATGTAGTGTACATCGATTTCAATGTATTTGGTTTGTGCATAACAGACCGAGTTAGAAGAGGAGCACTCATGTTATCGCACCAAATAACAAGAACACCCTTGATTTCAAGGCCAAGTTCTTTAAACAAATGCTGAACCCAAGCAATTTCAATGGCTGTTTGACTTAAGGCTCGATACTCAGCTACGGTGGAAGAGAGAGATACAACCTTCTGTTTATGTGAGCTCCATTGGATTAAATTTCCTCTAAGAAAAATAGCATAGCCAGTGGTTGATCGCCGATCATTAACATCACATGCCCAATCGGCATCCGCATAAGCTTTTAAGCTAAAACTAGAGCTCCTGTGAAACATAAGTCCGTAAGAGAGAGTCCTTTTAATATACCTCAAAATTCGTTTACAAGCAGTCCAATGTGCCTCTGATGGATTTTGTAGAAATTGGTTTAATTTGTTCACCGTAAATGCCAAGTCTTGTCTGGATAGGGTGAGATACTATAAACTACCAATAATGCTTCGGTATAGCGAAGGATTATCAAACAATTCACCTCCTATGTTGACCAGTTTAGAATCAGTAGCCATTAGGGTAACACATGGTTTAGACTCTTCCATTTGAGCCTTGACTAATATATCTAGTGTATACTTAGATTGAGTTAATAGCAAACCAGAACTATTCCTTTGAACCTCAAAGCCAAGAAAGTAGTGCACTTCTCCCAAAGCCTTCAATGCAAATTGGTTGTTTAAATCTTGAATAACCTAGTCTATAAGTTTGACTTTATTACTAGTGACCAAAATGTCATCCACATAAATAAGTAGGAGCATAACTTGAGAATATTTGTTATAGAAAAACAAACTCACATGTGATGTAGAGTTCTCGAAACCCCATGTTACTAAAACACCCTTCAACTTATCAAACTAGTCCCTGAGGCTTGTTTAAGGCCATACAAGGCTTTTTGGAGTTTGCAAACCGTGTGTAAGGAAAATCAAAAACCCGTAGGAGGCAATATGTAGAATGTTTTGGAAAAATCACCATTCAGAAATGCATTATTAACATCGAGCTATTGAATACTCCAATTGTAGCAGACTGCTAAGGAGAAAATGATCCTGATTGTTGCAGTCTTTACTACCGGAGAAAATGTATCGAAATAATCCAAGCTAGGGTTTGCTGATACCCTTTGGAAACCAATCTGGCCTTGTATTTTTTAAGGATCCATCAGCATTAAGTTTGGTTTTGAATACCCATTTGCTGCCAACAACATACATAGCCTCTTCATAAGGCACCAAGTCCCAAGTATTGTTGTGTAGGAGAGCATTATATTCAACTTCCATGGCCTGTTTCCATTCTTGAATGTCCAAGGCTTCTTTGGCAGTTGCAAGTTCTTCAAGAATGTGATGTTGAGAGAGAAAAGTTGTTGCTGAGGCTTTGGTTTTGGATTGTGTAGCCATAGGATGGTTATTAGTAGCTGGTGTAGAGATAGGAAGCACAACTTCTAATTGAACGCCAGAAGTGGAAGCTGTTGGTTGAGAAGGTAAAATGGCAACATCTGTTGTGAGAGGAACATCTGAATGTTAAGACAAAGAGCCTATAAAAGGTGCTAGATCAGGAGAGATATCAGATAAGGGTGACATATGATTTAGTTCTCCTATTGGCATAATATGGTGAAGTAGACGACAGAGTAGGTCTCAAGTGGGCTGCTTGAAGTGAAAATTTTGCAAGGCAGTGGAGCTAGGCAGAGGTGATTCTGAGTGTGTCAGATCAATCATTGTCTTAGAAGCTGATTAGTGGAGCTGGGCAGAGATGATTCTGAGTGTACTAGATCAGTCATTATCTTAGGACCTGTATGATTGTTATCATTAGTAAAATCATGTGAAGGGTCCAATGTAGACGATATACCATCCTAGAGACTTGTATGAGAAGACAAAATAGTATTAGTAAGGGGAGAAGGAATCTGCCAAATAGAAGGTCCCTACAAAGCTAAAGTGGTAGAATACGTAGATAGAGTTTCACCCTGCTGATTTCCAAATCCAGACTTGAAAGGAAAATCTACTTCGTTAAAGTGAACTTGTTTAGTAATATATATTCGACCACTAGATGACAAGCACTTATAGCCTTTATGATCTAAACTATAGCAAAAAAATACAATTTTTTTGGTATGGAAAGACAACTTATGTTTGTGATAGGGTCAAAGGTAAGGTAACAACTGCAACCAAAGACCTTAAGGGCAATATAAGAAAGTTCTTTATGATACAAAAGCTGAAAGGGAGAAGCACCATCAAGAACCCTTAAGGGCAGTCTGTTCAGTAGATAAGTTGCCATAGCAAATGCAGTCCACCAAAATTTCAGAGGCATGAATGCATGGGCTAAGAGAGACAACCCAAACTCAGTAATGGAACGATGTTTCCTTTCAACATGTCCATTTTGCTAATGAAGATAAGGGTAAAGGTGTCGAAATTGAATGCCATGACTTTGCAAATACTTAGATAAGGGCTGAAATTCACCACCCCAATCAGATTGTAAACACTTAAGATTAGTGCCTAATTATTTCTCCACAAAAAAATGAAATTGAATAAAGACATTATAAGTTTTAGATTTCAATTTCAAGGGATAGATCCAAGTGTAACGACTGTAATCATCAACAAAAATCACATAATATCTAAACCCTTCGCTAGAATAAACAGGGTCTGGTCCCCAAAGATCAGAATGAACAATTTCTAATGGAGCTTTGGCTATTGAATTAGAACTTGGAAACACTACTGGATTTACCAAATTTACAAGCTTCACAAAAGAAACCTTTATTAATTGTCTTTGCAGACATTTCTCATTCAATTTATTTAAAATAGAAGAAAGTATCTTAGCACTTGGATGGCCTAACTGAGCATGCCAGAGTAAGCAATTGTTCATTGATTCATTATTACATGAAGAATACTGAGAAACAATAGTATTAAAAGCTTGACAATTTGCTGACAAATTGCTTTGAAATGCAGAAACTTCAGTTCTTATTGTTGGAACACAACTCTCAGGTGGAAAAGCCAACTGATACTGCCCATCTTTTACCACACCTTGGAGCAACACATCCTTGCTACTTTTGTCCTTTACCAAATAGTGATCAGCATGAAATTCGACAACTACGTTATTATCTTTAGTAATTTGAGAAATACTCAGTAAATTCTTGGTTATCCTAGGTACACACAATATATTCTTGAGGTACACAACCCGTTGAGATTTATAAGAAGGCAACAATAACATACCTGTGTGAGTGATGTGCTAAGAATCACCATTGCCAACCTGGACTTGAGAACCTCCAAGATAGCTAGAATTCATCATCATATTGGATTTGTCAACTATCATGTGGTTAGAGGCTCCTGAATCCATGTACCAAGTCCTGTCAACAACCTCTCTGAGGAGTAGCAATAGTTTGCCCAGTACAACTTGAGGATACACCGGCATTAGAACTATTCCCTAGTACACATTGTGAGACAGTGAATAATTGTTAACTCAATGATTGATTTGCAAACATAGAATGATCATGATAACAAGTAACCGATGTGTTCCCGAAAGTAGGATTTGAGCTGTTTGCAAACAAGGCTTGAACTAATTCATTTGCTCTCGAGAAATCTGGCAAAGAAGAGTCAGCAGAAGTAAAAGCTATTGGTGCTTGTTGGTATTGGTTTGGAGGATAAAGAGGTGCTAGAGAGGGTCCTTGATAACCTTGATACTCGTGATCAAAGCGGTGATAGCACTGCGTGCAAAGTGGCCTTGTTTGCCATAAACTTGGCATACCAATTTTGGTTAGAAATACCCTCGGCCACTTCTTCTGCTTCTATTGACAAACGAAGCACCACCATTGTAACATTTCTGAGTAGGATTGTTGTAGCCTTGCGAAACAGGATTATATGGTAGTCTGAATGAATCAACCCTAAGATTTCCAGAGTAATCTACCATTGGAGGTATTGTAATGTATTGATGAGAGTTTATAGGTCCACCCCCAGTGCTCTGAATCTGTTGATTTAGAACACTAGGATTATGATAATTAGTAGCAGTTGGAGATATGCCACCAAGAGGATATTGTACAGTCATTCCAAAGGGAATAACTTGAACTCTAGAAGAATTATCTGTGATATTATTTCTAGATGCTATTAGAGCAGATGATAGTTGCTCATGAAAATTCATTAAGGAGCTTTGTTGTCTTTCCAAGCACATTTCATGTTTGTGAAGAAGAAATTGCACTTCTTGAAGAGTGGTCTGACTATAATTGGACTGTAGGTTTGCTACAAATGCATCGTACTCAGGTCCAAGACCATCGAGTATGTACAACAGTAATTCTTCATCGTCCTTGTTAACACCACTTGCAATTAGGTCACCCCCTAACTCTTTCATTCGTAATACATACTCATTGACACTTTGGGAGTCTTTCTTTGTGGTTTGCAGCAAGTTCCTCAGATATAACGTTCTTGCCTTAGAGAATGATTAGAAATGTAGTTCTAAGGTATTCCAGATTTCGCTATGACACTTTGCAGCATGCCTAAACATTGACTTATAAATTAGTGAGAACAACCAATTGACCAAGAATTAATTAGTCCTCTTCCAATCAAAATATTTAGGGTTTGGCTTTTTCACCAAGTCATCATTTCCTTCCATTTTTTCCATTTTAAACATCAGAGGGCATAAATTCTCACATGTCACAAAAACCATGCGAAGCTAAAGCAGGTAGGATATGAGACTTCTAGTAATTGTAATTCCTCTCTAATAACTTCATAGTCAGTGAGGGGAGCAAAATTTGAGCTGCTTGGTTTAGTGCGTTGGCATTACCAAGCTGTTCCACATCTATTTTAATCTTGTAGTTAGAACTTTCAGGATTCAGATTTGCCATGGATGCTTGTCTAGGGCTCTGATATCAAGTTGAGATTCAAGAATATTCAAGATAAGTAACGAAAAATAGAGAAGAAAAGAAGAGAATATCTGAAGCTTTTGGTAAAGTTATTTCTATGTTCATTAGCTTGAAGAAGATGCACGCAAGACTTTTATAATATTAGTCAAAATGCCGTCGTTTACATAAAGTTTGTTACAACTCTAAAACAACCCATTATGTTTGGTATAGTTGCAATTTAACCTAGTTTTCTCAATATCTTCCCTTAAACATGGCCTAACTCAGCCACTCAATAATTATGAACTCAACTATTTATTTATCATTCAATATATATAATATAATTAAAACATTTTTTGTTTATGTGGAAAACTCGTTGGTTCTAGATTTGGTTATTTCACGTCTTGGACTGCTAACTCTAGCATCACTCTATGGACGTAGGAGTCTCGCCAAGCCTCAGATTAGATCTTCAAATGCTGGGGGATCGGGCTTCTAGAGCCTTCACGCCAACTTTAATAGGCTTGGTTCTTTTCCTACACGTACAAAAGACGGTCAAAGGGGCCAATGGGTAGCCACATACACAATTGTGGGTTCAATTTAACCCACTCAACTTTTGAAAAAATTTAAAACAGTCCTTATATATTATGGAATTTACAATTTTGATCTCATTAAAATTTGAATTAATTAAATTTTTTTTACCTTTTCTCTTTTTTTCATTTCCTCTCATTCTCTCTCATACTTTATTATTTTTTTGATTGAATTACTCAAGAAAAACTATTCATTTGGAGGTTATAAGGTAGGATGATACACTTTTTTTTTTTTTGCTTAAAAATCTTTTCTTTTAACTTTCTTAATTGATGAAAGATCATGAGCTATGAGTTTTTATTGAGTTTAATAAATGAATTTGAAATTAAAAGATTAAATTCCCAGATTTTGATGTGGCTTTTTATTTAATCTTCTTTATGTTGACGTATGGGTTAATTAATTGTTGTTTTAAATTGGGTTTGATAAATTTTGATTAGTTATCAGTTAATTTTGAATGGGTTTAAAAAATTGATTAAACCTTAAGTTATACAGATTTGAGAATTTGGTTTAATTTTGATATATTAGTTAATTGCTTGATAAAATTGGATTTGATGAATTTTCAATGGTTTATGAGTTGAATTTTATTGGGTCAGTAGAAATATTTTTTAAAAACCCAAGTTATAAGATTAGAGGGTTTTTTTTTTTTTTTTTTTCTTGGTTGATGAAAGATCATAAATAGGTTTTTATTAAGTTTAATAAAATGGGTTTGAAATTCCTGACTACGTCCTTATCAATGGGGCTACCATTGGCGGAGACCCTCCAATGTTTGAAGCCAAACACTCGGTCTTCATGTTAGGGCTTGAAACACACTTATTCTTAATAAGAATAGAGCTAGTATGTTAGGTTGTGAGGGATTTTACTGTGGAAGCTGTGTAATGGCAAGGGCTATTATTATTCTCCGAATTATTGAGATATTGCTCTTGGTTTCAAAGAAAGGAACCATGGAGTGTGGGTGTTCTTGGATTTCAAGGAATCATTCTTTGCCCTTTTCTCCAAGTCATTGGAGTTAAGAAAAGTGATCCTTATCTCCCAAAACCATGGTATCGTCACCCATTGCGGTTAAGAGAGTTAGTGTTGTTAGGATTAGGATCCTCTTTTCCTTAATTAGGATTGTCTCCCTTATACTAGCATAATAAGAGTCATTGGCACGGCCGGCTCTAAAAATAGGGTCAAAAAAGGCTCAATTTTTTTTTTATAAATTGTTTTTTGAATATACTATAAAAATGAAAACGGTGTATAATTTTTTATCTAGGTCGGACCAAGCCCCCCAAAAAAAACCAAAAAAAAGCTAAAAAGGCCCGAATTCATTATAAACTTTTTACATATATTCCCACCCAAAGTTTGACGAAATAGCAAGTTTGTACCTCTAGTTTCATATATTCCAATTTACACCCCTAAATTAACACATTGAATTTCTTTTAACAATGAAAGGTCAAAATGGTCATTTACATGTCTCAAATTACTCACCCCTAATTCAATCCCAAAATTTGACATTCACACAAATCATCACCACTCGTCTTTTGCTGTCGGCTGTTTAGAGCCGATTCCGGTTAATTTTCTCACAAAAATCTATCAAAATCATCACTTTATTATTTCTCAAGTGTTTTCCCAACCTTGATAGCCCCTGATTCGGCCAATTTTTGATGAATCTCGCAACCCAACTCCACCATGCGCGACAACCATTTTCAGCCTTTTCGGCATGTACTTGGCGTTGTTGGCCTTCTCGAACACTACCATCTTCCTCCCCTCAACCCTCTCACCAAAACCCCTATTATACCTCATCTGTTTACTCCACCAATCGCCGACCGCCGATACCTTTTGTGCTGTGACTTCTCAAGCATTTTCTAGTTAATCTTGACATTGGAAATCACCTATTTCATCACCCATCACTTCTCCAGCATTTACTCTTTAAAACCCCCACCAATTTGACCCCGTTAGCCCGCCGGTCGTCCTCCACCTCTCCTAGTGATTTTGCATCTCAAAAGGCAAGCAAAATAAATTTGAAATAATTTTTTAAATAGATGCTTATATTATTATAAGGCCCCCAAAATAACTCTTGCCTAGGGTCACAAATGTTCTTGAGACGACTTTGATTGGAATTATCCCCTTCTTTCTCTCATTGGCCTTAATTTATTATTTTTTTAAGGCCTACCATGTGTCACTCATGCATGTGGCTTCTGAGATACAGTCATGCAGCCTAAATGTTTGCAATCTGGTGCCTTGATTCCATGCATGTAGCCAATATGGCTACTAAGGTGGCTGCCAAGTAGCCTAAGTGGTTGTCATGTAGCCTAGGTGGCTTCCATGTAGTCTCACGTGCCTGTTGTGGCTACTATGTGGTGCTTATGCACCCCTTGTGGTTCACTTGCCATACAACTTACATGGTTGCCATATGGCCTAGTGAGGCTACCAAGTGGCTGTAATAAGTCGTAGGTGGCTGCCAAGTGGCTGTAATGCAATCTAGGTGGCTACCATGTGGTAGGTTGTTCAAAAAAACTCGAAACCTGGTACCTGAATTGAAAAACCGAGTAGTAAAAAATTTTATTCGATTTCAGGTAATTATAAGTAGAAACCCGGTTCAATTTTAAAAAAATTTAGGTACCGAACCGTAATCAGTTTCAACCTTAAATTAAAACTAAAATTGAAATATGTCTTAAGTGTTTATACCATTTTGTGTCAAATAGAATTGGGGATCGCAAACCTAACGTCCTCTACCTCTCTGTTCTCTTCTGAATGTGTGCTCTTCTAAATTCTCACTTCTGGCCGCCATCCGTGTCGCGCTGTGGTGACTCCTCACTTCTCACTGCTCAGTCCTTCATCCGCACTTTGCCGTTGTCACTTCCTCAGTTGCTAAGGTAAGAATTAGGTCTGCTTGGTTGAATGTTGGGTTTATTCATGCATTGAAGCATTACGAACTATATCTAAGATGATTTAGAATTTCGGATATAAAGATTGACTTTAAATCATATCAAATTTTCAACAGCTTATATTAAGATTCAATTTTGTCTTTATTGTTAGGCATGGCTTCTTTCACTTTCACTTTTTGTTTTCTGTTTCTTCTTCTTTCATATTTCCCATACCAACTTATTTATTGATATCCTGCTTTTCTTGTTCTCCTTACACGTTTCTTCTCCTTTTTACAACAGCTTATATTAAGATTCAATTTTGTCTTTATTGTTAGGCATGGCTTCTTTCACTTTCACTTTTTGTTTTCTGTTTCTTCTTCTTTCATATTTCCCATACCAACTTATTTATTGATATCCTGCTTTTCTTGTTCTCCTTACACGTTTCTTCTCCTTTTTACACCAATTTCGTGACTCCCCTTTTCTCTGTTTTCTCTATTCTTTCTAATTCAATATTTTCATTTTTTTTTTCATATATATTATATCTTATCTCCTTGAATTAAAAATTGAGAAAGTCTGGAAGTTAATTCTTCAAAATTCAAGTTGAAGCTAGAAATTCAGTTAAAAAACTAGGCACTGGTAATCGAACAAAATTTTTGGTTCGGTTCAAAACCAACTACTTCCCAAACCGGTTCGATTACTAGGTAACCTTAGAGCCTAAACCGAACTTTCAATTTGGTTAAGCCAAATCCACAATCGGTTTGGGTACCCAGTTTTGAAAACCCCTACCATACAGCCTAGATGGGCTACCAAGTGGTTGTCATATGTCATACTACAACAATATTAAATTCAAAGTAATACTACACATACAACATTTTTCATACAACGTTATATGTAAAATATGATTAACTAATTTTAAATTAAAATTAAATTTTCACACAATCATCTTTTGCCATATAATGTTGTATGAGAATATTGTATGTATAGTATTATTCTAAAACATAATACTATACAGACAACATTTCTCATACAATATGATGTGGCAAAAGATGATTAGCTGATTTTAAATTAAAAATAAACTTTCACCTAATCATCTTTTGTCACATGATGTTGTATGAGAAATGTTGTATGTGTAGTATTACTCACTTCTAAATTTAATCTACTCCAGTCATATTCAATTCACTCTAATCTAGTATGAAAAAATTAGTTCAGTCTAGTGAGTGCACCAAACACACCCTTAGGGGATAATAGGAATTTGATAACTTGTATGTAGGGCTGGCTCAAAGGGTAAGCAGGTGAGGCACTTGCATAGGGCCCCCCAAAAATAGAGTAAAAAATGGCTCAATTTTTTTTATAAATTGTTTTTTGAATATATTATAATAATGAAACCAGTGTATAATTTCTTATCCAGGTCGGTCCAAGGGGCCCCAAAAAAAAAAAAAAAAAGCTAAAAAGACCTGAATTTATTATAAACTTTTTACATATATTTCCACCCAAAGTTTGAAGAAATAGTAAGTTTGTACCTCTACCTTCATATATTCCAATTTACACCCCCAAATTAACACATTGAATTTTTTTTAACAATGAAAGACTAAAATGGTTATTTACATATCTCAAATTACTCACCCCTAATTCAATCCCAAAATTCGACATTCACATAAATCATCATCACCTCTCTTTTGCTGCCGATTGTTTAGAGCTGATTCCGGTCGATTTTCTCAAAAAAATCTACCGAAATCATCACTTTATTATTTCTCAATTGTTTTCACAACCTTGATAGCCCTCGGTTTGGCCAATTTTTGACGAATCCCGCAACCTAACTACACCATGCGCGACAACCATTTTCGACCTTTTCGGCATGTACCTGGTGTTGTTGGCCTTCCCTAACACCACCATCTTCCTCCACTCAACCTTCTCACCAAAACCCCTATCATACCTCATCCGTTTATTTTACCAACGGCCAACCACCGATACCTTTTTGGCCGTGATTTAATTCTCAAGCCTTTTCTGGTCAATCTTGGCTTTGGAAATCACCCAATTTACCACCTATCGCTTCTCCAGCATCTGCTCTATAAAACCCTCCACTAGCCTGCCCCGTTAGCCCACTGGTCGTCGTCCACCTCTCCTAGTGATTTTGCATCTCAAAAGGTAAGAAAAATAAATTTGAAATAATTTTTTTAATCTATGCTTATATTATTAGAAGGCCTCTAGGGGGTGTTCGTCTAAGCTTATAAGCTGGTCAAACTTGCTTATAAGCTCTAAAATTAAGCTGACATGTTTGTTTATAATTTTTTTGAGCTTATAAGTTGAGCTTATAAGCCCAAAAAAAAAAAAGTTGGGGGGGAGGTACTTTTTTTTTTTGGCTTATAAGCACTCTGCTTATAAGCTAGTTTGACCAAGTATATTACCACATTATCCTTGTTTAATTTTAAAATTCCATAGTATACCCTTGTTTAATGTAGTACATTTTTTAGTCATTTTATAATAAAATATACTTATAAGCCACATTTTACCAAACATGTCAACTACTTATCAGTCACTTATAAGTACTTTAACCAAACACGTAATTGCTTAAAATTTCAAATGCTTATAAGCTAAAATTAGCTTATAAGTACTTGTTGCTTATAAGCTAATTTTCATAAACTTAGACAAACACCCCCTAAATTAACTCTTGCCTAGGGTCACAACTGTTTTTGCGACGGCTCTGCTTGTATGACTTTGGAAAATTAATTAAAAATTCCAAAAACTAATAGTTTAATTCCTTTCGTTGTTTTAGAATAGACTAATATAATTTCAACTATAAATATTCCAATTCACCGAAAAATTAGTATTCTTAAAATGGAAGCTGAGTCATGCAAAATATTAGATACACACTGAAAGATATATATAACCGTTATAACCACACACACAAAAACAACCAACCACAATCAACACGATAAAGAATCACAAACCACACACACACAAGAACACCAAGAATTTACCGTGGTTCACTTGCTCAATCTGAGCAAGCTATGTCCACATTGAGCTTAGGAAACAAT
The DNA here is from genome assembly GCA_026229545.1 of Pistacia atlantica. NCBI lineage: Eukaryota > Viridiplantae > Streptophyta > Magnoliopsida > Sapindales > Anacardiaceae > Pistacia > Pistacia atlantica. Next base: position 18,464,549 of record CM047909.1, on the reverse strand, counting down.
CAACCTCACTGTACTAAACACTGTCAAGATTACAGTTGAGATTACACACCGTGACGAAAAACCCTTCTAATCCCTTCCACAATCTATAACTCACCCTAGAGACTCTACCCTTCGAATCCCTAATAATCGCGTAAACAAATACACCCAGAATGACCTGAGCCAGTCACTAAATCACAAAGTTACAAGATTCAACCACCAAAATCGTAAACCCTAACAGACTCGATTTTGCTCCAAAGAAGAGAGAGTTTTTCACGAAAACACTATATCTTTGAATCTGCCCAAGTTTTGTTTTTATATGGTTGACCAAAGAGTTAATTTCAGCCTTCAGATCTTCTCTCCAACAATGCTTAGGATATGTTGTTTGGGTCTACTCAAAACTGCGTCATCTCACTTAAACCATAAAACGTCAACGTTTCAAGCCATCACACTAACAATCTCCACCTTGATGGGTTGAAGCCTCAGTACCAGTGCAGCTTGCCTAATATGAATCCTTCATTGCTCTTTGTTACCATTGCCTACTTAATGAATAGTAGGTTCAAGCAATGCTTGAACTTTGCAAAGGTAACAATCTTCGTGCCCATGTCAGCTGGGTTATGTTCTGTAGGAACCTTGTTTAAAGTTATTTCTTCTCTGGTGACCAAGTCCCTCACAAAATGGTAGCGTACATCTATGTGTTTGGTCCCTTCATGATACACCGGATTTTTGCTTAGGTGAATTGCCCTTTGACTGTCTGAGAATATTGTTGGTTTCTGGTCTGTCAGATTAGCTTCACTTAGGATCCCTTTAAGCCAGATTGCCTCTTTAAATACATCAGTTACAATCACGTATTCAGCTTCGGTTGATGATAGTGCAACAATGGGCTGTAGTTGTGACTTCCAGTTGATGCAATTTCCACCTAGGGTGAAGTAGTATGCTGTAGTTGACTTCCTAGTGTCCCTATCACCTGCAAAGTCTATATCTACAAAACCAGCCAACTCAAGTGAAGTAGTCTTTTTACAATACTCCAATCCAAAATTCAATGAACCATTAACATATATAAGCACCCATTTCAGGGCTGTCCAGTGTTCCATACCAGGATTGGACATGTATCTGCTTAGCAAAGATATCACAAATGATAAATCTGGCCTAGTACTAATCATAGCATACATCCAGGATCCAATTACACTTGCATAGGGTATGGACTCCATTTTAATTAATCATCATCAGTATTAGGGCATTGGACTTTAGTCAATGTGAAATGACTAGCTAAAGGCATTGAAACAGTTTTAGTCCTTGTCATCCCATACTTTTCCACTAACTTATGCAGGTATGAACACTGATATATTCTTAATTCACATTTGCTCCTATTCTGGTCAATTTGCATGCCTAAGATCTTCTTTGCATCCCCTAGGTCTTTCATTTCAAATTCAGCATTGAGTTTATTCTTTAACTCACATATTAGAGGCTTTGATTTACTTATCAGTAACATGTCATCTACGTACAACAGTAAGTAAATAGGCATATTATTCCTAACAGCAAAGTAGAAACAGTTGTTGTACCTACTCCTATTGAACCCTATACTTACAATAAAGGTGTCAAACCTCTTATACCATTGCCTAGGGGATTGCTTTAGGCCATATAAAGATTTAAGCAGTAAATAGACCTTGTTGAGAGCTTTTTGATCTATGAATCCTACTGGTTGGCTAATGTAGATATCTTCCTCAAGGTCTCCATGTAAGAAAGCAGTTGTGACATCCAACTGTTGAAGCTCTAAATCCTGGTGGGCTACTATGGACAGCATTAATTTTATAGTTTTGTACTTAGCTACTGGGGAAAAGACTTCATTGAAGTCTATTCCCTCCCTTTGGGTAAAGCCCTTGGCTATTAACCTAGCCTTGTACCTAGGAGGTTCCTTGGCAGTGATACCTTCCTTTAATTTGAAAAGCCATTTACATTGTATTACCTTTTGATCCTTTGGCTTTGGTATAAGTTTCCAGGTTTTGTTTACCTCTAAGGATTTCATTTCTGCTTCCATGGCAGCTTTCCAGTTTTCCTTTCCCTTGAATTCATGGCTTCCTCATAAGTTTCAAGCTTTGTTCTTTGCACTTCAGTAACTGTAAGAAGAGTAGTGTAGATTAGATCAACATATGAATACCTTGTGGGTGCCCTTACCTGTCTTCTGGTTCTATCTCTTGCAAGCTGGTAGTCTTGTAAGTTTTCAGGCTGAGTTTCAGTGTCTTCTGATGTTTCTGTCTCATCCTCATGTTCTGGATTAGATTGTCTAGTTTTTCCTCCAGGTTCAGTAACAGCTTCAATTTCTTGGATGGTTTCAGTTCCTTGAGGTTGTTGGGATTGAGCAAGGAGCTCCACCTCACTTGGTGTAACCCCAGGATGACTAAAGGCCTCTTTTGAGCTTGAAGTAGTACCTGTATTAGTGTTAGTGTCCTTACAGGGAAAAACTCTGTCATTGCATATCATATCTCAGCCCATAATAATTCTAACTCCTGGAGATGACCTATCCTAAACTCTGTAGCCCTTAGTCCTTTCTTGATACCCTAAAAAAATGCATTTGGTTGATCTAGGTTCAAGTTTTCCTCCAATGGTGTGTGCATAGGCTACACAGACAAAGACTCTTAGGTGGCTTAGGTCAATTCTTCTTCCAGTGCACATTTCTTTTGGACTCTTTAGGTTAATGGCTGTAGATGGGCTCCTGTTTACCAAATATGCTGCAATGGTAAGTGCTTCTCCCCAAAAGGAGGTGAGGAGTTTGGAGGTAACTAATAGGTACCTGACCTTATCAATAAGGGTTCTATTCATCCGTTCTGCCACTCTATTATGTTGTGGGGTGTATTTTACTGTCCTATGTCTCAAAACCCCTTGATCACTACAGAATGTGTTAAATTCTTGGTTGCAGAATTCCAACCCATTGTCGATTCTAAGAACCTTCACCTTTTTGTTCATTTGGTTCTCTACTAGGAGTTTACAGTCCCTAAACCCAGCTAGGGACCCACACCTTACGGTTGTAATCATCCACCAAAGACATGAAGTAGCTATTAACCCCATGAGATTTCACTTTCTTAGGTCCCTATAGGTCAGAGTGGATATATTCTAGTTGGCTAGTGGCTAGATGTGTCCCCTTAGTGAAGCTGTTCCTATGTTGTTTGCCTAAGATGCAGTTCTCACAGAACTCTAGTGATGAAACATTATCCTTACCAAACTGCCCTTTTATGCTTCAGGATGTCCATACCTCTTTGACTCATGTGGCCTAATCTAAGGTTCCATTTCTCTGTATTGGACAGGTTAGAAGATACAAGCACAAAATTAAAACAGTTTTGGGAATGGTTCCCACTGAGTATTTGAAGACCATTTCTTTTCTCTCCTTTCAATATCAGGTTTTTATTTCTGTAAATGTTCAAGCATCCATTTTCTGCTCTATAACAACATCATGATTCATCTAAGGTACCTAGAGATATCAGGTTTCTTTTAAGTTCAGGGATATACCTGACCCGGGTTAATTTTACCAATTTCCCAGTGTTAACCTTTAGTGTCACTATGCCTATCCCTCTTACCCTACATGCATTGTTATTTCCCATGTAAACAGTTTCATTGTCAGTATTTTCAAACTCCTAGAACCAGTCCCTATTTGAACTCATGTGAAACGAGCACCTTGAGTCCAGTACCCACTCTTCACTAGTGTCAGACATTGACACAGTAAGAACTTCAGGTTCCTTTAACAGGTTTTTCGTGGTGGCTAAGTTACTCTCTGTATTCCCTTGCTTTTGCTTCCCAATCCACTCAAAACAGTTCCTTTTAATGTGGCCAGTTTTATTGCAAAAGAAGCATTTTCTAGATTCTGTTCTGTTCTTGTTACCGCCCTTTCATTTTTTCTTATTTCTAGTCCCCTGATGTGTCTGATTTCCCTTCCCAATCTGACTAGACTCGACTCTGCTCTTAACAAACAGGTTTGTGCCATTCCGTTTCTAGGTTTTTAGTTCTAGTTCTTTGGCCCTAAGTCCTGCTGTTATTAGGTCAAGATTTGGTACAGTACCAGAGTACTGTAGGGCATTTTTGACTTCTTGGTAGTCATCAGTTAGGGAGTTTAATAGAATCATGGCTAGACTAGTTTCTCCTGATGCTTGGTCTGCCCCTTTCAAGATCAAGGCCATTTTTAGAAATTCGTCTAGGTTTTCATCTATACTCCTAGAACTGTCTATTTTGTATGAAAATAAAGCCCCATTTAAAAAGGCTAAGTTAGGGGCAAATTGCAAAGCATACAACCATAGTTCAATCGGTGATTCGATTCTGTCTACCTTTCGGGGGACGCTGTCGGACAGATTCATGACTATCAGGTTGTATGCCTCTTCATCGATCTCCTCCTTCTTCTTCAGCTTCTCCTCTGGCCACTTCTTGGAGTCCCCTTCCAGTGCAATGGCCACCTTGTTATAAGAAAGCAACGCTTTCATTTTTCTCTTCCAACTCCTGAAGTCAATCTTCCCATCATATTGGGAGATTTCCATTCGGGTGGTGGTATTTGACATGGTGAAGTGTTTGATTGATTTTTGAGATAGCAAGATCAAGAACTTAGACTCTGTTCTTGAACTTTAAGAAACGAGAATACCTTAGATTTATACTCTTAATGAGATCTATGCTAATTCGTTCAGAATAACACTTTTCTAATTCCCAATTTGATTTCTAAACCCTAAAATTGAGAAAGCCCCAATTTTAATGACTATTCGTAATACCCTAGAAATCTCATATTGGAATTGGGACCCGATAGCTTCCCTAATTTCTTGTAACCTAACGCTCTGATATCACTGTTATAACCACACGCACAAAACAACCAACCACAATCAACATGATAAAGAATCACAAACCACACACACAAGAACACCAAGAATTTACCGTGTTTCACTTGCTCAATCTGAGCAAGCTACGTCCACGTTGAGCTCGGGAAACAATCAAGCTCACTGCACTAAACACTATCAAGATTATATTTCAGATTACACATAGTGACGAAAAACCCTTCCAATCCTATCCAAAATTTGTAACTCACCCTAGAGACTCTACCCTTCGAATCCCTAATAATCGCGTAAACAAATACACCCATAATGAACTAAACCAGTCACTAAATCACAAAGTTACAAGATTCAACCACCAAAATCGTAAACCTTAACAGACTCGATTTTGCTCTAAAGAAGAAAGAGTTTTTCACGAAAACACTGTATCTCTGAATCTGCCCAAGTTTTGCTTTTAAATGGTTGACCGAAGAGTTAATTTCAGCCTTTGGATCTTCTCTCCATCAACGCTCAAGATCTGTTGTTTGGGTCTGCTCAAAACTACGTCGTCTCACTTAAAGCATAAAACGTCAACATTTCAAGCCATCACACTAACAATAACTATGTTACAGATTTGTCGAATCATATAAAAGATCATGATCATATCTGAGTCGAGTATTTTGAATTTGAGAAAGAGAAAGTACAAATCCAAGATTTTGGGTATAATTAAAGATTGCAACCAGCAATGACAACGGCATCATTCATTAACCCGAGTTGGTCTAATTAAAAGATATATTGTTCATGAACAGATAATCTATTGGAATCGTTTTTAAAAAAGCTTGATATATCAATACTTTATTAGATCATGCAGAGAAGTCACATGTTAATGACACCTCATACATATTGTTAAACATAATTTCTTAAGCTATGCTACAAACCACAAGGTCGTGGGGGCATTAACGAGGTTTACCATTTTTCATTTATTTATTTAATCACGTCCAAATATAAAGGGTTCATTCTATACGCTTTTATTTTCATCCTCATATTGATAAATATAAACAGATTCAAATGAATATTAATAGATTATATTAGAAAAAAAATATAAAATAAAATAGTTGTTATGGTTGTCATGGGATAATTACAAATGATTGAGTGTTGCCGTTAGAGCATAGCCAATTAAATAGATGAGAGATAATAAATTTAAAACTAATATAAATTCATTGGTTTGTGGTATAAATAATTGTTTTTAAACCCAGCCCAGCCCAATCGGTTCAACTGGTCGGACCGGCAATTGAGGCCTCCACCGGTCCGAGTCGAAGAATAAACAGCTTGTGTAAGTTAATCCGAGGTGACCCGTGGTCAGATTGGCAGGACAGTAGCAAACCGCCGATCCGACCAGCCTAGGAACAAAACAAGGTCAATAAAATAAAAATAGCCGGTTTCCAATTTTACAATCCCTAATTCAAAATTTCCAATTTCACTCGTTCTTCCACTCTACCCAGTCGAATCATACACCAATTTCACCGACAAACTGCCATCCTTGTTCTCTCAACTATGCAAACGTCGAGTGAATAAAAAACTCATCTACAAACTACAATCTTCGTTTAGTTTAAAATCGATTTCAGATTTTTTAGTCGAATCAGGCGAAGGTTTAATTGAATTTCTTCTTATTTTTCTTGTTGATTTTTTTTTTTTTTTTCCTCCTTAAATTGTGTCATGATGTGTTATTTTCATATGATTCACTCCAATAGCTCTAAAGAATTGTAACCATCGTTCTTAAGGGTTGTCAAGCCACCAGAATTTCCTAAACCTGATGTTGCAGGAGAATTACAAAAATGGGTTCATCGAAGAAACAAAAAACAAAGGCTTTATTGCATCCTGGTCTCCCCAAATGGCATAGAATTTCCATATCTGATTTGGCTGGTTCGGTTTGGACCTCGTTTGGCCAGGTTGCGGCAGCCAGGGCCTTCTTGACTGTCAAGTAAAATAAGAGGGAGGGGAAGGAGAAAAGAAGGAAGAGAATGAAGTGAAGAAGTTAGAGAGAAAGAATAGAGGAAGGAAGAAGAAAGAAGAAAGAGAGGAGGTAAGAACTGAGAAGAAAGTTACTGAAGAGAGAGGGGAAAGTGATAGAAGACAGAAGAAAGCGACGAAGAGAAAGAGGAAAAAAAATGAAGTGTAGAAGCTGTAGGGGAGTGTTCGCTGTGCTTACTGAATTTCAAACCTGCAGAGACTGATGGTAATTTTTTAGGGGGTGTTTATGAATTTCAAATCGGCAGAGACTGATGTGTCATTTATGAGGGATGTATTTGCTTGCTGCACACCTAAAAACATTGGTATAAATGATGAAGTACTCACATACCATCCTAGATTTTTTCTTGAACGTTAAACAATTTTTTTTTTTTTTTTTGTATAAACGTTTTAACCCAAATACTGGAATTTTTTATTGATAAACATTAACCCAAATAAGGGTTCTATTACAGTACAATACGTCAATGTGAAAGTTCTGAATTAAAAACGTAAAATTTATAAAATACACTTGTACAGTGAAATACGATAGCCAAACCCCACAAATATTATATATTCTTTAGTTCTAACAAATTATAGATTAATCAAGAACACATGATATATCAACTTTTATTTTTATTTTAATATCATTATCAATATGGTAATATTACAACATCGACAGCAAACTCCTTTAAAAGATTCTAATAAGGAGGAGGTGTCTTCTCGGTCAGATATTTTCCAATGGTTTCTGCAAGTTTTTGCACTAGCTTGGTATTTACTACAGAAGTAAGATTTGCTAACTTATGATCAAGCTCATACACTATTGTTGATCTTATAATACTTGATGTAAAATTTTTCTCAATAATTTTGTATTGAGTTATATAACTCTTGAAGCCCTGTGCTATAAATCCTCCTTCAATGGCTTTCGTTTCCTTCACATGCCTCATATTATCAACCTTTGTAATAATTTCCTTCATATAACCAACTCCAGAAGTTCCTGAAACAAAAATCAACCAAGAATATTTTATATTCAGCAGCTCAAAATAAATGGTTGGTAAATAATATTAATTATTTTAATTACCTGGTGGAAATGTAACGTTTATAAGTGTGCCAACATGTCCATCACCTTCAAGGACTTTTACTGTCCCAAGCACATTCGGCAGAAATGTATTTATAACTGTGAAGACTTGAAGCGTGCTGTAGACATCCCACACCGAACAAGCCGATGCAGCCACCACTGTATTCGCTGCGACAAGGCCGTGCATTTTGATGTTATGAATTTGGTTTTTTGATGGGTTGGTTAATTACTGTGGTAGGTATTTATAAAGGTACAAAGAGTCAATAGATCTAAATGGAAAGAGCTAACGTGTTAATAAACCATCATTTTAAATAATATAAACTAGAAACGTTATATATAGGAGTTGTCAAGAATTTTCGTCACCCAGGCTAGACTTTTTTTTGTTTAAAGGATAAAACGTAATATATGGCAGACCCGGGCTATAGCCTTGGTTAATTTTTTTTTTTTCCTAAAAAATTATAATTATTTTTAACAATGTCAGTCCTAACTTCAGGAGAGCCAACTGAAGAGGTATTTTAAAAAATAGTGTGTTAATTAAATTGAATAATAACAATTTTGTTTCTATTTTACACTCAAAAATTTTATATAAATAAGTCGTTTTTATATCTTTACACATGGCTAATTAACCATGGTTTCTCTTTTGTTAATATATCAACAACTTTTAATTGTTATTAACCCATTGTTATCATTACCTACCAAAACAAGTGGTTAACAACAAGAAACTATGACTTAGCATAATAAACTAATTATTTATTTCTTACTTGTAATCTCATTTGATATTCTTTTTGTCCACTAAAAGAAGTAATAAGAACAAATATAGTAGATTATTTTTACCATGGGTTCCACTTCCTTTCTCATATTTTGTTTATTCATGTGGTCAAGAAATCATATTTTTCTTTTTAAGAGATTAAATTAAATTAAATTATCGGATAAGTAATAATTGATAACATTATTGAAGTAAAAGACATTTTCCAGCAATGCAGAAACACATGTAATAAATTATTCCTAATTTTTGGGGTTACTTTTGCATTATTCAAAGGTAATTGATTCCAAAATTAAATTATTTGTGATTAAGAATAGTACACTAATAAGAAGAGAATAATTAGCTGGTAATTAAATTTCATTCATGGTTCCTTAATAATTAATTTAATTTGATTAAAATATACAAATCAATTGTTACCTAGTACATGAAAGTCTTTCTTAATTTCTTCAAGTTTGATGTTTCTTATTGAGAATAATGGTCAATTAAAATTAACCCATTCCAACAAGTATTTTGAAATAAGACATTTTAGTCTTACAAGTTATCCAAATAATTAATTCCTTCCCAAATCATATAATGCAAATAGTTTTGGCATAGTTAGGTAGAAGAGACTTCTAGAGTTTTGATTATTATTATTATTTCTTACTTTAAATTTTTTTTTTTTTTTTTTTTCAAAAGCTTTGAGTCACAATTTAATTAACACATTGAATGGGTCAATTTAATTGAATAAAATCTTGATTCTTAGGATTGTAAAGGATAAAACAATACTTAATAAAATTCTTATAAGTTTTCACTAAGACTTTTTTTGTGTTGTGAAAGAGGTTGTAATTGTAAGGGTAAGATATTTGGAGAGAATTCTAGAAATAGAATGAATCGAAAATGAGTTTATTGAGTAATTGATTAAGTGTACAATAATCAGTTTTACTCTACTCTTTTATATTGTTTTAAGAGGAGTAAAGTGAAGTTGGTGATTCTGGTAAAACAGTCGTATTGAAACTACACCGTTTTACACAATTACATTTTAGTGTTGACAGTTTAACAAATGACACTCTCATCCATTTTTCTTCTAAATCCTAACATTCCCGATTAAAGTGGACAACATTGACCAAAAAAAAAAAAAAAAACAAAAAAAAAATTAATAAAATGAAAAAAATTAACAACTTCCATCTATTTTCTTCCAGCAATTTTCTAGTACAAGCTTTCAGTATAAGCATTGGAGCTTGCAATTTCAGAGAACCTTAAAGACACTCTTGCACAACTTCAGTATTGCACACCTTCAGTATGCACACTACGATGAGCAGTGTTTAGATGAACTTGTTTAGCTGTTTTTCAATCTGCCAGTGACAAGCTTCAATTTCCAGCTACAACATATCTAAATCTGAAATAAAGACTGAAACAAAAACATTTTGTACTAACACATCAACCTCTGATCCTGAAATACAAATTTTGAAGTCTGAAACAAAGACTTTCTGCACTAACACATAAACCACTGAATCTGACACAAATTCTGAAGTCTGAAAACAAAGACTTTCTGCACAAACATATCAACCTCTGAATCTGACCCAAATTCTGAAGTCTGAAAACAAAGACATTCTATACTAACACATCACTCTTACACTATTCCGCACTTACACACATCAACTTCTGAATTTGAAATAAAATTCTCAAACAAGTTCTGAAACCAGGTGTCAAACTAAGTTTAACACAACAACACCTCTCAGCAACTACATAATTGTTAACCAACTCACATCTGCTAAACATCTTAATTAACCAGATTACATAATTTCACTTCAACTTTCAAATAATCAATTTACTCATTTCTTCTTTACTACCAACATTAAGTTTGCTTCTTAAATCAGTGAACTGAACTATTGGTAAGACTTTTGTGAGCAGGTCCGCAATCTGGAGCTTGGATGGCACATATTGAATTTTTAACCCTTTTGCTAGGACTTGCTCTCTAATATAATGAACATTAATTTCTATATGTTTGGTCCTAGCATGGAAGACTAGATTGGTTGCTAAGGCTGCAACAGTTACACTGTCACACCAAATGATATGTGTGGCTTCAACTGATAACCCTAACTCTTGAAACATGCTTTGAAGCCAAGCAATTTCTGTTGCTGTTTGAGCTAAGGCCCTGTACTCTGCCTTGGTTGAAGAAAGAGTTACAACCTTTTGTTTTCTTGAACTCCATTGTATTAAGTTAGGGCCCATGTAAACACAATAGCCACTAGTGGACCTCCTATCTTCCATATTGCTACCCTAATCAGCATATGCATAACATTCCACACTTAAAGTGCTTGCTACCTTGAAATGTAACCCATAATCTATGGTGCCTTTGATATACCTTAGGATTCTTTTACATGCCTGCCACTAAAGAGCTGTAGGAGCTTGTAAAAACTGACTTAGTTTATTAACTGGATAACTAATGTAAGGTTGAGTAAGGGTCAGGTATTGTAGGGCACCTATTGTGCTTCTGTATAGACTTGGATCAATAAAAGGCTCACTATTAGTAGAAAACAACTTAGTTCCTACTGCCATAGGTGTGGCACAAGCATTCAGAAGCATATTTGCTCTGTTTTAGGTGAATTCCAGTAGCACTTCTTATGGCTTCTAAACCCAAAAAATAGTGAAGAGATCTAAGAGTTTTAAGAGAGAACTCATCATTTGGAATTATCTGATCATGTGATTAAAATATCATCTACATACACAAGCACATAGGTTAGAGAAGATTTTTGTTTGAGAACAAACAGGCTGCTATCAGACACTGAATTTTGAAAGCCTTTGGAGTAGAGAGCAACCTTTAGCTTGCCAAACCAAGCTCTTAAGGCTTGTTAAAGCTTTATTTAGCTTACACACATAGGTAGGATGAAGAGAGTCTTCAAAACCAATAGGTTGCTGCATATAAACCTCTTCATTTAAGGTGCCATTTAGAAAGGCATTATTTACATCCACTTGTTGGATATCCCACCTATTTGTGATAGCTAGAGTAAGAATTATGTGGATTGTGGAGGCTTTGATTACTGGGCTAAATGTTTCAAAGTAATTAAGTCTAGGGGTTTGTTGAAAAACATTGGCTACAACTCTAGCCTTGTATTTTTTGTAAAGAACCATCTACATTAAACTTGGTTCTGAACACCTATTTATTTCCTACAATATTCTCATCAAGAAGAGCAGGAGCCAAGGTCGAAGTATCATTTTTTAGAAGAGTATCAAACTCACTTTTCATGGCATTCCTCCATTTAGGACTACTAAGGGCTTCAAATATAGTATTGGGTTTAGGGATCACTTAACAAATTTATGAATTATGAGCTTCAAAAGTATCCTTATAAGAACTAGTATGGAGACTTTGAGCTGTTGTCTTGGACCTGGTCATCATAGGATGACAATTTGGGGTAGCAGATGGGACAATTTGTAAACCAGTAGGAGTTTGTAATGAGGTAAGATCAACTTCCAATGACCAGATGGGAATTGAGATAGATGATGGAACTATAAGAAGTGTTGACATTGAGGGGTATACGTGTGAGGATGAGGCTGATTTTGTTGGCTGAGAATTACAAGTATTGGTAACATTTGCGTGGGTAGAATCTGAAATGGTAGTTTTGGTAGAAGATGGAGTAATTTGAGTAGGTAGAATGTCAAGTGAGATAACAAGTGAAGGATGAGAAGTAGCTGGAGTTTTAGTGTCAACTGTTGTGCTATTTGTGGACTGATTTTGAGAGCTAATTACTACAGGAGGATCTTTCAAGATTAATTGTGTGGTTATGTTGCTTGGAACTACAGTGTATGGAAATGAAGTAGTGGTGGTAGATGAGTTTGTAGAATTATCAAGGACATAAGAATTTTGGTGAGAAACTGAATTGAAATAGGTATTGGAATAGAAAGAAAACTCTTGTTCATTAAACTTGACACCAGGAGTGACAAAATTGTTTCCATTAGACCTTAAACACTTGTAACCTTTATGGATAAGACTATAGCTTACCAAAACACCATTAGTTGAATGAAAACTAAACTTGTGGTGATTAAAGCTTTTAAGAAAAGGAAAACAGGAACATCTAAAGACCTTTAGACTATCATAAACAGGAAGTTTCTTGAAAATTTTTTGATATGGAGAAATGTTGTTCAAAACAGGTGTAGGCATTCTATTAATCAAGTATACAACAGTTTCAAATGATAACCACCAAAATTGGAGAGGCATATGTGCATGTGCAAGAAGTGTGAGACCTGTTTCCACTACATGCCTATGTTTCCTTTCACATCTTCCACTTTGTTGATGAATATGAGAGCATGAATGCTTGAGTCTATAGGATACGAATGAAGGGCAATAAATTCTCCCACTTGATTAGATTGAAGACATTTTAACTTAGTGTCAAACTGTCTTTCAGCCAAATGATGGAATTTAATAAAGATGGATTTAACTTCTGCTTTGGTTCTTAGTGGAAACAGCCAAGTGTATCGACTAAAATCATCTAAGAATTGGATGTAGTACCTAAAACCTTCAGAGGATGGTAAGGGTACAGGACCCTAAACATCACTATGAACTAATTCTAGAGGAGCATTGGCTTGTGTATGTGAGGAAGGAAAATTGGCATTGTGCATCTTTCCTAGTTGACAAGCATCACAAAAGAAAGAATGGATAGCATTGCTTGAACTCGTATTCTTTAGTTTTGGTATTGAAGCTAAAATTTTATGCATAACACTTGAGTGAGGGTGTCCTAGTCATCTATGCCAGGTTATATAATGCTGATAAATGGTATTCACATGTAAACATGAACTTGAAATATGTGCATGAGATGAATCAGTACAACTCAAGAGATTATTGGACAAAGTAGTGAATTCAGGTTAAGAATCATCATGAGCAAAAAGCATAGACACATCAGATTTGGATTTAGGTTGAGAATTAGATGAAACACTATGCATTTGCAACTCATTATCAAGCAATTCATCATGAGCAGAAATTATTGACACATCAGACTTGATGACATTTTATCATCAGGCAAGACAAAAGATGTAAGTTCATTTTTATCATCAAACAAATTGTTACACACACGCAGCTCAGTATTAATCAATCCAACATGAGGAGAAGACAAATTAGTACAATGTTGTATAGGTATAGTAGACTTGGCATTCTTGTCAACACACTTTTGCACAATCATATCGATTTTAGTATCAAGAGATTCAATGTGAGTATAAGGTAAAGCATTACAATTGTGTAAAGACACACCAGAATTGGGACTTTTATTGACATTGAAGGTTTGACATTGTGTAGGAAACATAGTACTAGTAATAGCAGGACTTAGAGAAGTAAAAACTAAATTACAAGAAGAGACATCTGTAGTACAAGAAGAGATATATACAGTACCAACATTTGAACAAGAGTTGACAGATTTTTGAACAATAGAATTGGTTTGACAAGTTGATTTTGAGTCATTATTAAGAAAATCTTTACAATTGACATTGTAGCAAGTAAAATCAGAATTATTTAAAATAGGTGTGTGGGCTAGTTTTGAGGATGAGATCGAACAAGGGATATGTAGTTGGTACAAGCCACCTTTAAGATCCCCTTGCAGTAAGATTGCCCTGGTTACTTGGTCCTTGACAGCACAACAATTGGCTTTAACTTCAACTATTACATTATTGTCCTTGGTGAACTTAGAAATATAAAGTAGGTTTTTTTAGTTATTTTAGGAACACATAAAATATTCGTGAGATATAAACACTTGGAATGAAAAAGGCTAGGCAAGTAGGTGTTACCAGTATGAGATACATCAAGATGCTCACCATTCCCCACTTGAAGTTGGCTGCCCCCACCATATTCCTTGTTAATTTGCAAATTGCTCAATTCTAAAGATACATGGTCTGTTGCCTCTAAGTCCAAATACCATATGGGATTTGTGGGAGTGAATTGACAAGCACATGGAGGCTGTGAAGTGTGATTTAGCCTAGAAGAGGTGGCAACCATAAAAGCTTGATTTGTAGCCATAAAAGCTTGATTATGAATAGGACCAGTAGGTTGTTGACTAGGCAATCCAAAGGTTGGATGTTGAAAAAGAAGCATTATGTGTCACATTACTTGGTTCTTGGCAGATACCAATATATCCAGGAACAAAATTGGGTTGTTCAAGCTATGAACCAGATTGTGACTTGCCAATTTGAGACATTTGTTTGAAAGGAGAAACAGATGTAAACTAATCACGATTGAGGGTGCTGTTTGTGTTATAGAACTATTGGGGATTGTGGCTGGTAAACTGTGAAGGACCAGAATATTGCATATTGCCATTGTAGGTGAAGTTAAATCTGTGGTAACATTGAATTGCAGAATGACTAGCTTTATTGTAAACTTGGCATATTAATCTATTTCGATTATTGCCACGACCTCTGCCTCGGCCATATAATACAAAGCTAAGAGGTCTATGATGGAACATGGGACTGCTATTTTTTAGAGCTATTATTAACTATATTTCCAATACTTCCAATGGTATTAGTAGTGGCAATATGGGCTAAGCTATTTTACAAGTCAATTGAGTTGAACTTGTCAAGCCTAATCTCATATTTTTGAAGAAAAAATGGGCTTCTTGAAGAGTAACTGAATCAATTTTAGACTCAAGTCTAGAGGTTAGGTTTACAACCACAGGGTCATACTTAGGACCTAAGCCATTAAAACAAATTGCAACAAATCTTCATCCAAAATAACTGTATCACTAGCTTATAAACTTTCACTTATTTCTTTCATCTTTTTGAGATTACACTTCTGAGTTGTTTGTAATAGATTCTTAAGATGGAAAGCTCTAGCTTTTGAGTCTGTGATAAATTCATTCTCTAAAACTCTCCAAATATCAGTGGAGTATTTACACGTCGAAACAATGTCAAACATGCTTTCTGAAATTGAAGCTAACAACCAGCTAACCAAAAATTTTGTTTGTTCTCTTCCACATGATATAGCTTGGATTAACTTTGTCTTTGACAGACTCATTTTTAGCCCTATGTTTTTCACTAAGTTGATTTAGCTCATCTTCAACATTAGAATTAGACAGAACAAAAGGAGGAGGGCAAGTGATTTTACCTAACAAGTGATCTTCTAATTCGTATGACCCTACTACAAACAGGACTTTTGAGCTCCAAAACCTATAATTATCACGAGTGAGCTTTGGATTGATTACTTGCAAGCTGGAAGCAATTGCAAAAGTGGATCGATTAAGAGTTTCTCTTAACATTTCCTTAAAGCTCTTAGGCAGAGGAGACGAAGTCGAACCAGGAGATTTAGCCATTGGCATCAATCACGGCTCTGATACCATGTAAGGGTAAGGTATTTGGAGAACTGATTAAATGTACAATAATTAGTTTTACTCCATTCTTTTATATTGTTTTAAGAGAACAGTAAAGTGAAGCTGGTGATTTTGGTAAAACGGTTGTAGTGAAACTACACAGTTTTACACAATTACATCTTAATGTTGATAGTTTAACAAATGAAACTCTCATCCCTTTTTCTTCTAAATCCTAACAGTAATAATGGAGTTTTATTTATATTTTTAGGATTGCGTTCACCCATCTTTAAACAAAACTGAAATAAAAAGTTAAGTGTTTTAAGCAAGGAGGCATTTAAAATGATAAAGGGAAAGGAAACTACCTTTGCGTGGTCTAATCGTTCGATAGAGACTCTTGGGTGTCTTACTCAAGAAGTCTTGAGTTCGAATCCCCCCTCGGTTACTAATGAGGGTAGCAACTGGAGTTCTTACTTACTGATAGTTCTAGGGTCTCAGGGGATCAATTAAGGTGCGCGTACGCTGACCTAGACATCGTTGGTCAAATTAAAAAAAATAAAAAAAAAAAAAAAATAAAAAAACGATAAGGGAAAGGATATCTTTCAAATAGCGTAAGAAAACTTAAATAACAACACTATAGAAAAACCTTTATATAGTTAAAAGCCCACTTATTTATTAATGCAAATTTCACAATTCCAATATTAAAAGAAAAAAAATATTTTACATACAAGAGAAATTTATTAATTTTAGAAAGTGTACACATAAACTTTAGGGTGTATTTGGTTGAGGGTTATATAAGATTACTAAGGTAATGTGATTTTATACCACTTGATTACCACGTTTGGTTGTCAAGTAATATAAGATTCCGATAATCTTCTAATACCAATAGTAGTTACCGTTGGTAATATTGGAGGTAATCTGATTATCTCCATTTTTTTAGGTATTGTAAGATTTCTTAGTAATCTTATTTTTTGCTACAATTTTATCCCTTATTAACAAAATTTTTGGACAATATTGTCCTTGTTTTAAAATCAATTTACATTAATCTACCATTACAATTTTACCCTTATTTAATTAAGTTTTTTGACAATAATGTTCTTATTTTTAAAACAAATTGCAGACCACCACCACCATCTAGTCGGCCAACCACCACTGGAAGTCACTGGGAGTAACCCATATGGCCATATTTGGCCATATTGATGGTAAAAAAGGGTCAAATCTGGGCAGGATTTGGTCATTAACGACCATGGATCTGTATGCTAACGGCCAAATCTGTGGCCATCTAGCCATTTTCAGCCATCAATATGGCGACCGGCGGTGGTGGCTAGCGGCCGACAGTGGCTTGGGGTGGGGCAAGGAGATTTTGTTATAAATTAAAGGTTTATATAAGTTCGGGTGTTTTAGCTAAATCTGAAATGTTGGGAAAATATTTAAAAATGAGGGCAATTTAATAATTTAAATAACATACCCACCAATTTATTCCTCCCAACCAAACATAATAATATAATATACCCACCAATTTATTTCAACTAACCAAATACATTTTCCTAAAGATTATCAGTAATCTTCAAGATAATCTAACTTTTCATTCATAGTAATCTAACATTTCCTAAACCAAATGCACCCTTAGGGTTATTATCCACTAAACGACGCTTTTATTAAAAACTTACAGTTATGAGACACTTTTATTAGAAAAGACAATGAGAGAACACTAAAACTATTAACTTTGACTGAAAAATTTTATATAAATAAAATATCTATGTGTGGGTTATTTAATTATTTTAAAAATAATAGAAATAAAACAATATTCACATCATTGAAATTTTAAAAAACAAAATAAAATAAATATAGTTACAAAAATTCAAAAACTAAAGCAATATATATTAAAAAAATTTAAAATATATTTTAAAAACTTTAAAAATATTGCAAGGAAAAAAAAAGGGGTGGCCATGTGGCCATATTCCAATTCCAATTTCTTTTTCCTTTAATTTCCTATAATTTCTATGTTTTCCTACTAAAATGTCCTCAATTATTTTTATTTTGACACATGTCATTCTCTTACCTTTTTTTTTTTTTTTTTAAATTATTATAGTTTAAATGAAACTATATTACACTTGAAATTACCTTAATACCTTTAATAAAGTTAAAGTTAATGGTTTTAAACTGTTAAGATCATCTCCAACCCATTGCAATTGCACCAAATTGGTGCAAAATTTGGTGCAAAATTTGGTGCAAAACACTATTCCATCTCCAACCCACAACACCAAATATTGCACCAAAAAGAATATTCTTTAAAATATTCTTTAGAATATTCTTTTTTTTCTTTTATTGTAATAATCAACAATTAATCTATTTCACTCATTATTTTTGTATATATTAATTAAATATTGGGAATGATATTTTTATTAAATAATAATTATTTTAAAAATTATACTAATTTAATAGAATTAAGCATTTATTTAATCAAATAAACATTACATTTAATATAGAAAAACATTATAGAAAACATTACATCTAATATAAAATGATACAAAAAAAAAAGATGTGTTGTCTATTCAAGTTTTTTTCAATATTTTGATGATCTTACTGGATCCGGAACTAATCTACCGGAATACTAAATTGTTATTTTAGTTTATGTTGTATTTTCTTTTAATTTTAGTGTTTTTAAATTAGTGTTAATTTTTATTTTGAGTTATTGTAGTTTAATAATTGCATTGAATAAAGTTCTATTTTTAATTTTTCATCATTTTTTAAATTATATCATTATTATAAATAATAATCAAATTAAATTAAATACAAATACTCAAATTTGGTGTGATTTTTGGTGTAAAATTTAATACTCAAATTAACTTAACAAAATAAAAAAAAAAAAAAACTAAAATTAAAAAAAAAATATTTTTTTGCTACAGTACCGCGCCATTTTGGTGCAGTGCTACAGTGCTGCACCAAATTTGGCACAATACTGTAGCACTGCACCAAAATGGCGCAGTGTTTAGCGTGGGTTGGAGATGCCCTAAGTGTTTCATCATCATATTTTAAAATAAAAGTGTTTTATAACTGTAAGTTTTTTTATAAAAGTGTCCTTTTGCTTAAAACAAAATAAATTTAAGCTAATTGGAGTTTTTGGTTCAAAAGTGGAGGAACTATATTGCACTTGAAATTACCATAATACCTTAAATAAAGTTAAAGTTAACGGTTTTAAACTGTTAAGTGTTTCATCATTATATTTTAAAATAAAAGTGTTTTATAACTGTAAGCTTTTGATAAAAGTGTCCTCTAGCTCACAACAAAATAAATTTAAGCTAATTGGAGTTTTTGGTTCAAAAGTGGAGGAACACATTGTAGGGAATAATGCTGGAGCAAGCGCAGAATAATAAAAAATTTCTTGCTTCGCCGTTACCCTTTACCTAAGATCATGATACGGTATTCCTAGCCTACGTATAAATAAAAACATACAAGGTTTAGTTTTTAACTCTTGTTGGTGGCTCCTTCACTGGATGTCTTCGTGACTTCGCTATCGACCCAAAATAGAGTTAAGCACGACAGTATCAACAAGAAAGTGGGGTCGGGATCACACTTGGATTGATTGCTAAATCAACTCAAGTGCTTAAGGGAGATAGCAGAAATAGAGAGAGAATTTCTCTTTCTAGGGTTGGCGGCTAGTGTTTATTTTGGACAGCTATTTTTGCTCTTAACTTTGTGAAAACAATTTATGAAAATTTTGCTTCAATTGTATTGGAAATCAAAACCCAATAACTCTTTATATAGTACAATCCTCAAATAAGATTTCAATTAGGATTGTGAATCCTTTAATTCTTATTTCGATTGGATTGCAATCCTTAATAAACGGAATAAGAATAACTCTTAAAGATATTCTCCTTAAATATGAATCCTAATTAAATAAATAGGGATATTTATTTAATTCCTATATAAATACATATTCTAATTAAATAAATATTACTATGTATTTAATCTATTATTTATATATATATATATATATATATATATATATATATATATATATATATATATATATATATATATATATATATATATATATATATATATAAAGATTTTCATATTTAATATATTTAATTTCAATATATTCTTTATTAATTAAAATTAATATGAATCCAATTTACTAAAATACGTCCAATATAAATATTGGATAATGGCGTCAACCCTAGCAAAATTACTAAAGTACCCTTTTTGCCTAAAATGACGAAAATGCCCATAGACTCCCAAATTACCAAAATACCCTTTGCGGCCCAAGGACAAAATTGTCCTTCCATTTTCGATTTTCACTTAACTACTTTCTACGTGTGTGACCTCTCAATAACTAATTAAGTATCAAACAATTAGTGTTCTCGTACACTAATCAAGATTGGCCTCTAGGCTTTAGCAAGGCATCATGATTCCCCGATAAAAAAAGAATCAGCGATTTAGGCTGACCTTTTCTACAGTATGGTTATCGTGCAATTCAATCATTTCATCATCTTATATCTCATCAAGGTTTGAAGTACAGAAATAGTGTCTACTTCAAATATTGACCTTGACATGTTTATATTTGGTTGTCGAATCTACGACTATATAAAATCAGATTCAAGCACCAACTCAATTCCACGGTGGCCACAGTTTTGAGATCGTAGTTCTTAGTCAAATATCTCACCTAGATAAGATCTCATGTAACTAAGAGTGATGAATCCTTTGTTGATCCACCATAGCCATAGTGTACTTCTTGATGTAACCAATCACCATCGTTCTGGTAATCCTTAAAAGGGATGACGTTAGGCTAGTGTCAAATCACATTGATATTTACACACGACACTCTAGTGATCTCAAGTCGAAGGACCACATGCACCACCATCTATAAGAGAATGCATTCTGTAGAACTGGGTTTACCATCTTGTATGAAATCCTCTGATAAGTTAGTCCATTGGACTTGCACACAGAGGCGGATCTAGGAATTTCCCTCTATGGGGGCAAAATATAAACCAAAAAAAGAAAAAAATTAAAACCGATCATAACTACATTTTTTTTTTCATTACGATGAGCTTCAATAAAAAGTTATAAAATACAAATAAATATCTTCAAAAATCACAATTTTTGTAAAAATAAAACAATTTTTCTACAATTGTCCTTGATGAGTTTTCCTATTATGAAAACGTTAGATAATCATCTCATTGTCAATTGTATACATATTTCTCAATATAGATGACCAAGCAATCATTCATCCATTGATCTCCCATTCGATTGCATAACCGACTTTTCACAATATTCATTATAGAAAAAACCCTTTCGACAGTCGCAATCGCAACTGGTAAAACCAATGCAATTTCACAAGCTTATACATCAACGTATGCAAAATTTCTTTTTTAAACCGAACTAAATTCTTAACCAAATCACCAATTCCTTGTAACTCAACAAATTTATCACAAGAACCTATGTCAATAACATAAATCTCAGCCTAGTTCTCAAGTACCATCAACTCAAGTGCAAAAAAATCAAATGGATAAAACTGACCAAACCCATTCTTCCCTCTCTTCTCTTTTTCTTTTTCCTTTGCATCTTCTTCCTTTCTTCTTTATGGGTTTTTCTCTCTTCTTCTTCATTTTTGGCGAACAACCCAGTTTGTATATAAAACAACTTCTTTGAATTATGAAAATGCCCCAAGATTCTCTTATTCTCACCATGACCTTGCCACATTAGCTTTCTAATGTAAAAATGCCTAGATTTCTCCCCTAATTTAAATGCAAACCCAATAGTTCTTATTCCTTTCATTTTCACTCCTAATAAAACTTTTAAAAACTAACAGATCCCCTTGCATAAAAATAAAAATCACAAAAAATATGAAATATATATATTAGGATTAAAAATAGGGTTTTACAAAAATAAAATCGAAACTAACTGTGGGGGCTGTTCCCAAAATCTCATAATTCTATAAGTGTAAAATTCAAATAAATATAAGATGTGGACTTTTTTAAAAGTTGAGTGGGGACTGTAGTCCCCACAAGTCATTAATTGGATCTGTTGTTGCTTGCACAAGCAAGCACCTATGCGTTGCACCAAGTTGATGCTCACAACCTTGACATGTGAGATCTGTCACTACCTTTCGATAAGGTCATTCAACGCAATGATAATCTCTTTTTATAATCTATGTCCTTTGTCAGATTTATATTATGACTATGGACGGTTTTAGAATGACCACAATTTGTGCTCATAAGGTTCTCATAATTAAGATTTATAACACTTAATTCTCTTGTCACTGGTTTCAACCTTTTTAAGGACATATATTATTTTCTTTACATGTAGTAAATAGATGCTATAGTATATAAGCTTAAATAAGTAATGCCTTTTATTTATACAAAGAATATTTTTACAAGAGAAAATGTTGGCTCTAGTGCACATACTCTAACACACATTTGATGAATAATTGTAGTTGGATAAACTATAAATTTCTCTAGAGCATTAAATTTAACACATTAAATGGATTTAAGCTATATTCAAAGATGTAAATATGATTAAAAAAATAAATTTTTAATAATAAATGAATAAAAATGGACGATAAATAAGAAAATGTCCTTTATATGTTTGTCATATACGTACTTTTTACTTTAAAATTTTATACAAAAGTAAAAAAAATACAACTTATTTTAGAATAGATTAATTTAAATTTCAAACCAAACCATAATATATTTTAAAGTTAAATATTAATTCGATGTTGAAATTTCCTCAATAATTGAAGTTTTTCTAATATTTGTAAAAAATATAATAATGAAAACCTCACAAATCTTTAAAAAAAAAAAAAATGATTATTAATACTTTACTATTAATTTAAAAACAGATAAAGGAAACTAGAAAAGTAAGCTCATATGAAAGTGGAAAAAATAAATAAGAAGAAGAAGAAAAAGGAAAAAAAATGGCGTAAAAAGCTTCAAGGTTATTTTGTAATAATATATAAATTAAATGAATTTTACACTAATCAACTTTTTTTTTTTTTTTTTTTTTTTTTAAGAAAGCTTGCTCCGCCTCTAGTAATATCATAAAATTAACGCACAAGATTTACATGGTTCAACAATATGCCTACGTCCATGAGGCGCAACACAAAAATGTTTACTTCACTAGAATTAGAGACAAATTAAATGTCAGGGATCTCTCTCTACCTAAGAACTATCCACAACCTCTTGATCAAGTACTTAGAAAAAGACCCAGTACATCACTTATTTATAGTACTCTAATCCTAAGACTTTAGGAACCTAAAGTCCTCAAGGGATAGGAATTCTAAATAAATGTGTATACATAAAAGAAATAAATCTAATATAAATAGGATAATAATTCAACCCAATCTTGTTGGTTATAAGAACATAAACGGTGTCGTTTTAATATGTGCTAAAGCACTGTCGTTTTTGTAAAGAATAAGTTGTATAAAAAAGGGAAGTATCATCCCTAACTGTATTCAGTTTCAGTTAAGAAGAAAAATTCCTTTTTGCTTCTCTCAATTACTTTCTCAGATTCTCTCTTTTTCACATATTTCTCTTAGAATCCAAATGGTATCAAAGCCCTGACTCACATCAATGGCAAACACATTCAATTCTTAGTCAATGTTTAACAGCATTGAAGAATTACTTCGAAACTCAGCTAATCGCACGTCTTCAGCCCCGGCATCCAGTCTGCAAGTCATAAACCCAAAATTCACCAGAAACAATTATCGCTTCCGGAGCTCACAAGCACTCTTTGCTGTCGGTTCCCATGAACTTGAAGACCACTTGCTCAGTAAGGTTCCTTGACCTTCACCAGTTATTAGTTGCAATTCTGTATTAGATGACAACTTAGGTGAAATGTCTCAAGGAGTTAAGGCATGTAAAGATTCATTCGATGAAAAGATTAATCCTGCTTACATTTTATGTAAGAAAACAGATAAATTTCTTGTAAGCTGGCTCTTAGCATCGATCTTTGAGTGCATGTTTAGCTATGCTTCTAAATGTCGATTGGCGAGAGAAATTTGGGTAGCTTTAGAAAATGAATTCATTATAGACTCAAAAGCCAGAGCTCTTCATCTTAAAAACTTACTACAGACCACACAAAAAGGTAATCTTAGTATTGGAGAATATATTAAGAAGATGAAAGAAATCGCTGAAAGCTTGTCCACAGATGGTTACATTGTGTCAGATGAAGACCTTTTGTAATTTGTTTTGGATGGGCTGGGACCAGAGTTTGATGCAGTTGTTGTGAATCTCACCTCTCGGCTTGAATCTGAGATAGATAAAGTCACACTACAAGAGGCGTAATTTCTTCTACAGAAATATGAGATTCAGTTAGATAGATTTAACTCTATAGACCTGTACAACAGTTTTGCACTTATAGCCTCAACTGGTAATTCTACTGGTTCCTATGATGAATTTCACAGTGTTAATGTTTTGGCAAATCAACCTGTTGGAAGTCAGCATGTGACCAAATCTACTGAGCCTTCTGTTCACAATAGTGTACCTTCATTAATATCTCTTAGGAGCCCTCATTATCCTCAAACCTACACTATTCCAACCTCACCCTCATATATACTGTATGACAACAGAGGAGTTAATACTAGACCTCATGGTTCTGTGGCGTATGGTCGTGGCAGAGGAACAAGCAATGGAAGAAATAGACTGATTTGTCAAGTTTGCAATAAAATAGGGCACTCTGTTGTTCAGAGTTATCATAGGTTCAATGCAACCTATATTGGTTCTTTTTCACCTACAAGCAATGCTCCATCACATTATAATGGCTCTCCTCATCATGGTGGACAGAACAGATCTTTCTTTGCAAATGCTCCACATTTAATTAGTGCTAGTCCTCAGAACATTCCTGCTTACCAGCCACACTCCTAGTTTCCGAATGGAAGCAATGTCTCTTCTTTCTTAAATTTTGGTATATCTAGTCCGCAGATGCATGACACTACTAATCCAGCTCAATTTACTGGATTTAGTGTTCCTAGTCAACAAACAGCAAGATTAGATGCTCAAGCTCATTTTGCAGCTACTGGCTCAACTTTTAATCATCATTATCAACATGCTTCACCTACTGCTCTTGCTACAACAGTGACTCCAATTGATCCAGCTTGGTACATGGACTCAGGGGCCACTGATCATGTCACATCTCACTTGGGAAATCTGAATGTCAGCAAGTAATATGAAGGCACTGATCATCTCCAAGTTGGCAATGGTGAGTGTCTCAATATTTCTCATACAGGTCACTCATTTTTACCAAGCCAATTACATACAAAGTGTTTACATTTAAAAAATATACTGTGTATGCCCCAAATTACAAAGAATTTACTAAGCATATCTAGGTTTACCAAAGATAATGATGTAATTGTAAAGTTTGATGCCAATTCTTGTGTTGTTAAGGACAAGCTAACCAAGGGAGTTCTGCTACAAGAGGGACTTAAAGGAGGGCTGTATTAGTTACACATCCCATCCACACTCACTTCGAAGTCCCATAGACCCTCATTTGCTTCCTTGTTTTAGTCTCCTGGTCTCACAAATTTTGTGTCTCCATTTGGTAGTGTTTTGTCTCAACCTAATAATTCTGTGATGAGTATTCAGAGTGTGTCCAATTCTGTTCCAGAAGCAAACTATCCTACTATATGTCAGCCTTTGGTCCCTAGTGTCCAATTTAATACCTCTGCAATTACTGATAAGAATAAGTCTAGCTTTGTTTTAGAAGCTAAGTGTTCAGTTGCTTGTCTCAAACAATAAAATTCAGTCTTTTATTGTAAACTCTGGTGGCAGCATAGTTCCATCAACTGTCTCTTCTGGTAATGAGCTTAACACTAATGAAATTTCTAATAACTTGCTTACTGAAAATTCTAATGTGATACTTGCTCCTCATTGCCAAAATGTTGCTGTAGATAAATTTACTACTAATAGTTTTAATGCTTCCAGTTTTAACATAACTGATGTTGCTAATAATTCTGTTGATTCTACCATTTCAATGTCTGCTTGCAATTCTGATAATACTACTGATGCTTATGGTGATAATTCTTGTTCCACTTCTCATTCTCATACTGATGTTTCTCATATTGATGTTGTTAATAATTCTATTAATTCTACCATTACAATATCTGCTTGCACTTCTAATAATCATACTAATGCTTGTGATGATAATGTTGTGTGCCTAACCACTAGTAAACAACATCATGATTACATGTTATGGCATAAGTGGCTAGGTCATCCTCATCCTAGGAGTTTACAAAAATAATTTATGGATTTTCAAAACAGCACATATCTTCAGAATTTAAGCTGAGTACCCCACTTGTTTGTGACTCTTGCAAGCTAGGAAAATTGCGTCAGGCCAGTTTTCCCCTTTCACAATCACACACCACTTCTCCTCTAGAATTAGTGCATAGTGATATATGGGGTCCTACCCCTTTTGCCTCTAAAGAATGGTTCAGATACTATATTAATTTCTTAGATGATTTTAGCAAATTTACTTGGTTATTTCCTCTTCGCACTAAATCTGAAGTCAAATCAGTTTTTATTAAGTTTCACCACTTAGCCGAAAGACAATTTGGATGCAAATTCAAATGTCTTCAGTCTGATTAGGGAGGAGAATAAAAAGCTCTCCTCCCTTATCTCATTGATCAGGGTATACAAATCAGAAATTCTTGTGCATACATTCATCAACAAAATGGCAAAAGTGAGAGAAAGCATAGGCACATAGTTAAGACCGGTTTTAATCTTTTAGCTCATGCATCCATGCCTCTTCATCACTGGTGGTTAGCTTTTGAGACTGCTATTTTCCTTATAAATAGAATGCCATCTGTTACTCTTAATTTTGTTGCACCTTATCAAAAGTTGTTTCATCACCCCCTGTTTATGATACTCTTAAAGTCTTTGGTTGCTCCTGCTTTCCCTATCTAAGAGTTTACCACAAAAACAAGTTCAATTTTCATTCTACAAAGTGTGTCTTTGTAGGATACAGTTTGCTCCATAAAGGTTACAAGTGTCTTAAACCAGATGGTACCATTGTCATTACACTAAGTGTTCAGTTTAATGAGAGTGAATTTCCTTTTAGCACCCATGAGTTTGTTGATAATCAGGTATCTCCTTTAGTGTCTCAGTCCACTTCAAATACTATGACTTTTTTTCCTTTTGTTGTCTTACCTTACCCCAATTGCACAGCTTCCTCTGTCCCTCATACAGTGCCGAAGGTCACACGGTGTCCTGATATCTTAATAGTTGGTAAGAACTCTACATTTACACCATTATCCTCTCCATAATTATTTCCTAATGACTAATGACCACCACTAAAAGAACACATAGTGGCGTGTTGTCGTAGGCACCCAGAATTAAAACCTTCCAAACCTAACTACTGAACTGTAAATAGGGTAAGCAAGGGTCGATCCCACGAAGAGTGTCTAGCCGAATTTGATGTTATGTGAACAAAGCTGGGGGTTTTGTGTAAAACAGAAAACGTTCTTAGCAAAAACCAAAAACAAAAACAAAAACAGTTCAATTCGAAATCAATTAATATAACGAAACTTGGTCTCCGTCAACATCCACCATCGGAATCTCACAACTGATCATTGATGCAAAAATAATCAATTCATACATTGAATATTCACCGTTGGAACTATTTTCCTATCTCTCCTTAATTTTAATTAATTAGGAAACAAGCGCTCTTAATTAATCTTACCACTAAACAACCCTAGACAAGCGCTCAAGATTTAATCTAGTGGCAGCCTTAAGAATTAGAGAGATCGATGAAGCTAAACAACACAAACACAAGCGGTTGTATTTAATTTAGTTGAATGTTCTTCATAAGGTTATTAATTCCTGACGCAGCAAATTACTAACCCTAATTGCTTCACAAGTTGGAGGGATCAAACAATTACGGATTTGATATCAAACTTAGCGGTAGATTTCAACAAATAATACACTAGTAGGCCTCCTAGTAATTAAATGCATCAATCATGAAAATATGCACAGAATAACATTCAATACTCAAACACGAAAATTGAACACTAAAATAACACGAAAATTGAACACTAAAATAACATAGATTAGATCTCACAGTTGGCTGATTCCGAGGTCTCCGTTTCCGACGACCAAGTTACAAAAGTTTTAGCCGCTCATGGCCATCAACCAAAAAAACTCAAAAAGAAAGAAAAATTCCAGAGAAGAGAAGAGAGAGGCGTGGTCCCTCCAAACCTAATCTGATCTCTTTAGCAAAAATCCAGATTTAAGTGTTTGAATCCCACTCAATCTCCTAAAAGAAATATTCTCCTATCCTAAAATAATATTAATCCTAATTTAATTCTAATTGGAAATAAAATAAAATAGAGTCCTAATAAAATAGGAAAGTAGTGTTTCCAGCTGTAATTTTCGTGCAGCATGTATGTCTTCAAAACGTGCAATAATAGACTGACTTGCATAACAGGTCAGAACGCTCCAGGACGTTGGCAATGCAGGTGCGTCAACTTCAAGCTCGATTACAACCTTTATTCAGCCAGTATCTCTAAAACATCAAAAAATAAAAGTTGTAGATCGCTTTCTTAGCGTTGCACAGCATTTTGAATCATCTCAATCGGAGCTCGGATGAGAGAATTATGCCCAGAATACAAAGCAGTGGCGAAACTGTCTGAATTCCCCTAATTAATTCCGTTTTTCAATTAACACCTCCATTTGCTTCCTAAACCAAAATAAAGTAATAATGAGTACAATTAGGAAAAAAATACATATAAAAGACTAAAAATTAAGGGGGTTAAATATGACATTTTGCATTCCCATCACATAGCAACTAAACATGTAACATCTACTGAAAACTGGTACAATGCATGCATAAAAACAATAGAAAATTGGGCCCAAAGTTTTCTTTTCATTGCAATTCATGTGTCTTTTATACATAAGGAGTACTATTTACAAAAATGCATTTTAAAAGACGAAACAGGGGAAACAGAGTAGCTATTGCTCCTCGCTCGCCGACGCCCCTCCGACCGCATCAACACCTAGAACCCTCCCGCATCCACAAAGGAAAATAACGGGTGAGCACAAATAATGCTCAGTAAGTAAAACCCTCTAACTGTCTGTCCCCGTGTGTGACTCTTAATTCTTTCCTTTTTTTTTTCTAATGCTGTTTCTGTTTCTGTTTCTACTAAATACCATGGCCTCATCTTATCGGAGGCACGGCCGGATGGCGTTCACACAACACCATCTCACTCTCCATGACTATCGGGTGGAATTCACACGCACCAACCCGTTTCTTAGTGACTACCGAGTGGGGATCACAAAGCACCAACTCGGTTTTCCTAACTATCGGGTGGAGATCACCTAGCACCTACCCGTTCCTCATGATTTTTGGGTAACAATCACCAAGCATTAACCCGTCTCTAGTCACTATCGGGTGATGGTCACAAAGCATCAACCCACTTACTAAATGCCTGGATGATGATCACAAAGCATCAACCTACATATCTCTTAACTAACCGGGTAGTGGTCACAAAGCATCTACCCATTTCTATTACTCATTGGGTGACGATCACAAAGCATCGACCCATCTCTAAGGGCTATTCGGTGATGATCACGAAGCATCAATCCGATTCCCATAACGGTCGAGTGATGATCACCAAGCATCATCCCAACTATACCACTCTTCTAATTCACTCTATTGTAGCATTTCTCAATGCTCTCTACCCTTAGAGTGGTTGTACCCACCAAGCTCTCTACTCATAGGGTAATTGCATGCACAATTTTCCTACACTTTCTTAGGTCACTTTTCAATGTACAACTAGTGCCTATGGACGGTTCAACTTCACCAATGCACTTATGAGATGCCAACATGCAATGTTGCAAGAATTAAGGTTCACTACTCACACTCAAACCTCTATTAGGCATTTCATCAAACAACTCATGTGCACTATAAAACTCTATTATAACAATGATTCTAAAACTTTTTCTAACCATCCAAAATGGGGAGAAACCCCTTCACATAGCCACAAAACCTGCCATAGAAAACACTTCCAAAAAAGGGATCCATAACACCCCTTCAATTCCATCTCAACTACCTCTCTAACCCAACAACTCATTTCTCATATTTGCAAGGTATTAACATTCACAAAGCATAGAAATCTCTATTTAAACCTCCATACATGGCATATCACATGTACATCACATACATACATCATTTCTATCAAAACCCTAATCAAGAAAAATTCATAAATCTCAACTTGGGTTGGGTTTTACTTACCTTGTTATGGAGAGACTTCACCAACTCTTCCTTTCACTTGTTTTGCTTGACTTTTCCTCTACTCTTAACCAAAAGAATAAAAACCCTCAAACTTCAATATAGGTTAAAACTCCCAAAGCACACAACTTAAGTAGGAAATCCTTACCTTAGGAAGCCTTAGGTTGCTTTTCTACCCCAAATCACTTCAAAAACCCCTTGAAATTCCTTGATCAAAAGAAAAGAGAAGTTGAGAGGAGCAAAGATAGAGAGTTGCGTTTTTGGAGAAGAAGAATGAGGGGTTTGCTAATTCTAATTCCTTTTAATGAAATATATACACAATCATTCCCATTTTGCCCTTACTCTTCTTTGGGAATTCCATCTATATCCTTTGATTCATTACAAACTCACCCCCATATCAACATATTCTCCATGAAAAATCCTTACAATTAACTCCCCACTTTTCCTGCCAATTAGGGGTAGAATGGTCAAATTGCCCTTAGGGAAGAAAATATCTAAAACTTAACCAACATTTTAATCGGCCTGTCCGCCGCGGAAGAAACTGCCGCCGCGCGAAACCGCCCTGCAGAGTTTCCCGTGGTTTCAACACATCTTCCGCCGGCGAAGATTCTCCTTCCCCGGCAAGCTTGGTACACTAAACTTCTTCTATTTTCAACCAATTTCAGGGAAAACATTCAACACAACATTCAATCAAACAATATTACCAAAAACCAACTCAAATAAGAGCAAAAGAGGAAACAATAACTACGTACCTCAAGTGGGGCGTTACAAAACACATATTAGAATCCCCTACTACTATTAACACACTACCTAGTCCATTACACACCTTACCTTATTTCCATCATAACTTGTCTCCTAACTCAATATCACCATCTGTTACTATCCAGCCTATCTCATTAAAAAATAATCCTCATCCCCCACCTACTATTTCCTCTTTACCTTGCATTACCTCTCGGGACACTTTACCCTCTTGTCATCTTGAGGTTGATCTTGTTAGAGTAGATGCCCTAGAGCCAATCAATTATTGTAGAATTGACTCTTTGTAATAATGTTCATTAATCAATAAAAGGCATTTTATTCTATATCGCGTAAATCATTATTATTGCAATATGTATTGATATATGTCCTTAGAATGGTAGAACCGTGACGAGGGTATCAAGTATTTCAAATCTTGATAGTGAGAACCTTATGAGCACATATGGTGGTCATTCTAGAAACGTTCGTAGCCCTAGTATTATTCTGAAGTAAGGGCATAGATAATACGGTAAGGCTATCATAGTGTTGAATGACCCTGTCAAAAGGCAGTGACTGATCTCACTTGTCAAGGTTGTTTGGTGACAACCTGGCGCAACACATGGGTGCTTGCTATAGGCGAATACACCGTAGCAAGTTCACTGGACTGACCCACCAGAGACTCCATATGGATGGTAACCCCAATGTTTATGGAACAAATCCTCTAACGAATGATGGTGTATGTGATCCTTAGACTTGAGATCACCGAAGCGCCTTGTGCACCGATTGGTGTAGTTTGACCTAACGTAGTTCTTTTTAGAGCTATCAATACGGTGGTGATTTGCTATATCAAGGAGTGTATCAAGACTATGGTGGATAGACAAAAGATTCATCACTCCCGGGTATGGGAGAAGTTATCTCACGGCGCAATTCAGTATATGGCAATGACACTAAAACTGTGGCCACAGTGGGATTGAGTTGTTGCTCTATCCAATTTATAATACAGGTCATTGGTCCAGAAACTGAATACATAATATCGAGAGTAACCGAAGGTTGACACTATTCTATGCCTTCGTCTCTTCGAGATAACGTATGATGAAATGATCGAATTGTATGGTAACCATATCGTTAACAGATAGCTACTTTACTGAATCTGAATCTATTGGGTGCCATGATGCCTTGCTAGGGGTCAATCTTGGTCTGCGTATTAGTAAGATGATTAATTGGTGTTAATCGCGATACTATACACTACCGGTATGATGAGGAGCCTATGGTTCACACACATAGAAGATAATTTAAGAGCCAGGAAGAAAGAAGGGCGTTTTCATCTTTTTGGGCGAAAGGGTATTTTGGTAATTTCACAGTGCAATTACGTTTGCTGAGGTCGTAGCCTTTATTTAATTTGTTAGAAAAATTAAATAAGTGAAATTACATTTAAATATGTGTTCACATATATTTAAATAAATTATCATTATTGTTAAATGTTAATATATATTTTAAATATATATTAATTGATTTTAATTGAGATAATGGTGAAATTAAAATAAATATCTAATTGGGAGTGTTTGGAAACATGGGGTGTTTGGGTTGGAGCCCAAGCCTATTCCATATGGGAATAGGGCAATTAAACTTTACTATAAAAGAAAAAGTTTAATTATAAAAGAAAAATTTTAGTTGTAAAAGTTAATTTTGATTCATTCATTTTCATTATTCATTGAAAGGAGAAAAGCTAAAGCCCCTAAACACTCTCACGCCAGATTTGGGTTTTTGCTCAAAATCAAACACTCTTTATTTCTTCTTGATTCTTAAGGTTAAAGAGGATCTAGCAAATCCCTCTTTAGTTCCTTGCGATTGTCTTCGTGTGGACTACGTCGGTTTGATCCTATACTTGGGTCGATAGCAAAATACATTAAGAGACAACTTGGAGGAGCTTCCAAATGTGCGTATGATTTCTTAAACTCCAGATTAATTTTCTGCAGATTCTTGTTTTATACATAAACTGTAAATTTGTACCCTGATCTTGGTTCTATGGAACGATCCGTGTTGTTATTATTTTTGTTTTCCGCTGCCTTATTGGATCATTTCCTAACAGATCTTACCTCCTTAGAGTTCCCTAGTGGTCCACATATCTTCAAGCCCCCTGCTCAAAACACTCATCCTATGCAAACTAGAGCAAAATCAGCTGTTGCCAGTTCAAGTAATTGTAACAAAACAGTTCTTGCAACCACCTGCCCATCTACTGTTCCAAACCATAGTTCAATACCAGAAGCTCTTGCTAGCAATGAATGAAAGGTTGCCATGTAGTGCGAGTATGGTGCTTTAGTCCAAAATCAAACCTGGAGTCTTGTTCCTCTTACCGCTGATATGAATATAGTAAGGAATAAGTGGGTTTTTCGAACCAAATTCAATGCTGATGGGTCCTTGCAAAAGTATAAGGATTTCAACAAACTCCTGGTTTAGATTACTTTGAAACCTTTAGTCCTGTGATCAAACCTTCCACCATTAGGATTATTCTTACTCTTACAGTCACAAATGGTCGGGATATTCAACAAATTGATGTCAACAATGCCTTCCTAAATGGTGTTCTAAATGAAACTGTTTACATGAAACAACCCCTTGGTTTTGAAGATCAGCCTCAACCTTCATTTGTTTGCAAGCTTCATAAAGCTCTCTATGGCCTTAAGCAAGCCCTAAGAGCTTGGTTTGACAAACTAAAACATGCTCTTCAACTCAAAGGTTTTCACAATGCTGTTTTAGATTCCAGTTAGTTTGTACTTCAACAATCTTCTGGTATTATCTATGTTCTTGTTTATGTGGACGATATTCTAATAACAGGTTCAGATTCTTCATACATTACCACTCTAGTGCAGAATCTAAATTCTAATTTTGCATTAAAGACTCTTGGCTCTTTAAAGTACTTCCTCGGATTAGAGGCAAGTAGGACTTCCTTGGGCATCCACTTAAAGCAAACAAAATATGCTGTTGATCTTCTTACTAAGACTAGAATGTTGGAGTCTAATAGCTGTCCCACTCCAATGGATACAAGAGTCAAGTTATTCCCCAATGACAACCCACTCTTTGACAACCCAAGTTTGTATAGATGTACCATAGGAGCTCTTCAATATTTAACCTTAACTAGACCTGATATTAGCTTTACTGTCAACAGGCTAAGTCAGTTTCTTCAAGCTCCAACTGATCATCAATGGCAAACTTGCAAAAGGCTACTTCGATATGTCAAAGGAACATTGTATTATTATTTAAAATTCAGACCAATCTGCTCATTATCTATGGAATGCTATGCTGGTAGATTGGGCTGGTAGTATGGAAGATAGATGATCTATCAGTGGCTACTGCATTTATTTGGGACCCAATCTCATCCAATGGAGTTCCCGTAAGCAAAAGGTGGTAGCCCTCTCCTCCACTCAAGCAGAATATAGAGCTTTAGCTCAAACTGCTACAGAAGTGGCCTGGCTTAATAGCATGTTCTCTGAGTTAGGATTGCCCATTCACCATTTACCCATTGTTTGGTGTGGCAATGTTAGTGCAAGAGCTTTAGTTGCAAATCCTGTTTTCCATGCTGGAACCAAGCATATTGAAATAGATGCCCACTTTATTAGAGAGCAGGTATTAGCCAAGAAAATTGCAATTCAATATGTCCCTACTAAACTATAGATTGCAGATCTCCTTAGTTTGCCACTCTAAAGGCTAAGCTGAATTTTCAAATTATAGATGATGTTCATGAGCAAGATCCTGTCTCAGTTACTTCTTCTTCAACTCATCAGTAATTTACCATGATGTGGAATTCAAAATGTGTTGTGTTCTGGAATTACTCTTTGTTCTGAAGATGGTTGTAATCTGGTGAAGATGTTTGTATTTTGGAATTACTATGGCTATGGTTGAGTTCTGATGTTGATGTGAAATTTGAGTATGTTTGCAAAATGTGTTGCAAAATGTTTGTGGTTAAGAAATTTTTGTGTTCTGGAATTATTATGGCAGTGGTCTGTCATTGTGCTGAAGATTACTGAAGATTGGTTGTATCATGTCAAACTGATGATTGACTTGTGCTGAAGATTACTAAAGATTGGTTGTATTCTGTCAAACTGATGATTGATGTGAAATCTTTGTGCTGAAGATAACTGAAGATTGGTTGCATTCTGTCAAACTGATGATTGATGTGAAATCTTTGTGCTGAAGATTGGTTGTGTTCTTGAAAAATTGTGGCTATAGTTGACATCTGAAGTTCTGTTGTTTTTGAAGCTATGGCTCAGCAGAAAAAGTTCTTTCTTGTGCTAGTAAAATATAGTTCAACTCTGGAAGAAATTATGCAATATTTTTTTTTTTTTTTGGTGGTTTGTTCTGATGGTTGTTGTGAAATTCTTGTGCTAAAGATTGATTGTGTTCTTGAATAACTATGGCTGTGGTTGAACTCTGGTGAAGGTGTTGCTATGACTGAGCTCTGTTGTTTCTAAAGCTATGGTTCAGTAGGGAAAGTTTTTTTTTTTGTGTGCTAGTTCAGTTCTGGAAATTATGCAGTCTTTTTGCTGGAAATCATGCTAGCTATGCATTACTCAGTCGCTTGGATTTGAGACAGGCAGTTTTTCTTTGGCTCCAAGTGTTCTTACTGAAATACCAGGTGTTATCATAAGAAATTAGCATAAGCTACGTGGCCTTGTTTGAGGGAGCATGTTAGTCATAGAGCAATTGGAAGAAGGATCAGTCCATACGGTTCTGTTTGAGAGAGAATGTTGGTTATAAAAACATAAACGATGTCGTTTTAATATGTGCTAAAGCAATATCGTTTTTGTAAAGAATAAGTTGTATAAAAAAGGGAAGTATCATCCCTAACTGTATTCAGTTTTAGTTAAGAAGAAAAATTCCTTTTTGCTTCTCTCAATTACTTTCTCAGATTCTCTCCTTTTCACATATTTCTCTCAAAATCCACAAATCCTAGGTGAAAAGAATTGAAAGAAACAAGGATTCCCATCCTATCAGGAGTTAAAAACTTGTTTATTTTCCATCGTGCACCATACTGCAATGTTGGTGCCCATATATATGTTACCAACATCAACTAGCACCAAGCCCTAGAGAAGTCTTGCATTGAATGAACTTCTCCCTTTGTGATAAGCTTTATTAAAATATCTGCCACGTTGTCGTTAGTGTGATCTTTTGCAACGAGATCACACCATCTTCCAGTACTTCACATACAAAATGGTACTTCATCTCAATATGTTTTGTCCTTGAGTAAAATACTAGATTTTTAGCAAGACATATTGCACTCTAATTGTCACAAGGAATCACAATCACTTCTTGTCATACTTGAAAATTATTAAACAATCTCTTTAGCCAAGTAGCTTTCTTTGCATGCTTCAGTAGCTACCATTTATTCAACTTCTGTTGTAGAAAACGCAACCTTGGAATTTGGATTGTAACTTGGATATCTAACTAATAGCCCCACTACTATAGAGAATACAAAATTAGTGGTAGAATTTCTTTTATCTCGATCTCTTACAAAGTTAGCAACCACATAAACAACCAACTGTAGATCTTAGCCGTTATAAAAAAATAGCCTTAGAAGTGCCCTTCAAGTAACGAATAATCCACTTCATGATACTGCAGTGATCTCTACTAGTATTAGCCATGTATGTGCTCACTCCCAGTGCTTATGCAATGTCGGGTCTTGTACATGTCATTGCAAACATAAGGCTCTCTACTGTTGATGAATATGGTACTCGAGACATTTGCGCCTTCTCTGATTTTTTTCCAAATGGATGTTAAAAAGACAACTTGTATCCAACAAGAAGTGGACTACTTACTAGTTTAGCATTTTGCATATTGAAGTTCTGCAAGATTCGCTCAACATAATTCTTTTGAGTTATCCAGACTTTCCTGTTACTTGTATCTCTAAATACTGTCATCTCAAGAATCTGATTTGCAGCTTTTAAGTCTCTCATTTCAAATTCCCTAGCCAAACGAGTTTTCAAGTTTGTAGTACCATTCATATTGGTAGCTACAACTAACACGTCATCCAAATATAATAACAAGATTATGAAATCCCTATTACCATAACTGTAGATGTAGGCGCAATGATTGACATCATATCTTTGGAATCCTAAGCTCACAATGAAAGAGTCAAACCCTGTATACTAGTAGCTTGGCACATGTTTCAAACTGTAAAGCGATTAGTTCAAATGACAAACTAGATTCTCCTTCTTTTCTACAAGAAAGCTTTCAGATTGAGTCATATAAATTTCTTCATCAAAATTCCCAAGCAGAAATGCAGTTTTAACTCCAACTGCTCAAATTCTAAATTGAGTGTAGCTACCAATTAGGCTTTTCACTACTAATTAGGCCATAAAAACAAATTGAGTCATGCTTCTTGATATGAACAAGGCTCACACTTTTTTGTCATGCAAGTGTAACATGTCACACAATAATTGAGCCAAATTGGGGGTCTTCGATTTCTAACAAGACTACTTTGATTATCTTGGGTTTCAACATCTTGTAAAGCCTCATGCTTTCAATCATTACCATTTTCTTCAATCACTTCATCAAATTCTTGCTGTTGTTGATTGTGACTTCTAGGTGAAGTCTCAAATATTGTTATCTCCATGTTCTATAAGTTTGGTTGCTGTTAGTTCCTCTACCTTGAATCTTTATTAAAAACATCCTGGCCAATAATAAGCTTGTGAGCAATAGGGTCCCATAGTTTGTACCCCTCTATTTCATCTTCATAGCTAAGAAAAATACACTTCTTAGACCTTTGGTTTAATTTATATCTTTTTACTTTAGGAATCTAGACATAAACATAACAACCAAATACACAAAAGAAAGAATAATTAACAGTTTTATCAAACCATACCTCTCCAAGAATCTTGCAATCTAATGATGTGGTGGGAAATCTGTAATGACTCTTTCTAGCTAGTATATTTGGAAAATATAATACGATAAAAACACATAAACATATAAATAAAAGATAATGGGCCCAAAAATGTCTTTACTTTATATATAAAATTCTTTACATTAATAAAAGTCTCATGTACATAAGCTCAAAAATAATAGACAGAGATGCCATTTCCCTCCGCTTCTCGATGACCATTCGATCGCTTCTCACCTATTCATTGCAAAAACATTTAGAAACAACGGGGTGAGCACTAGTTGCCCAATAAGTAAATCCACTAATCTACTCCTCTCTTTCCGTTGTTCAGATTCTGAATTTCTTTCCTTACTTTACTTTTTTTCCTTCTTCTTCATTCTCTCTTTGTTCTTTCTCTTATCTTTCACTATTGGTAGTTCACACTGTTCTTTTGTTCTAACTTTATTTGTTTTTTCTTTCCAGTTCTTTCTTTCTTCTAACTTCTTGCTATCCATGATAGGCATCATGGTATCATGCATGGATGAGATGCAAATGCACAAATGCATAGAGATGCATTTTCTTTTCTGTTTTCTATATTTCTTTCTTTCTTTCTATTCTATTCTTTCTTTTCTATTCTTTTCTTTTCTTACTTGCTTATTCTTCCTTATTCTTTGCCGATTGGACTCGGTTAATGCATGGATTCGAAACCCTGGCCGTGTGAGTGAGTACAATCCTCATCTGCATGCACTCTTATGGACTATACAAATTCTTTTCTTCTTAGGCCACTCATTTAAGGTGGCGTGCATGTAGGTATTTCTTCTGGATACAGCCCTCATCCACATGCACTCTTACGGGTCGTACAAATTCTTCTTGTTATTCTTAGGCTGCTCACTCAAGGTGGCATGCATGTGAGAATATTCTTCTTCTTGTTACCCACGGGTTCCCCATCGCAACAACCTTTCTTTTCTTTTCTTTAGCACTTTTCCTTCCTTATCTTTGTTCTTTGGTGCTTTTCTTTCTTTCTCTTTATTCTTTAGGTTCTTTATTCTTTAGTTCTCATACATATGCATATGATTGCATGTAGATGATTCATGTTTATATTCTTTCTAAATGCAAATATCTAATGCAAGAATGCCATGTAGCATAAAAATAAATCTTTCTCTATCATCTACAAGCTCATAACAAGATCAAAAATAAATACACTCATGCATACATTTCTCTTAGACATTTCATCAAACACAATGCATGCATACTCAAATTCTATTTTAGCTATTCTTCTTCTTCTTTCTCATACCACAAATATTTGGAGTAGAACTCCCTTAGAACAATATTAAACCTAGCCAGGAAAAACACTCCATAAATTATGCTTAAACTCTTGCTAAATTCAACCAAACTTCCATCAATTTCTATCAACACAACCAACCCTTCTCATAGTGGAAACCCAATCATGGATCAAAAATAAACTCAACAACAATTCCATCAACAAAATCTCAAGCATATAAATCCATGTAAGGAAATCTCTACACTTTTATTGCTCAATCAAGGATTAGGGTTGGATTTACTTACCTTGAACTTGAATACTTCCACTAGAATCTCTCTCTCCTTGGTAGACTTCCACTTTCTCCAAAATCCTAAGCATAGAAGCTATGAGGTTTCCACACTTTAATAATTCATCACACCTCTATTTGTAAAATTCTTACCTTTGGATGCTTAGGATTAAATCTCTACCAAAATCCAATCAAAAGTCCTCTAATTTTCCTTGGAAATTTGATGAAGAGATTGAGAGAATTGAGAATGAAAGTGGCGTGTGAGGTGTAGAGAATGGTAGGGTTTGTGTGCTTGAACCCTTAATATCTCATATTAATAGGCATACTTTCCCATTTTGCCCTTACACTTTCTTAGAAATTCTATCTTTGTCCTTTAGTCAATTACAAGAAGCCCTCATCACCATTGCATTCTCCATAAAATTTCCTTACTTTTCACTCCCCACATTTTCAGCTAATTAGGGGTAGAATTATCACTTTGCCCTTAAGGAAATCTCTGTAGAATTTTCTCAAGAATTCTAACCAGCTCTTTGCCCCAGCAAAGATTTTTCTTCAATTCGGTGAAAAATTCCAGAGCATACGTCGCTGCGGCGAACTTTCTTCTTGGCCGCGGCAAAGCTTGCAAATCTTAAACTCGATTTGGACAGAGAGTTTGTTGCTGCAGTGACCAACTTCCTTGGTCGTAGCGAAGTCTGTACTTCCCGAAATTCTTCAATCTTTCATCTTAAAACCAACAAAACTAAGGGCAAACAAGCATAAATAAGTTATGTACCTCAATGTGGGCATTACAAAATCGATTTACGGGGTAACATGTAGTATGAACCGGCTCTACCCAAAAAATTTGTTCCAGCCTAACATTACTCAATATGGTCCTTGCACGATCCATAAGCATGCAATTCATTCGCTCGACCTCTCTATTTTGTTTTGGAGTGCCAGGGACCGTCAGTTGTCTTTGTATGCCATGTCCATTTCAAAACTCCATAAACTTTGAAGACATATATATCCTCTATTATCTTGTCTAAGACAATTTATCTTCTTCCCCTTTGTGAAACAAGATGAGGATTTGGACTCCTTTTGAGCATAAACACATAAATGTTTCTAGAAAGGTAATCAATAAATTAGATAAAATACTTTGCACCTCCAAAAGATATAACAAGAGCCTCCCATAAGTTAAAATGTATCAAATCCAAAACATCCTTACTTTTAGTGATGAATGAAGGGAAACTAGCTCTATGACATTTACCACTATAGAGGCAACAGCCATGCTGGCACAAAAATCTAAATTAACTGATTTCAAACCAGGTAGTAATTCTATCTAGAACTACCTTCAGTCATTGCTTGCTTGTGTGTCCCAAACATCTACTCCAAATTAATGCCGAATCCGTCACAGCATTAACAACAATAGCTTTGCCGATCACAGTCTCTCATATCAATCGATAAAACCACCTACTAACTCTCATTTTGCGACCACTGGTCATCCTTTAACGATCCTCAATTTGTAATTTCTCTAGAAAATTTATATCCATCTTCATCGAACTTTCCAATGACAAAAGACTCTTCCAAAGAGTTGGCACATTGCGTACACCAGAAATAGTATGCGTGAAACCATTAAATATAGTAATTCGAACATCTTCAACTCCCACTATTTCACATGTGTTGTTTTCAACCATGTAAGTGGTATCCCCACATGACTTATAGGTCTAGAACAAATCTCTATGTGTTGTCATATGAAATGAAGCAATTGAATCTAACACCAATTGATATTCTATACCTTCTTGGGAATTTATTGACACCACCTCTTCATATTTATATGAATCTTTAACTGCAACAATATTCACCTAGGAACTATTTGAATTTGATGCTAGTAGATCAGACTTGGGATTATCTTGTTTATTTTTTTCAATCTATAATCTTTCCTCAGCTTGGCCCCTCCTTCTACAGTTGTAACACTTCCCTTTGCTTTTGCCTTTGGACTTTGATCTAGACTGATATCTACTTTTGTTAGGTTTAAAGCAAAAACAGAGGAGAAAACGATAAAGAAAGGTAAAGTAAAGTAAAGGAGAGTAAACTGAATATTCGTATTTTTTTGTATTAGTTTCTCTAATGAATACAGTGTTTAGTATACCTTTTATATGCTACAGTCATCTTAGTAAAACAACTGAAATATAATTGCATTAACAGCAGTAACAACCTTTTAACAATTTTAACAACCTAAACAGGGCAGTTTAATAACTGCTGTAAACAAGCTTAACAACTTATTAACAACTTAACAAATTCTTAACTTCCTAACTGATATCTTCCCTTAAACTAAACTGAGTAAATTCTTCCAATTTCTGATACTAATATCTTCCCTCAAATGAGACTGGGAGGTTTTGACATCAGCTCCAAACTTCACATAAATTTTCATAACCAAATTTCTCAGAAGCAACAACCAAGCTTCTTCTTTAAGCTTCTTCACAAGAGCACGTTTACAGAAGCAGGATTTTTCATAACCAAATTTCACAGAAGCAACAACCAAGCTTCTTCTCAAGGGTATTTTTACAGAAGTAGCATTTTCATAACCAAACTTCACAGAAGCAATAACCAAGCTTCTTCATAACAACATTTTCACAACCAACAACAGCAAGCTCAACTTTACAAGACAACATTTTCACAGGAGCAATTAACCAAACTTCTTCGCAAGAGCATTTTCACAGGAGCAATTCTTCACAAGCACACACTTCTTTTTAAAGAAAAAACTTCTGTACTGATGCAAATGACACCAGAATATTACAACAGCCACACTTCTTCTGAAGCACATCAAACAACTTATGTACTGATGCAAATGACACTAGAATATTACAACAGCCACACTTCTTCTGAAGAACATCAAACAACTTCTGTTTTGGAAATTACACCATAATGTTGCTGAACAAATTTCACCAATTTCAATCATACTCACAGATCAGTATTTTGAGGTTGACACACTAAAAAAAACTTTTGAACTGATGCAAATGACACCAGAATATTACAATAGCCACACTTCTTCTGAAGAACATCAAACAACTGCTCGGAAATTACACAGAATGTTCTTGAACAAATTTTACCAATTTCAATCATACTCACGATCGTATTCGAGGACAAGCAGTATTCTGAGTACAAGCTCCAACTGTGAGTTATGTTCTGAAATGTTCAAATTTGGCAGTGGACAAAGACTTAGTAAATACATCAGCTTTTTGGTGATCAGTAGGAACATAGAGTGCTTTAAGATGTTGAGCGGCAACCTGTTCCCTGACATAGTGGACATCCAATTCAATGTGCTTTGTTCTAGCATGAAAAACTGGATTGGAAGCTAGGGACCCTGCACTTTGATTATCACACCAAATAACAAGTACCTCACTGAGTGTTAGACCAATTTTAGAAAACAAACTGCAAAACCAGTTATTTCGTGGCCCTCCCTTGGGCAAGTGCTCTGTATTCAGCTTCTGTAGAAGATAGAGATACTACCTTTTGCTTCCTAGAGCTCCATTGTAACAGATTAGGACCAAGAAACAAACAGCAACCACTTGTGGACCTTCTATCTTGAATAGAGCCTGCCCAATCAACATCAGAGAAGCACTCCAAATGAAGCTGGTGACTTTAGTAAACTGAAGACCAAAATTTGTGGTGCCTTTAAGATATCTAAGAAGTCTTTTGCAGGCTTGCCAATGAAGTTCAATGGGAGCTTTGAGAAATTGGCTTAACTTGTTGACTGAGTAAGCAATGTCAGGTCTGGAAAGTGTTAAATACTGTAAAGCCCCAATTGTGCTTCTATATAGAGTTGGGTTATCAAAAATATCACTATCTGTACAGGTTGACTTGTTGCCTACAGCCATGGGGGTAGAGCAAGGTTTTGAATCTAACATACCAGTCTTAGTGAGCAGGTCTCTAGCATATTTTTCTTGGCTCATGTAGATGTGTGAATCTATTCTGTGGACTTCAAAAATCAAGAAATACTTAAGAGAACCTAAAGTCTTAAGAGCAAACTCATTGTTTAACCTCTGGACAATAGTTTGTACTAACTCGGCATCATTTCCAGTTAACAAAATGTCATCCACATAGACAATTACATATAAGACCTGAGTATTTTGCCTAAAAATAAACAAATTGGAATCTGCTATAGAAGAGACAAAACCCCATTTGAGAAAGGCAGGCTTAAGCTTTTCAAACCAGGCTCTTAGGGCATGTTTTAGGCCATAAAATGCTTTAATTATTTGACAAACATGAAGTGGATTCTGAGTATCAACAAAACCAGTGGGTTGAGTCATGTAAACTATCTCACTGAGTTCTCCATTCAAAAAAGCATGATTAACGTCCACTTGTTGAATATCCCATCCATAGGTAATAGCTAGACTCAATACTACCCTAATTGTGGAAGATTTGATAACCGGACTAAAAGTTTCAAGGTAATCAACACCGTGGGGTCTCAATAAATCCTTTAGCTACTAATCTAGCTTTGTATCTTTGAATAGAACCATCAGGATTATGTTTAAGCCGAAAGACCCACTTACACCCAACAATATTCATGTTTGACTCAGCAGGAACAAGTTTCCAGGTATTATTAGAGAGCAAAACATTGAACTCACTCTCCATGGCAGCTTTCCAGGAGGGATGAGAGAGTGCTTCAGTAACAATGGTTGGTTCAGTTGTGTCAAGAGAGGAAGAGTGATTTGTGGAGGAAACAGTTAAAGAACTATGCTGTTTGGCTTTGCTTCTAGTAATCATGGGATGAGTAGGTAAGGGCTTAGGCTCAAAAGGCAACTCAACTGTAAGGTGAATGCCATCAGGTAGTTTGGTTGAAGTAGACTGTTTTGGAGGAGAAGGTAGATCATTAATAAGTGAAGAAGAGACAGGTATGTGTGTAAGGGTTTGTGAGGGTTGTGTAGGAGATGTAGATGAGGCAGACTGGATAGGTGGCTGTGTAGAAGAGTTTTTAGATGAATTTGAGGTGCATTCAGGAGGGTTTGGTGAGGCAGACTCAGTAGGTTGAACAGGCAGTGTGCATGAGGGGTGGGAGCAGAGATATTAGGGAAAGCATTACTAGGAGACTCTAATGTTTGTGAGTTCTGCTGATCAGTGATGCCTAAATCTGAAGAACCAATAAAAACATTAGAAGATGAGGAAGACAAGTTTGGAAAGGAGAAAAATGGAACAACAGGAGTGTGATCACGATAGGAGGAAGAAATAGAAGTACTGTCCTGAGAAACAGATTGAGTTGAAGCAAAGGGAAAATGAGACTC
The DNA here is from genome assembly GCA_026229545.1 of Pistacia atlantica. Classification (NCBI taxonomy): domain Eukaryota; kingdom Viridiplantae; phylum Streptophyta; class Magnoliopsida; order Sapindales; family Anacardiaceae; genus Pistacia; species Pistacia atlantica. The sequence continues at coordinate 18,420,081 of CM047909.1, read as the reverse complement.
ATCAAATTTGACACTTTGACAAACATAGATCTTTCCATTTGAATCCATACATTTGTACCCTTTATGATGCATACTGTAACCAACAAAAGTGCACTGTTTGGTGTGAAAATCAAACTTATGAGGGTCATATGGTCTGATAAAAGGGTACACAGCACAACCAAACACTTTAAAAACAGAGTAGTCAGGATTTTTCTTAAATAGAACCTAAAATGGGCAGGAATTAGACAAAACTAGTGTAGGTAACCTATTGGTGAGGAAAGTAGCAGTTTGAAAAGCATGCCACCGGTATTTCAAGGGCATGTTAGCTTGGGCTAACAAGGTTAAGCATTGTTCAACTATTTGGCGATGTTTCCTTTCTACTCTTCCATTTTGCTGGTGAGTGTGGGGACATGGATGCCTAAAGACAATTCCTTGGTTAGCAAAGTAAGAAACTAGACTCCTATATTCACCTCCCCAATCGGTTTGGACACATTTCAAGGGTTTGTTAAATTGTCTTTCAGCTAATTTGTGAAACTGTTGGAAGACTAATTGTGTTTCAGGTTTAGCTTTTAATGGAAAAATCCAAATGAACCTACTATAGTCATCTAGAAACTGTATGTAATATTTAAATCCTTCAAGAGTTAGAATAGGGGATGGTCCCCACAAATCTGAATAGACTAATTCTAATGGATCTGAAGCTCTAGACTTAGACTGAGGAAAAACTGATTGGTGAAGCTTACCAAACTGACATGTTGGACAGAATTCGATTGTGTTTTTCACAGAATAGTTAGGTTGTAAAACATGCAAAATTTTAGTAAGAACAGTTGCATTAGGGTGTCCTAACCTCTTGTGCCCAGCATGCTATTAGTTTTTTCTATTGGAAAAGACTGAATTGTGCTTCTTTTATTAGCATTAGTAGCATTATTACAATTGGATACAAATGTAGGAAACTTGGAAATATCAGAAGTCGAAATACTATTTGCTACAACAGAATCAGACAAAACATTAGAGATATCAAGTGTTTTATGAGTGTACAATGTACTAGCATTATTGGGACATGATGTAGAAGACTATGAAGCTTTATATTGAGGAAATTGTAGTGAGTTAAAGACCTAAGCAGATGAATGATCAAAAGGCAGATTGGACTGTGGAGAGGTGACAACAGGTGTTTGAAGTTGATAAAGGCCATCTTTAAGCTTTCCTTGAAGAAGAATAGCTTTGGATTGTTTGTCCTTAACCACACAATGATCAGCAAAGAACTTAACAATTACACTATTGTCTCTAGTAAACTTAGAAATGCTTAATAAATTTTTTGTAATGTGAGGCACACAAAGAACATTTTTAAGGTATAGTGATCTAGAATAACATCGAAAAGTAGTAAAACCAGAGTGAGAAATGGGAAGCAACTCACCATTGCCAACCTGAAGCTGCTCATTGCCAGAGTAGCTGGAGTTCACTGTTACCTAAGACAAATCTAAACTGACATGATCCGTGGCTCTACTGTCCATGTACCAGGATGCATCCTGAACGGTTGATGGGGAAGCAGTATAATGAGCTGAAGGATTTTGGAACTGTGTTTGTGATAAAAGTGCTTGACTGTGAGAATTGGAGGTAGACAACTGAGAACCAAGGTACACTTGAGATGATCCTGAATTTGATTGTGGTGTAGAACCAAGACTGGTAGAAGTGGATTGTTGTGGACCAGGTGCAGTTTGTTCATTCATATTAGGACTAAAGCTGGAATTATGAGGGAACTGAGGTGGGTAGTAACCATAGAATTGTGACTACTGAAAGGTTGGCCTGGGATAATTCTGAATAAAACTCCTCCCGCCGACACTGCTTTCCTCCGGGTGAAATTAGTGTCAAACCCGTGCTAGCAATTTAGTGCAAGGTGTCCGCCTTGCCATAGACTTGACATATCAATCTATTCCTTCCAGCTCCTCTGCCTCTTCCTCTGCCACCACTAAATTGAGAGGCATAGTACTGATTATTTAGAGTTACAAAATGATTAGGGTCAAGGGTAGGCTGCTGAGAGGTGTGATTGTGAGGTATGAAATTAGGACCTTGATACTGAGTTTGTTCAAGGTTAGGCTGTACATCATTGATTTGGGACTGAGATTCATGGTGATACTTCCTCTCAGTTGAAGCAAGATGAGCCGAGCCTCCATGAAACTCGGTGCTGACTACTGAATTCATGGCAAAATTTGCTTTTTCTAACCTAAGTTCATACTTTTGCAAAATAATTTGTGCCTCTTGGACAGTGAGAGGATCTATTCTAGATTCTAATCTAGTAGTAATGTTCACCATAGCAGCATGGTATTCAGTATTCAGACCATCCAGTATGTAGTTCAGTAACTCTTCATCAGTGACCACTATTCCACTATTTGACAGAATCTGCAAATCCTTTCATTTTGACAAAGTATTCATGAATGGTAAGATTATCTTTCTTTGTATTTTGCAGCAAATTTTTTACATGCAATGTTTTGGTTCTTGACTCAGTAAGAAATTCTTTTTCTAATGTAGCCCACATGTCGGCAGAAAATTGACACTTTGAGACAACTATGAACATGGATTCAGAGATAGAGCAAGGCCTCACTTACTAGGAGTTTGTCAGTCTTCTTCCACTAACTATATTCTGGGTTTGGCTTCTTCTCAGTAACACCATCAGAGCTATCAGTTGGAATCTTGACGAATTGAGCTAGACACGGTACTAGCCCGGTGAGATGTTCCTCTAGATCAAAAGATCCGATAGCAAATGAGATCTGTGATTTCCAAAAGTTGTAATTGTTCCTAGTCAACTTAGGGGAAATGATAGGAAGAGTTGATGAAGACATTGGGATGGGGCTTGACAAATTGACTGGATTAGTGTTTGATTTGTGAGCTGAACTTGTTGGATTAGAAGAGAGTTGAGTGAGATCGACCATTCTTGACGCGAGTCAAAAGCTCTGATACCATGTTAGGTTTAGAGCAAAAACAGAGGAGAAAACGATAAAGAAGGTTAAAGTAAAGTAAAGGAGAGTAAACTAAATATTCGTATTTTTTTGTATTAGTTTCTCTAATGAATACAATGTTTAGTATACCTTTTATATGCTACAGTCATCTTAGTAAAACAACTGAAATATAACTGCATTAACAGCAGTAACAACCTTTTAACAATTTTAACAACCTAAACAGGGCAGTTTAATAACTGCTGTAAACAAGCTTAACAGCTTATTAACAACTTAACAAATTCTTAACTTCCTAACTGATAACTTTCATATACTCTTTTTGTAGGTCTACCTTGCGTGACATTGCATCATTTAATGAACCGCCTTCTGGTTTCCAAATGCAGCTCTTCAATGAGTAACAAAGTTTCTACTGATTCATAAGTGAGATCAACATCTTTACTTCATGACTAAGGTATCCCACGAATCAGACAGAGAACAAAGCGACAGAGTAGCTTTTTCTTTTTCATCAATCTTCACTCAATAGCTATTAATTCGCTAATTAGGGTGTTGAAGTCATTCAAGTGTTGCTGCAAAGAGGACTCATCCGCCATATTTAGATTGTAAAGTTGTTTTGTAAAAAATATCCTATTTGATGTAGACTTTCTTTTCTATATTGTTTGCAATTTGTCCTATAAGCCTTTTGCTATAGTTTCTTCAAATATGCTAAATGAAGTTACCTCATCCAGGGCAACATAAATATCTGCCATGGCTAACCTCTCCTTCTCCTTGAATTTTTCATCAAACACCTCATCTAGCTTCAAGTGTTGTCGTAAAGAGGACTTCTACTCCATCCTTAGGTTGTATAGTTGCTTTTGCAGAAAGATCTTATTTAATGTAGACTTACCTTATTGTTCGCAATTTGTCCCATAAGCCTTTGCCGTAGTTTCTTCAGATATGTTGAATAAAACTACCTCATCCAATGCAACATAAATATATTTCATGGCCAACTCATCTTTCTCCTTGAATTTTTCATCAGACATTTTCTCTGGCTTCGCCTTCATTTCTTTTAGAGCAATTGTCCATCCATCTTTCACAAGGGTTGCTCACATCTTCAACTTCCATAATTCGAATTTAGAACCGTTGAATCTTGGCACCTCAAATTGGTGGAACTCGACGCCATCTTTAATTATAAACCCTGAAACATTGGTCTTTTGTTTTGACAATTTCTACCTAGGCTTTGATATCAATTGTTATATAATATTTGGTCAAACACACAACCAATAGGTTTAATTAGAACACTCAGGAAGGAACTGTTGAAGCATTGATAATTTGCTGGAAAATTCAGTTAAGTTAGTCTGTTTTTGAATTAGTTTCTTGGTGCCAAGTAGCAGTTGCATTCCCTTGTTTTCTGCTGAAACTGAAGCTGCTGGAGTTGTGCTGGAGTTGTTAATTTTGTGTCATGTTTAGATGTAATCAGTGTAAGATAAGTGTGCATTAAGTTACCAACTTTGTTTTTGAAATTTAAAGTCTGAATGGTTGTTGTAGTTGGTAAAACAATAAGCTTTGTTGTGTATATATTGCAAGTTATAGTATAATGAAATACTGCAGTTCACTTTCTGCATTTTTTTTCTCCTTTTCTTTCTTATAGTTCTCCGGCCAAATACCATCAAATGGTATCAGAGCTTAACACCAAAACAACCTGAAATCTCTATTACACTCAGTCATCAACCTCTACTCAAGAACACCTCCCATTTTCAGCCCAAAACAACCTGCATCTGCACCTTTGTTTACCCTACGTTAGACACAAAACTTGAAACAATGGCTGCTCAATCAACCCTAATGTCACCTCCAGTATTCAATGGGGAGCACTACAACATATGGGCTGTAAAGATGAAGGCTTTCCTCCGGGGTCAGGGGTTGTGGCAGTATGTGGAAGAAAACAGGCAGCCACCTCCATTAGGACAGAATCCTACCCTGAACCAAATGAGATCGCATGAGGAAGAAACAGCCAAAGCACCAAGAGCTCTCTCCCACATTCATGCCGCTGTAACAGACCTTGTATTCACAAGGATCATGGCTTATGAGACTCCAAAAGAGGCATGGGATAAGCTGAGAGAGGAGTACATGGGCAGCACCACAACAAGGAACATGCAGGTGCTAAATTTAAGGAGAGAATTTGAGATGCAGAGGATGCAAGAATCAGAGAAGGTCAAGGACTATGTTGACAGGCTAATGGGTATTGTAAACAAGATAAGGCTACTGGGAGTGGAGTTGACTGATAGGAGAGTGGTGGAGAAAGTCCTGGTTAGCCTACCCGAAAGATTTGAATCCAAAATCTCATCTTTAGAGGACTCAAGAGACATGGGACAGGTTACACTCACAGAGCTGGTTCATGCATTGCAAGCACAAGAGCAAAGAAGGCTCTTGAGGCAAGAAGATGTTGGTGAGGGTGCAATGATGGCAACTCACAAAACCAAACTAGTTCAAGGGAATAACAGGAGGTATGCCGGTGAAAAGAAAGGGAAAGAAAGGAGTAATGGCCAATGGGGAAAACCAGGTGGGATGAAAGAATATCCACCTTATTCCCACTGCAAAAGGAAAGGGCACTCTGAAAAAAGGTGCTGGTTTAGGCTAGGAATACAATGCAGAGCATGTAAGCAGTTTGGCCATATAAAGAGAGTGTGCAAGAGCAAGGGAGAGCAGTCCCAGCAGCAAGCACAAGTGACAGAGGACCAACAACCAGAAAGGGAGCAGAACAGCTGTTTATGGCCTCCTGCAGTGCACCACCAACCTGCTGTGATGGTTGGCTGGTTGACAGTGGGTGTACAAACCATATGACACCACACTTGCAGGATTTTGTGAGATTAACTCAGCACATCAGTCTAGGATTAAAGTAGCAAATGGTGATTATGTTGAAGCAAAGGGGAAGGGAGATGTTGCAATCCAAACCTCCACAGGTACAAAACTCATCTCAAATGTTCTATATGTACCCAAAATTACTCAAAGCCTCCTAAGTGTAGGACAAATGTTAGAAAACCATTATGTTTTACATTTTGAAAATCAAATCTGTCAAATTTTAGATAGTAAGGGGTGTGAGTTAATAAGAGTGAAAATGGTGGGAAAAAGCTTTCCCAACAAACTGAAAAAAACTGAACATAGGGCCTGCAGTGTAAAGGTAGATGAATTTGTGAAATGGCATAAAAGACTTGGTCATGTCCATTACTAAGGTCTCAAAGAAATTCAGACCAAGAAGCTGCTTCATAACCTACCAGAATTTGAGGAGAGTGATACCATGTGCAAAGCTTGTCAACTTGGCAAGTTGAGTAGGCAATCCTTCCCTACAAACCAAACCTGGAGAGCAGTTGAAAAACTGCAACTCATCTATACGGATGTATGTGGTCCTATGGAAACTTTGTCCTTGAATGGGAGTAGATACTTTGTGCTATTCATTGATGACTATTCTAGGATGTGTTGGGTGTATTTTCTGAAGCAAAAAGGATAGGTTGCTGGTGTATTCAAAGAGTTCAAGCTTCTGGTGGAAAATCAGGTAGAAAAAACCACAAAGATCTTGAGAAGTGATAATGGTATAGAGTACACTTCTCAAGAGTTTGAGCAAGTATGCAAAGATGCTGGAATTAAGCACCAATACAGCAGCCCCTACACTCCACAGCAAAATGGAGTCAGTGAGAGGAAAAACAGGTCAGTTGTAGAGATGGCTAGATGCATGGTGGCTGAGCAAAGATTGCCAAAGAAATTTTGGGCGTAAGTCGTTAACACAGCAGTTTTTCTGCTCAATAGGCTTCCCACAAAAGCCTTGGACAGCAAAACACCCTATGAAGCATGGAATGGAGTTAAACCAACAGTAGAGAGGCTAAAAATTTTCGGGAGTGTATGCTACATTTTGGTTCTAGCAGCAAAAAGGTCCAAGCTAGATGAAAAGGCATTAATTGGTATCTTTATAGGCTATAGCAGTCAATCTAAAGCCTATAGGGTATATGTTCCAAAAACCAAAAAAATTCAGATTTCCAGGGATGTCAAGATTGATGAGGATGGAGTATGGAATTGGGAAGAAAACAAACCTGATGTAGAGACAAAACCAGGCTGGACAGAAGTTGTACATGAGCAGATTTTTGATGATGTTTAGAGTGATGTGGAAGATGAAATTTCAGTCAGAGGTACCAGACCTTTAGCTGAGGTTTATGAGAGATGCAACATGGCTTCACTTGAGCCAACATGTGTAATAGCCACTACTACTCAAAACATTGTAAAGAAATACATATAAAATAACATAAGGAAATTGGGCCCAAATTTTTCTTTTATTAAACATATATACATACTCTTTACAAACATATACGGTTTTACACAAAATATATAACGTATACAAAAGTCATCAAAACATCAGGGACAGTGGAACCACTCCTCCTCGCACGCCGACATCCATCCGACAGTGTTCCTCACCTAGGTCCTGCAAAACATGGAAAAACAACGGGGTGAGCACTAAAATAATGCTCAGTAAGTAAATCCTCTACTCAAGCTATCCCCGTAACTCTCTCTTTCATTCTTTCCTTACATCCTCGTTCAATATCTCTTTGGGTGCATCTTTCTTTTCCTCTTTCTCTTTCTCTTAGAACTCTTTTCTAATAACTCTTTCATATGTCACGACCCCATCTCACCTGGGGCACGGCGGGACTCACTCCCGCTACGTGACCTCTATTCACTCTACCGATCGGACTCGGTTATGCATGGATTCGGAACCCTTGGCCATGTGAGTCTATAATCTCTCTCTCTCGGGTACTCGGGTATAGCCCTCATCCGCATGCCCTCTCACGGGCTACACCACTTCTCTAGCTGATACTCATGCCGCTCTCTCAATGCGGTGTACATGCGGGAATACTCTACCCATTACTCACGGGTTCCCCATCGCACAACCTACTCTATTCTCTTAACTCTTATCTCTTAAAGAACTTATATTCAAATTCTTTACTAAATCTCAAGCTACTTCTCAAGTGTATAAACAAAGGTGTAGAGCTGCCTCATGCTCCCTAATGCACTAATGAAATGCCAACTACAAGATTTCCTCAACACAGTCATTCTGCACCAGTCACACTAAAATGGCCATAACTTATGCTATACACCTCGTATTACTACGGTTATGGTCTCGTTTCAAAGCTTAGAAACAGGGCTACAACTTCTCTGTTTTGGTCTCAGCCCAGTTAGAACTGTAAGATACTCAAAAATTACTCAGAACGTTACGGAAGTGACAGGGCAGATTTCACTTAGGCATTTCCTCAAACATCTCATGTGCATAAAAACACCCTACGAAAATTACTACTAAACTTCATTTTTCTAGCCATCCAAATTGGGGAAAAACTCCCTCAATTACTCATAATCCCTGTCAAGAAAGCACTCCCAAAAAGAATTACACAACATCTCACAAACTTCATCTCAAACTCCATTCTCAATACACATATCAACAACACTTCTCATATTTAATCAATCCCAACTATTAAGACTAAGCACACATCTCATCTAAATTCTCAGTAGATATACCATGTACATACATAATCAAAATAAGTCTCTACTCAAAGCTTAGTCATAACTCAACTTGGTTGGATTTACTTACCTTGTGCAAAGATGGGTTCCTTAGCACCTTCTCCTTCCCTTTGTTGGCTTGTCTCTTCTCTACAACTCAAAACACCCACAAGGACAGCAACAACACAATAAGACTTCACTATAAATACAAGAAAACTTACATCTAAAGCATGAATTCTTACCTTAGAAAGCTTTAGATGAAATTTCTATTCAAAAGGCTTCTTAAAACCCTTAGAACTCTTGGAAAATTGGGTGAAGAAATTGAGAGAATAAGGGCAATGGAAGAGGCGGTGGAATGAAGATGAATGAGAGCTTTCTCTACACTTTACTCTTTTTAGTTCATATTAAAAGCTTCATTTCCCATTTTGCCCTTGTCCTTTCTTGGAAATTCCATCTATATCCTTTGATTCTTTACAACTACACCCCCATACAAACACAATCTCTACTAAATTTCCTTTCATTTTACTCCCCACTTTTCCTACTAATTAGGGGTAGAATGGTCATTGTGTCCCAAAAGGAGCATTTTCTAGAAAACTCAAGAATCTTTATTTTAGGCTCTTCGCCGCGGCCAAGAGTTTTTCGTCGCCTGGCGAAATTGGGCGTAACCTACCCGAATGCCACTTCTCCTCCCGCCGCGGCGAAGTTTGAATTTTTTTTTTCAACTTCACCAAAACTCAATCCATTTCAAGGCAACAATTCAACCAACTCAACATACAAACTCAATTTAAGTTAAAACAATAAACTTTTAGCTAATACGACAAATCTTAAATACGTACCTCAAGTGGGATATTACAACATGTTACTTTTAGGCTGTAAAATCAGAGGTGTGGAGAGTGGCCATGAAGGAGGAGCTTGCAGTGATTGAAAAGAACCAAACCTGGAACTTGGTGGACAGACCTCAAAACAGAAAAGTGATCCAAGTTAAATGGATTTTCAAGAAGAAGCTCAATCCGGATGGTTCTGTCCTTAAGCACAAAGCAAGGCTAGTTGTCAAAGGCTTTGCTCAGCAGTATGGAGTTGATTTTCTGGACACCTTTGCACCAGTTGCAAGGCATGACACAATTCGGCTACTACTTGCAGTGGCAGCCCAATTCTCATGGAAAATATTTCAGCTGGACATCAAATCTGCTTTCCTTAATGGGTGGCTGAATGAGGAGATATATGTTGAGCAACCGGAAGGGTATAAAGTTAAGGGAAAGGAAGACAAAGTGTATCTCCTAAGGAAGGCCTTGTATGGCCTTAAACAGGCACCTAGGGCCTGGTATAGCAGAATAAACAATCACTTGCTAAATTTGGATTTTGTGAGAAGTCCAAATGAACATACATTGTATGTTAGAGAGATTGATGAAGATATTATGATCATTTCCTTGTATGTTGATGATTTACTTATGACAGGGAGTAAGCAAACTCAGCTTGAAGAATTCAAGAGATCCATGTTTGATGAGTTTGAGATGATAGATTTAGGAGAAATGGCTTACTTTCTTGGAATACAGGTTCATCAAAGTTCAGTTGGGATTTTTGTTAATCAAGAAAAGTATGCGATTGAAGTGTTGAAGAAGTTCAATATGGAACATTGCAAATCGTGGATGTGCCTCGGTTCCAAATCAAGTCACAAAAGATGAAAATGCAGAAAGGGTTGATGAGGGACAATACATAAGCTTGGTTGGTTGTTTGCTGTATCTTACAGCAACTAGGCCAGACATCATGTTTGCAACTAGTCTACTGTCCAGGTTTATGAATCAGCCCAAACAAACACATTTTAGAGCTGCAAAAGAGTGCTGTATGTGAAAGGGAGCACCACTTTGGAGTATGGTACAGAGGTCGAAGACTTTGGTTTAATTGGTTTTTCAGATAGTGACGGGGTGGTTCAGTGGAGGACATGAAAAGCACTTTAGGGTATACTTTCTTCCTGAACCATGGTGCAATCTGCTGGATGTCAAAGAAGCAAGAAACGGTTGCACAATCCACAGAGGCGAGTACATTTCATGTGCATGCTGTAAATCACTGTCATGAGAAAAATCTTGGAAGATTTGAAGCTGAAACAGAAGCATCCTACTGTGATAATGTGTGATAATCAATCAGCTGTGGCTATGGCTAAGAATCCAGTCCATCATGGGAGAACCAAACATATAAAGATCAAGTTCCGTGCAAGAGAGAAGCGAGGCGGGGAAGGAGAAGTGAAAGGCCAGGCCACTACAATGGTGATGATCAAGTGGTGACATCCTAACTAAGGGATTATCTAAAACCAAGTTTGAAAGCTTCAGGATCAGACTTGGTGTTTCCAAGCAAAATTATCAAGGAGGAGTGTTGAAGCATTGATAATTTGTTGGAAAAATTCAGTTAAGTTAGTTTGTTTTTGAATTAGTTTCTTGGTGCCAAGTAGCTGTTGCATTCCCTTGTTTTCTGCTGAAACTGAAGCTGCTGGAGTTGTGCTGGAGTTGTTAATTTTGTGTCATGTTGTAATCAGTGTAAGATAAGTGTGCATTAAGTTACCAACTTTGTTTTTGAAATTTAAAGTCTGAATGGTTGTTGTAGTTGGTAAAACAGTAAGCTTTGTTGTGTATATATTGCAAGTTACAGTATAATGAAATTCTGCAGTTCACTTTCTGCATTTTTTTTCTCCTTTTCTTTCTTAGAGTTCTTCGGCCAAATACCATCAGGAACATCAAAGAAGAAATAGAGAAGAAAAGAGAAAACACACAGGATTTATGTGGTTCGGTAATATGCCTCCATCCATGGGCCCAAACAAAAATATTTACTTCACAAGAACAAGAGACAAATACAATATTAAGGATCTCTCTCTACTTAGGAGCAACCCAAAACCTCTTAATCAAGTCTTACAAAAGACTCAATACATCACATGTTTATAATACTATAACCTTTAAGATTTTAGGAACCCCAAGTCCTCAAGGAAAAAGAATTCTAAATAAATGTGTATACATAAATGAAATAAATTTAATGTAACTAGGATAATAGTTCAACCTAATCCTAGGTGAAAAGAATCCTAAGAAACAAGGATTCACATCCTATTAAGAGTTAATATCCCATTAGGAAAAGACTTCTAATCCAACAAACTATGATAGGAACTTGTGGAATGATATAATGCTAATATGTTAATCGAATACTTCGAATTTGAAAAAGAGACATTATAGATATTGTTCACTGTAATCTAAATTTTTGTTTAAAAAAGAATATTTTGGAATCATTTTGTGGAAATATTCCGTAACTCAAATTTAATGTTTGATAAATAATATGAATTAATTTAATTACTTGGTGGAAATGTAACGCTTAGAAATGTGCCAACATGTCCATCACCTTGGAAGCAGAAACCAGAGTAACGTAGTACTGGTAACGTAGCCGATGAATTTTATTATCTCTATAACGTATATATCTATGAGTATGAGCACAGTTGGTTACATATATAAAACCTCTTCTAGATTCTTTTTAATTTTCGTTTCGGTTCATCCTTGTAAGATGATAGTTATAAAAATATTATGCTGCAGGAGGATGTTGGTCTGATGAAAGAAATTGGTTTGGACATATTCAGATTCTCCATCTCATGGCCTAGAGTATTACCAAGTAGACACCATATTAGGGTCAATAAAACCTTGTGCAATTAGCTGAATTCAGCTGTGGTTGCAAATTATTACCCTTTATCTAAATTGAAGTTTTTTTTTTTTTTTTTTTTTTTTTTAGCGGGAAAAATCAGTGGCGGAGTGAATTGGAAAGGTGTCGATTTCTACAATTCTCTGATCAATCAGCTCCTATCAAATGGTGTAATGTTGATCCATCTCCCTTTTGCACGCCAACAATAACTCCTCATATGCTGTGTCTTGATCTCAATCCCCTATTCATCTCCTCTATAATATTAATTTTTGAACAGGTATAGAGCCCTTTGTGACATTATTCCACTGGGATGTTCCACAGGCCTTGGAAGATGAGTATGGTGGATTTTTAAGCTCTGAAATTGTGTGAGTTAGAATAGTAATAGTGACAAAATCTATCTAATACAAGATAGCAGGAATCTATGCCAACTAATTCCTTGTTAATAAATTGGTAAATAGGAATGATTTTCGTGACTACTCTGGTTTCTGCTTTTACAATTCCAAGCACATTTGGTAGAAATGTATTTATAATTGTGAGGACTTGAAGAGTGTCGTAGACATCCCACACCGAACAAGCCGATGCAGCCACGACCGTGTTTGCCGCAACAGGGGCGTGCATTTTGATGTTAAGAATTTTGTTTTTCGATGGATTGGTTCATCGTTGTGCTAGGTATTTATAATGGTTTATTTGAAGAAGAGTCAATAAATCTAAATAGGAGAGAGCCAACGTTTACCAATAACATCCGGTACTGCGTAACCTGTATCAAAATATTCATTTGATTTTTTAAGCTAAAAAATCAATTCATAATTTTAAATATTATTATCAAGTAAAGTCAATCATGAATTGAAGTGTAGAGTGTAGACCTTTGACTCTTATCTGTCATGTTCCTATAATCTAAAATATTCTTAACAGCTCAACCATGAATTTATCCTTCAGTATATATAAATTTACAATACTATGGCGTCCCAATTATTTATTTTTTATTACTATAAATAATTACTCAAAGAATGCGATTCTCATTAAAATCAGATCTCGTATTCTCATTAGCAAACTGCGTTTTAATTTATCAATAATTTTTTAAATATGTAATTAAACTAAAATTCATATAGTCATAATAATATCACATAATAGTTATCCTAGCTAATAACCCAAATATTGGTTTTATTATAGTACAATATATCAACACTTAAGTTATAAATTAAAAACGTAAAATTTATAAAATACACCTATATAGTGTAATACAATAGCCAAATCCACAATTTTTTTTTCTTGGTTCCACCAAATTATAGATTAAATAAGAAAACATGATATGTCATCTTTTATTTTTATTTTAATATTATTTTATATCAATATGATAATATTATCGAACTGACAAATAATTCTTTGCATATTCTAAGGAGGAGGTTTGGTAAATTCGATTCCATTATTACAAATATAATAACCAAAAATTTGCATATTTAATTCATATAATATTTTAAACAAAGATAATCGCTCGACTAGGATTAGAACCAAGGATGTAGCCAAGATTATGAGTCAGTGGGTTCAAAATATGAAAGTTGATAAATTTACAATAAAATATATACTGAAGTAATAAGTATAAAAAATTGTACTTTTAAAATTTATATATACCAAATTTTCAATTTTACAATTGTCCTTGATGATTTTTCATATTTTGAAAATGTTGCATAATTGTTTCTTTGATAATTCTATCAAATATCTCTCTCTCAATATATGTAATAAAACAATCATTTAACAATTGATCTCCTATTCGATTCCGTAGTCGACTTTTCACAATCTTCATCACAAAAAATGCTCTTTCAACACTTGCAGTTGCAACAAGTAATATCAATGCTAATTTCACAAATAAATAAACCAAGTTATACACCATATTTTTCTTTGTTTGAACCATCTTTTCAATAAGAGTACCGATTACATTTAATGTCAAAAAATCATTATCAGAGCACATATCAAGAATATAAGTATCCAATCGATTGTCTAGTAATACAAGCTCCACTGGTGAAAAGTCACATGGATAAAACTGAGCAAGACAGATCAACTTCTTTTTTTCAAAAGCAGAAAATGAATCATTCGGACTTAAACATGTCACGCAAAGAAGCAATTATGTATTCATCTCATTAAAGCGACTGTTAAGCTCTTGAAGTTGTAAATCTATGGTAGCATAAAACCATTCCACCTGATAATGATGTAAATTTGTAACTTGATGAAAAATGCATCGCAATCGTCCTTTCATTTGAAAACTGTCATTCATATATGAGTCAATAATACCATTTTCTTTACAAAATGAAGAAACTTCAGTTAACAAACCACCCCATTCATCATCTCTTAACATTTGTAGCCTTTGTTTAGATAACTTCACTAATTTCATTGCATTAACAATATCTTGATTTTTTTTGTAAGGCATTTGATAATTCATTTGTAATGCCTAACACAATCTTCATCAAATGTAAGCTAAATATGAAATCAAAAGACTGTATAAACTCTAACAAAGTAGAAGCTTGAGCTCTTTGTTTAGAATTTGAACCATCCTCAACAACATTACCACAGATGGAAATCAAAGATGCAAGCATACCATAATGTGAATCCCAACGTGTATCTCCTGTTCTTTTAAGCGTAGCTTCTTGATTCAATCCACGTTCCCTTGTAAGTTTACCAATAGATAATGCTTCAGAAACATGAGCAGCTTGACGTTCTCGAAGGATATCTCGCCGCTTACAAGAAGCTCCAACAACATTTACTAGATCAGCTACCATGTTAAAAAGACTTCCAACTTGAACATCATTTTTTGCAATAGCAACAAGTGTAAGTTGAAGCTGATGAGCAAAACAATGAATATAATATGCTGATTCATTCTCCCTCATGATCAAACTTTTTAACCCATTGAATTCACCTCTCATGTTGGTAGCTCCATCATAACCTTGCCCTCTTGCCCTCTTGCCCTTGATATACTTAATCCATGCTTGGAAAATAATGAATCAGTTGATAACTTAAGAGAACAAGCACTTGTATCATTAACATGAATAATGCCAAGAAATCTCTCAACTACATATCCTTTTTTGTCAACATAACGTAACACAACAATCATTTGCTCTTTCACAAATATATCGCGAGATTCATCCACCAAAATTGCAAAAAAAATCATCTCCAGATCATGAATAATAGCATTAACAGTTTCAATGGCAAAAGCATTAATAATGTCATATTGAATATTAGGAGAGGTTAGCTTAACATTACTGGGAGCGTTTTGTCCAACAACTGCATCAATTTCCTCATCATGCATAGCTAGAAAATTTAAAAGTTCAAGGAAATTTCCATGATTTTTTTAAATCATCATATTTATTATCACCACGGAAAGCAAGACCTTACTTTAAAAGGAACCGAAGACAATCGACTGAGGCACCTAAATGAAGTCAATAATCTTTTCTCATTTGGTTGGAATGCCTATTAAGAGCCACTTCAATATGTTGATCTTGTCTCATCAAAGCTTCACATTTTTTCCATGCTTGATTGTGAGCACTGTTAGGACCTCCTACATGAATATCCAATCTAGTTTTTTTATTCCAAGCATCAAAACCTTCACTAAAAAAGAGTCGCCGCCTGCTTGTTTTCCAATCTCATGTCTAAAAAGATAACAACACAAACAAAAAACAACCTCCTTTTCTACACTATACTCCAAACAATTTGCAAATTCTCTAAACCAAATGGGATTAAAACAACGCATTAAATTCTCAATTGCTCGCTTTTTAAAATTATGATTGTGTGGTTGGCAAGGTCCTTTTCGCAAGTATGCCCTTCTCACTTTGTCTCTATCATTAGGATGATATTCTAAAATTTTAATCCTTAATCTAGGATCTGTAGGAAGACTACTCAAGTTAAGCTTAACATATGTTTGTCATGAACTAGATTTCATAGGCTCATTGTGAACACTATCGTGACGCCTTATGTTGTGTTCAATTGATGGTTCCTTATTAGAAAACTTTCTTTTGATCAAAAACTTGTCCATAACTAAAAAAATAAAAGAATTTTTATTATCAGAAATATAATTTATTTGCAATCACAATTAAAAAACAACACAAATTTATCAAAATTCAACTAACGTAGGTTTTTCAAACAATTTCTACTAACCCAATAAAATTCAACTCATAAATACATGAAAACTCATCAAATCTAACTCTAAATATCAAGCAATTAACCAATATATCAAAATTAAACCAAATCCCCAAATCTCTACAACTTAGGGTTTTATCAATTCTTTAAACCATATTCAAAATTAAGTCAATAACTAACCACAATTTATCAAACCCAACTTAAAACAACAATTAATTAACCCATACTTCAACATAAATAAGATTAAATTAAAACCCACATCAAAACTATGAATTATTTCAAACCCATTTATTGAACTCAACAAAAACTCATAACTCGTGATCTTTTATCAATTAAGAAAGCTAAAAGAAAAGAATTAATTTTAAGTAAAAAATAAAAATTAAATTAGTATCACCTTACCTTGTAATCCAAAGGAGTAGCCTTTCTTGAGTATCCAACCAAAGGACAAATATAATATGAGAGCAAAAGAGAGGAAATAAAGAAAAGAGAAGTTTAAAAAGTATTAATTAATAATTTATTTTGTGGGGTCAACATGAAGTTAAGTGAGGTTAAAATTGCAAAATCCATAAATTATTAATATTTTTTTGAAAATTTTAAAAAGTTCAGTGGGTTCAATTGAACCCACAAGCCACTATGTGGCTACGTGCCTGATTAGAACCAAGAATGACAGCAAAATCATTCATGAAGTCAAATGTGTAAGCTAGTGTAACTAAAAAAAATATATTGTTCTTGGAATCTAATTATATATTTTTTTAAAGAGAGAGCTTGATTTATCAATAATTTACATATACAATCATCTTTACTAAATTTAATTCTTAAAATGTCAAGTACTTGTTTAAATGACAAATTTAGCCTATCACATGATTTAACCTTATTGCCCTTAAGAAAAATAACAATGACAAAAATAACCAAAATGTGCTAGATCACTAAGTCTAGCACCATTTAGTATGGTTTAATTAGGATGTTAAATCATTATGTTAAATGCTAGACTATCGAATCTAGCATAGTCTAGTGTTATATATTAAGAATATATTATTTATTGTTTCATTAAGGGTATAATTGATAAGTCATTGGATTTTACAACTCATTTGTCCCCATAAAAAAAATGCACATTTTAGGAATATTTACAATTTTTTTAGCATGGCCATTGGAGCATATGCGATTAAATAGCCTGCATAAAAATATTCATCTGATTTTTAAATATTCTTATCAAGTAAAAACTCAACCATGAATTGATGTGCATTAAACTCTTATTCGATAAAACTAATAAAACAAATTAGAATGTGTAAGAATATACTAATTATATTAATTTTGTTTTTCTTACATATATTTATATGCATAATTTACAGATTTTTTTAGTTTTAAGAAATATTTATATACGTAATTTACACTCCGTGTAATAACCCTCTTTGACTAGTATACTTTGAGAAATATAATATGAAATCACTAAATATGTTATAGAAACATATATGTATATAAGTATAAGATAGTGGGCCCAAAATAACTTTACTTTCATATACAAATTCTTTACATCAACTAAGAAAGTCATATACACAAATTCAAAATACAATTGGACAGTAGTGTCGTTCTCCTCCGCTTCTTGACGTTCCCTCCGTCCACTTCTCACCTACTACCTTCAAAAACAGTGAAATCAACGGGTTGAGCACTAATTGCTCAGTAAGTAAATCCACTATGCTACTCTTCTTCCTCCGTTACTCGTATTCTGAATTTCTTTCCTTACATCAAACTTCTCTATTCTTCTTTGTTCTTTCTAAAATTCTTACTTCTCACTTACTGATATGTAAGCACAAATAGAGAAGCTAACTCAAGATAGTGAAAACGGCATGATGCATATGCACTATGCACAAACTTTGCTATGCACATCATTTTCTTTTTTTGTTCTTCTGTTTTCTGTTTTCTTTCTTCTATTTCAATTCTCTCATCTCTGTTTCTCTTCTTTTTATTCTTTCTTGCTTTTCTATTCTTTCTTTCCTTTCTATTCTATTCTTTCTTTGCCGACCGGACTTGGTTGAGGCATGGATTCGGAACCCTGGCCATGTGAGTGTATTCTCAAATTTTTTCTTGGGTACAATCCTCATCCACATGCGCTGCTTATGGATTATACAAATTCTTAGGCCGCTCACTGAAGGCGGCGTGCATGCGGGTTATTCTTCTTCTTTGTCACTCACGAGTCCCCCATCGCAACAACCTTCTCTTCTCTTATCTTTCTTTTAGAAATTAGTATTCAATTTCTTTTCTTTTCTTTTCTTTAGTAATTTTCTTTTCTTTCTTTCTTTCTCTGTTCTTTAGTGTTCTTATATGCATGTATGAATGTAGATGGGCTTTTTCTTGTTATTCCTTCTAAAATCAAATGTTTAAATGCAAGAATGCAACATGGCATGTGGACATGTCATTCTCTACTTTATCTACCGTCTACAAACTCATATCAAGATAACATGCTATCATAATCATACATGCACTTCACTTTGAAATTTCATCAAACAATTTGTATGCACAAACAAAACACTTGGTGAATTACATCTCCATATCAATCTCTAACCATCAAAATTTGGAGCAAAGCTCCTTAAAATCGACACCAAACTTGGCCAGGAAATCACACTCCGTAATTCTACTCAAATTCTTTATTAACTCATCCAAATCTCCAGCAATCACCATATACACAAACACTACTTCTCATGTTGGAATTCTAACCATTATTTAACATCAGTTCCATCAATAATTCTCAACATTCAAGAACATGAATACATATAAGAATTTCTTTACACAATTATTGCTCAAATCATGACTACGGTTGGATTTACTTACCTTGAATTTGAGTAATTCCAAAACTATAATCTCTCTTTGGTGGATTTCCTCTTCCTCTTAAACCCTAAGCATATAAAACTATAAGAATTCAACAATTAAAAAAATTTAATCTCACATCTTGGTGTAAGGATCTTACCTTTGGATGCTTAGGATTGAAATTCTACCAAAATCTAGCCAAAATCCTATAAATTTCCTTGAAATTTTGGTGAAGAAAATTGAGAGAATTTGGGGTGAAGGTGGCGTGAGAGGGGGTAGAAGTGGCTAGGGTTTCTCTTCTTGAACTCTTAATATCACATAATATTGTTTATAGATTCCCATTTTACCCTTGCACTTTCTATGAAATTCCATCTTTGCCTTTTGGTCAATTACAATAATGCCCTCATTTCCATTGCATTCTCTATGAAATTCTACTACTTTTTACTCCCCACACTTTCAACTAATTATTGATGGAATGACCATTTTGCCCTTAAGCAAGTTTTCAAGAATTTTCTCAAAAATTCCAAGAAGTTCTTTGCCCCGGCAAAATTGTTTCTTCGCCTCGGTGAGAAATTCCAGAGTGTATGTTGCCGCGGTGACAAAATTCCTTTGCCGCGACGAAGAGCGAAAATACCAATTTTTCAATCTTTCACCGTGAAATAAGTAATACTAAGGGTATTAAGATATAAATAGATTAACGTACCTCGATGTGGGTGTTACAATTCTCCCCCTTATAAGAATTTCGTCCCCGAAATTCAAACGAACAACTCAAGGTAACGGTTCTGCATATCTTGCTCTACCTCCCATGTAGCTTCTTCTACTTTGGGATTTCTCCATAGGACTTTCACTAACGGAATACTTTTGTTTCAAAGCTCTTTCATCTTTCTATCCAATATCTGTATTGGATGCTCCTCATAAATAAGATTCTCTTCTAAGTCCACTTCTTCTACTTTTAGTATATGGGAGGGATCGCTGACATACATTCGAAGCATCGAGACATGGAAGACATTATGCACTCTGTCCATACTAGATGGTAGCACCAACTTATAAGCTACCTTTCCAACTCGTTGTAGCACTTCAAAGGGGCCAATGTATCTCAGTGCTAACTTTCTTTTTTCGCCAAAACGTATTACCCGCTTATAGGGGGAAACTTTAATAAACACTTTATCACCCACTTCAAATTCAACATCTTTTCTCTTTAAATTTGCATAAATTTTTTGTCTGTCTTAGGCTTGTTTCATTCTATTTCTAATCAATTTGATATCTTCTATCATTTTTTGAGTTATCTCCAGCCCAAAAGCTTTATTCAACACATCTTTCTCTCCTACTTCACCCTAATGCAATGGAGATCTACATCGTCTACCATACAGGGCTTCATAAGGAGCCATCTTAATTCTAGACTAATAACTGTTATTATAGGCAAGCTAATATCTCATTCAAGGTCATTCTATAGTCTATACAACACACTCTCAGCATGTCCTCAAGTACTTGATTCATTATCTCAGTTTGACTATCTGCTTGAGGTTCGTATGCTATACTAAATACTAACCTGGTACCCAAGTTTCTTTGTAGACTAGTCCAGAAAGCTGAAACAGATATGGAATTTCTATCTCATACTATTGTCTTGGGCACCCCATGGAGTCTAATTATTTCCTTAATGTAGATCTGAGCCAACTGATCCGAGGTGGTACTATCCTTTATTGGAAGAAAATGGGTTGATTTAGTTAATCTATCTACTATCACCCATATCGCATTATAACCCTTCAACTCTTGGAAGACCTATGATAAAATCCATTAATATACTTTCCTATTTCCATTCAGGAATGCTAAGTGGCTAAAGCAATCCTGATGGCCTTTGGTGTTCTGCTTTCACCCGTTGACAAACCAAACACTTAGCCACGTAATCTCCAAATCTCTCTTCATACCTGGCCACCAATAACTCTTCTTTTCATCTTGATACATCTTGGTTACTCCAGGGTGAGTGGTGTATGGTGTATCGTGAGCCTCCGTAAGAATCTTCTTCTTCAACTTAGCATCTTGGGGAATGCATATACGATTCCTGAAATGGAGAACACCATCTAACAAGTGGAATTCTGGTATCTTGCCCTCAAGTACTTGCTGACTTATTTTCTGGCACTACCTATCGACAACTTGTTTTTCTTTAATCTCATCCAGTAAAGTAGACTGAGTTTCTAACCTGGCAATCCTTCCCGGTATCACCTCTATTTGTTCCTTACACAATTCTTTCAATAATTCTTTTTGCATTATGAGTCAGGACAAATAGGCTTTTCTACTCAAAGCATCAGCTACTATATTGGCTTTTCCAGGCTGATACTTAATTTCACAATCATAATCTTTTACCAGCTCTAACCATCTCCTTTGTCTCATATTCAGCTCCCTTTGAGTAAAGAAGTACTTCAAACTCTTATGATCAGTATAGATATTACTCTTAGCACCATTTAGGTAAAGCCTACATATCTTTAACGCAAAGACTACAGTTGCCAACTCTAAATCATGTGTAGGGTATCTCGTCTCACACTCTTTCAACTATTGAGAAGCATACGCTATGACCCTACCCAACTGCATCAACACTACACCAAGTCCTTGAAGTTAAGCATCTGTATAAATATCATAATCTACACCTTCCTATCACCAAAATAGGAGCAGTGGTTAATCTTTTCTTCAACTCTTGAAAACTTTCTTCACAAGCATTCGACCATATAAAATGAGTTATTTGTATGGTAAAAGTTGTAAGCAACTTAGCCAACTGGGGAAAACCTGCTACAAACCACCTATAATAGCCTGCTAGCCCCAAGAAACTTCTAACCTCCTTTACTATCTTTGGCTTGTGCCACTCAAGAATTGCCTTCACCTTACTAGGATCCATTGATATACCTTTCTTAGAGACAGTATGGCCCAGGAAGACAACTTGATCTAGCCAAAACTCACATTTGGAAAATTTGGCAAATAGCTTCTTATCTCTCAATCATTGTAGGACCAATCTTAAGTGTTCTTCATGCTCCTCTCTTGACTTAGAATAAACCAGGATGTCATCAATAAACCACTATAAATTGATCAAGACAATCATGAAACAACTGGTTCATTAAATCCATAAAGACTGCTAAGGCTTTGGTTAACCCAAAAGGCATCACCACAAACTCGTAATGCCCATATCTGGTCCAAAGAGCAGTCTTAGCAATATCTTGCTCTGCAACTCTTACTTGATGATAACCCAACCTCAAATCAATCTTTGAAAACACTACTGCCTCTCTAAGTTGATCAAATAAATCATCTATGCGAGGTAACGGATACTTATTCTTCACTGTCACTTTATTCAACTCTTTGTAATCTATACACATCCATAGCGACCCATCTTTCTTCTTCACAAATAGGATAGGGCTCCCTAAGGAGAATGGCTGAGTCGAATAAAACCCTTGTTCAGGAGTTCTTGGAGCTGCTTCTTCAATTTCTGAAGCTCGATTGCGGCTATACGATAAGGGGCTTTAGAAATCGGTGTTGTCCCTAGTGCCAGTTCAATGCTAAATTCTACTTCTGTTTCCGAAGGTAAGCCTGGCAAATCTTCTAAAAATACATCTAAAAACTCTCAAACTATTGGCACACTTTGAATCTCTGGTCGTAGGACATCACTATTTTGCACCACAGGGGCAATATACCCAGAGCACCATTTCCTTAACATCTTTCTCGCATTTACACTACTAATTAACATACTAAGTTGGTGGCCCTCTCTGAAACTAAACTTATCTCTGTCATCAAGTTTAAATCTTGCTTTCTTCTTTCGACAATCAATCTCTACTCCATATCTCCCTAGGAAATCCATGCCCAAAATAACATCAAAGTTGGGCATGTCAAATACGATCAAATCCACGATCAACATTTTTCCCTGGATCACTATGGACTCCCTTGGAAGCATCTCCTGAGTTACCACACTAACACCATCTGGTAACTCTATTTTAATAGGTTGATTAACTATAATAGGTTTCAAACCTAATCTCTCTATCATCCCATGTGTAATAAATGAGTGTGTGGCTCCAAAATCAATTAATGCATAAAAGGGAACTGAATGAAATAATAACTAACCGGTAATCGTAGATAGACTGGCCTCAACTTCACTCTATGCTACTGTAAACACCCAAGCATTTGTACCTCTGGATGTCTGTACTGCGGGTGCAGGAGGGGCTTTGTAATATTTCATCATGTGTCCCGGCTGCTGGCATCTATAACACACATTCCGGCCCAACTCTCTTAGGCACTCCCCCGAATGAGTTCTCCCACACTTTTGACATGAGGGAAAATTAGTAGTCCTTGGCCGTTATTTCTGCCAATCTCTTCTGTTCTTCTTGGGTTGAAATCTTTTCTTATTTCTCACTTCCCTATTTCTCGGGACATCAATTCTATCTTTCTGTGGAGCAGGAGGTGGATCACTAGGTACTACTACTGATGGGACTATTGGGGTGAGCTTATTCACAAATATTTTAACACGTAGGGCTCGTTCCAAAGCCTCACTATAGGTCTGAGGGGGCTGGGCACCTGCCATCACATCTCGAGCTATCTTTGGTTTCAACCCATGCACAAACTTATCCCTATTCAACTCTGGTGTGCTCACTACACCAAGCGCAAACCTTGCAAGGGAATTAAATCTCACAGAGTACTCCTTCACCAAGCTGGACCCTTGCTGTAAGCTAATAAATTCTTTAGTCTTCTCATGAACTCAATCAACTGTTCTATGTTTTGCCTCAAACAACCTTCTAAAATCTCCCCAGGTCATAGAGGCTATATCATGGGTATCCTCTATCAATACCCACCATATTCGGGCATCACCCCTAAACAGAAAGCTCACATACCAAATCTTCTCCCAATTGATCATAAGGAAAAGTGTCGTCGTGCACTCTACAGATCTAAACCACTCTTCTGCCACTATTGGGTCTGTCGTACCCCTGAATTCTGATGGCTGATGTTGACTTGGCAGACCATATATAGGTTTGATACAATTCTGCACTATCGGGGGTACCGGCCTTTTTCTTTCTTCTCTGATAGTCGATACAATAATTGGGGTTTCAACTTTCTCTGGTTTAGCTCTTCCCTAATTCTTTACCAATACTTGTTGTATAATATTACGGATCCTCGCTTCATTAAGGATAAGGGGAGTGGATTCTGTCGGATTGGATGGTTCTCCTGTACACATTGTATTCTTACTACTTGCTCCAGTCTTACGTCTCGTCTACATAACACCAACACTTTTTGTCAACTAAATTAACTCATCTACTACTATAAATAAGGAAAGAAATAACTTACAATGGTCGACTTCGGGATGTCAATGTGGCAGGAGAGGCACAATGTCAAATCCCAAAATCTTTGCTCTAATACCAAAAATTTAATAATTCTCTCTACCTCATATACTTTGGGAAATATAATATGAAATCACTAAATATGTTATAGAAAACATATATGTATATACGTATAAGATAGTGGGCCCAAAACTAACTTTACTTTCATATACAAATTCTTTACATTAAGTAAGAAAGTCATATACACAAATTCAAAATACAATTGGATAGTAGAGTCATTCTCCTCCGCTTCTTGACGTTCCCTCTGACCGCTTCTTACCTATTACCTGCAAAAAAAAAAAATGAAATCAATAGAGTGAGCACTAATTGCTCAGTAAGTAAATCCACTATGCTACTTTTCTTCCTCCATTACTTCTATTTTGAATTTCTTTCCTTACATCAAACTTCTCTATTCTTCTTTGTTCTTTCTAAAATTCTCACTTCTCACTTACTGATATGTAAGCACAAATAAGGAAACTAACTCAGGATAGTAGAAACAACATGATGCATATGCACAATGCACAAATTTTTCTATGCATAACATTTTCTTTTTCTGTTCTTCTATTTTCTGTTTCTTTTCAGTTTTCTTTCTTTTCTGTGCTGCTTTCTTTCTTCTGTTCAATTCTCTCATCTTTGTTTCTCTTCTTTCATTTTTGTTTCTCTTCTTTTTGTTCTTTCTTGCTTTTTTATTTCTCTTCTTTTTATTCTTTCTTTCTTTCTTTTCTTTTCTATTCTTTCTTTGCCAATCGGACTTGGTTAAGGAATGGATTTGGAACCCTGGCCATGTAAGTGTATTCTCAAATTCTTTCTTGGGTACAATCTTCATCCACATGCGCTTTTTACGGACTATACAAATTCTTCTTTCTTATTCCTAGGCCGCTCACTGAAGGCAGCGTGCATGCAAGTTATTCTTCTTCTTTATCACTCACGGGTCCCCCATCGCAACAACCTTCTCTTCTCTTATCTTTCTTTTAGAAATTAGTATTCAGTTTCTTTTCTTTTCTTTAGTAATTTTCTTTTCTTTCTTCCTTTCTCTCTTTGTTCTTTAGTGTTCTTATATGCATGTATGCATGTAGATGGGCCTTTTCTTGTTATTCCTTCTAAAATCAAATGTTTAAATGCAAGAATGCAACATGGCATATGGACATGTCATTCTCTACTTTCTCTACCGTCTACAAACTCATATCAAGATAACATGCTATCAAATTCATACATGCACTTCACTTTGAAATTTCATCAAACAATTTGTATGCACAAACAAAACACTTGGTGAATTACATCTCCATATCAATCTCTAACCATCAAATTTTGGAGCAAAGCTCCCTAAAATCGACACCAAACTTGGCCAAGAAATCACACTCCATAATTCTACTCAAATTCTTTATTAACTCATCCAAACTTCCATCAATCACCATTTACACAAACACTACTTCTCATGGTGGAATTCTAACCATCATTTAACATCAGTTCCATCAATAATTCTCAACATTCAAGAACATGAATACATATAAGAATTTCTCTACGCAATTATTGATCAAATCATGACTACGGTTGGATTTACTTACCTTGAATTTGAGTAATTCCAAAACTATAATCTCTCTTTGGTGGATTTCCTCTTCCTCTTAAACCCTAAGCATATAAAACTATAAGAATTCAACACTTAAAAAAATTTAATCTCACATCTTGGTGTAAGGATCTTACCTTTGGATGCTTAGGATTGAAATTCTACCAAAATCTAGCCAAAATCCTATAAATTTACTTGAAAATTTGATGAAGAAAATTGAGATAATTTGGGGTGACTGTGGTGTGAGAGGGGGTAGAAGCAGCTAGGGTTTCTGTTCTTAAACTCTCAATATCACATAATATTGTTTATAGATTCCCATTTTACCCTTGCACTTTCTATGAAATTCCATCTTTGCCCTTTTGTCAAATACAATAATGCCCTCATTTCTATTGCATTCTCCATGAAATTCTACTACTTTTTACTCCCCACACTTTCAACTAATTATGGATGGAATGACCATTTTGCCCTTAAGCAAGTTTTACATAATTTTGTCAAAAATTCCAAGAAGTTCTTTGCCCTAGCGAAATTGTTTCTTTGCCTCGGTGAGAAATTCCAGTGTGTACGTTGCTGCGGCAAACTTCTTTCCTTGCCACGGCGAAGTCTACAATTGTAAGAACACGAATTGGGCAGAGCGTTCATTGCCACAGCGATAAAATTCCTTTACAACGGCAAAGAGCAAAAATTCCAATTTTTCAATCTTTCACCTTGAAAGAAGTAATACTAAGGGCATTAAGACAAAAATAGAGTTACGTACCTCAATGTGGGTGTTACACTCCGTAACCATTTTCTTACAAATGTTTATGTTGTTTATAAACTATCATTTTAAATATTATCAATTAGAAAGGTAATATCTAGGTGTAGTGTGGAATATTCATATTTGTCAAACTTATGAGTTGTGTGTGTACACAACAGTTATGTCCTTTGTTATATGTGTGCACATAAGTTCTGCGTGTACACAAATTGCCATACTTGAGTCTTGGCTTGTTTCGTTTAGAGTGTGTGTGCACACTAGTTTTTGTTTTCACTCTCACTTTAGATATTTACAACTCAGCACGAGTTCCATGTCTGAAAAAGTGAAAAAATATTGTTTATCTTTGTCTCTCACTTTTTAGGACCTTTCTACATGTGTCATAACATCCTTAAGTGGTCCTAGGGAATAAAGTTCTTTTACCAATTTGTTTTGTGGTCCAAACCAAAAGAAGAGAAACTTTCTTTATTTGGACAAACATTGGTCAGTCCCTTGTTGGCTGACTTGACACTATATTGTTGAGCAAGAAATTCTTCATTATTTTATACCCATTCTTACGTGTATGAATCTAACCTTATGACTTTTTGTTTAATAGTACTCTGAATTTCTTAGAGAATTCTCTTCTCTTAAGGTTCAAGGTTCATTTCCATATTTTGTGCCAAAACCTCACTATATCAAACACATTATTGATGACCCTTGGAACGTGGTTCCTTTGCTGATGCTGGTGTGTGGTGCCGGTGGTTGAAGCTTGGTGGTTTACAAGCTATTCATGGGTGTGTTTCCAGTGTGAAGAAGATCCAAAGGAGTTGCTACATGTTAAGGACTCAAAGTGTGGCGCTACGTGTAAAGTTGAACAGGGAGTTCTTTTTATTGCAACTTAAATCAGCTTTGAACTATATCTTGTAATATGTTTTTAACTTAGTGGATTGCTTTGATCTGAACAAGGTGTCATGGATGTAGGCTAAAAGTGGATTTAGCAAAACCATATAGATGGTTGTGTTCTTTGTTTCTTGCTCTTCAGTTTGATGTGTTCAAATTTGAAATGTTTAATCTACTTGGTAAATATTCCGCTGCACTTAATGTTAGAGTAGATGCCCTAGAGCCAATCAATTATTGTAGAATTGAATCTTTGTAATAATGTCCATTGATCAATAAATGGCATTTTATTCTATATCGCGTAAATCATCATTGTCTGTATTGATATTGTCCTTAGAATGGTAGAACCGTGACGAGTGTATCAAATGTTTCAAATCTTGATAGTGAGAACCCTATGAGCACATATGGTGGCCATTCTAGTAATGTCCATAGCCCTAGTATTATTTTGAAGTAAGGGCACAGATAATACGGTAAGGCTATCATAGTGTTGAACGACCCTGTCGAAAGGTAGTGACTGATCTCACTTGTCAAGGTTGTTTGGTGACAACCTAGTACAACACATGGGTGCTTGCTGTAAGTTCACTGGACTAACCCACCAAAGGATTCCATATGGATGGTAACCCCAATGTCTACGGAACAAATCCTCTAACGAATGGTCGTGCGTGTGATCCTTAGACTTGAGATCACTGGAGTGCCTTGTGCACCGATTGGTGTGGTTTGACACTAGCCTAACGCAGTTCTATTCAGAGGTGTCAATACGATAGTGATTGGCTGCATTAAGGAGTGTATCAAGACTATGGTGGATAGACAAAGGATTCATCACTCCTGGGTATGGGAGAAGTTATCTCATGGCGCAATTCAGTAAATGGCAATGACACTAAAACTGTCGCAACAGTGGGATGAGTTGTTGCTCTATCTAGTTTATAATTCAGGTCATTGGTCCAATAACTGAATACATAATATCGAGAGTAACCGAGGTTGACACTATTTCTATGCCTCGGTCTCGTCAAGAAAACGTTTGATGAAAGGATTGGATTGCACACTAATCATATCTTTGATAGGTAGTTGCTTCACTGAATCTGAATCTATCGGGTGGCCATGATGCCTTGCTAGGGGCCAATCTTAGTCTATGTGTAGTGAGATAATTAATTGGTGTTAATCGCAATACAACGCATTGTCGATATGATAAGGAGCTTACGGGTCACTCACATAGAAGATAATTTAAGAACTAGTTTTTAAGAAGGGTGTTTTTGTCTTTTTAGGCAAAAGGTTATTTTGGTAATTTCACAGTGTAATTAAATTTGCTGAGGTCGTAGCCTTTATTTAATTTTTGAATTAAATTAAATAAGTGAAATTATATTTAAATTTGTGTTCGCACATATTTAAATGAATTATTGTTGTTGTTAAATGTTAATATATGAAATATATATATTAATTGAATTTAATTGAAATAACAATAATAATTAAAATTAAAATATCTTAAAGGGGTTGTTTTGATACAAGGGGTGTTTGGGTTGGAGCCCAAGCCTATTCCATGATGGAATAGGGCAAAGTGTGCCCTATATAAGTGCAACACTTTGTGAATTATTTTAATTAATTCATTCAATCATTGAAAAAAAAAAATATTCTAGCCCCTTTTCTTCTCTCCCATGCCAAAATTCTTTTTCTTGAATCAAATATTTCATTTGATTTTCATCTTGGTTCTTAAAGGCTAAAGAGGATCTAGCAAATCCTTCTTTAGTTCCTTGAGGATGTCCTCGTGTGGACTACATTGGTCTGATCCTACACTTGGGTCAGTAGTGAAACCCATTCCAAGACAAATTAAGGGAGCCTCCAAACATGGGTATGGTTTCTTAAACGTTAAACTGATTTTTCTACAGATTCTATTATAATGTATAAACTATAATTTTTATGCCCTGATCTTGGTTCTAAGGAACGATCTATCATGTAAATTATTTTTGTTTTCCGCTGCCATAGATGATCGTTTCCTAACAGTGGTATCTAAGCCAAGGGTACCAAATTTTACAGTTTATTGTGTGATTTATAACATGTATTTGGTTGATAACATGTTATTTTTGTTAAATCTGCAAAATCTGAAAAATCTACTATTGAATGAATGATTCAATTGATAAATTGGTTTAATAATGTGTTGATGAATGTTATCCTGATCGAATGTTTTTGCGTTCTATTTGATTTGGATTCGTGTTATTACATGAAAAAACTGCAAAAACGCGAACTGTGCATTTTGGGATTTCCAGAGTTTGCCGCGACGAAGTTCTTATTGGAATTTTTCGCCGCGGTGATGAAGCTACTGTCCCAATTCTGCATTTTTCACGAAGAGACCAAACTACAGTTTTTAATAACCTATAAAGCCAATAATCATTTTGCACATATAAGAGGGTAATTAATAATTAACCCACCCAATTAAAAAATGATTGTTTTTGAAATGTATGCTATGTACTTTTTTGTATATTGCATGGTGCCCGGTACATGAGCCTTATGACCTATAGTGAATGTTCTAAATTATTTTTGGGTATGCATGGTTGTAAATTTTAAAATAGGACCTGCGTGTCCTGCCTATTTCCCCTTTCTCCATGTACATTCTCTTTTCATCTTATTCCCCTCGAATGTAAATCGAGGTTTCTAAATTTATTGATGTAAAATTAGTTTGAGATTAATTTTATTGTAAATTCAGTATGATGTTTTTGTAATGTACTTGAGACGGAGCAAATGACGAGGCAATCGTACTTGAAGACTCAAGATATTTATTACAGGACCCCTAGGTGACCTGTCGATTCCTCTAGGCTCGAGCAAATCGGTTTTAGTCAAGCCATGTACCAACATGTTTTTGTATTTTGTACAGAATGCATTCTAAGGTTGAATGTTCAATAACATGTCAAACAATGTCATTCTAACAAAGATAATAATCTGGTGAGACATCAAATAATAAACCCTTAATTAAAGCATATTAAGTCACGTATGCCTTCCATCACCATGGTTTTAATCAAACCATTATTCATTGGAACCTTGTTCGCCAAAGCGAAGGGTACACTTCTACCAGTGGGAGGTTAAAATTCATTGGAGTTTTCCTTAATGGTGATGGGTCGACTTAAAATGACGGTTTTGCTTGTTCGCCAAAGCGAAGGTTGATAAATGCGTCATAGGCGAAGTAGAGAAGTACACATATTGTGTGTACGTGGTGGCATGTAGTGTCCACTCTGCTGATACTGAGAATCACACTTGAGGACGATGGCATGTAGTGTCCATTGGATTGTGTGATTGGCTTGTTGGCTTCTTCACATTTGAGGTTAATAGTAGGAGCTATCAACTGGTGTGGATTAAGTTTGTTGGCCTACCTAATCAACCCATTTTGGCTTGTTTGCCAAAGCAAAGGTTTGAAATAGGCCGGATGGGATCTCAGTCCACCAGGAAAGCCAACAGGCTTTCCCAAGTTAATAGTGAGGGCTATTGACTTGAGTAAAATAGTGGGAGCATCGTTTAATAAAAGACCATATTAAATAATAATGAACTTTATAATGACTTTATATTTTCTACAATTGTAGATTCACCAAAATGAGCATAATGAACCTGCGATCGATAATCGAGAAAGAAAACAGGTTGGATGGATCCAATTTCTCAGAGTGGTATCGTAATCTTTGGATTATACTCAAGTCAGAAAAGAAATTGTATATCCTTGAAAAGCCATACACGACTGAGCCTGATCCTGATGCCACTTAGGAAGTAAAGGATACTTATCAAAAGTTCCTTGATGATGTTGATGGTGTTCAATGCTTGATGTTAGCATCGATGACACCAGTGCTACAAAAGCAGTATGAGAATATGGACGCTACTGCACCTCAAGGAGCTTTTCGAAGGGAATGCTGACATGAGAGGTACAAGGTGCCAAAAGCACTATTTGGAAGTCGTCTAACTGAGGGAGCCCAAGTTGGTCCTCATGTGCTCAAGATGATCGAGCACATAGAGAGGCTTGAGACTTTGGGATTTGAGTTGGATGCAGAATTACAAATGGATTTGATTCTGCAATCCTTTCCAGACTCTTATGCATTGTTCATAATGAACTTCAATATGAACACAATGGTGAAAACCCTGTCGGAGCTTTTGAACATGTTGAGGACTGTAGAGCGGGATGAAGAAGTCCAAGTCTGCTTTACTGGTTGTTGCTAGTAAAGGAAAAGGTAACAGCAAGGGTAAGGCCAAGGCCAAACCTGAACCTAAGCCCAACAGACAGGTTGCTCTTGGGCTTGAGAGTGGCATAGGGAAGGGCAAAGTAGTCTGCTTCTTTTATGGCAAGCCTGGCCACTGGAGGAAACACTGCAAGACTTTCCTCGCAAGCAAGAAAAAGACAGATGCTACGACTTCAGGTATGTTTATGATTGGGATTAACTTCTCTCCCTCAACATCTTGGGTCATTGACATAGGATGTGGTACTCACATTTGTATTGATGTGCAGGGACTAAGGTAGAGTAAAGTGCTCGCCAAGGAAGAGGTGGACCTACGAGTTGGAAATTGAGTACATGTGGCTGC
Organism: Pistacia atlantica; assembly: GCA_026229545.1. Taxonomy (NCBI): domain Eukaryota; kingdom Viridiplantae; phylum Streptophyta; class Magnoliopsida; order Sapindales; family Anacardiaceae; genus Pistacia; species Pistacia atlantica. The sequence goes on along the minus strand of CM047909.1, from coordinate 18,387,972 downwards.
ATTGGTTGTAGGGACTTACTGTTTATGTTTACCTACAGGCTTGTTGTTGGAACTACATAACTGTTATCACGTACCTTTTATTTCTAGAAATATTATTTCAGTATCTGCTTTGGATAATGTAGGGTATCATTTTGAGATATCTAATGGATTGTTGTCCTTGTCCTTTAGTTTGAATGGTATTCTATTTGGAATTGCAAGGTTATATAATGGATTATATGTTCTTGATTTAAACAATAAAGATATTCTCAATATTGAAACCAAGAAAGCTAAACATAGTGATCAAAACCAGACATACCTCTAGCACTGTAGATTGGGTCATGTTAATAAGACCCGCATTGCAAAACTTCAAAGGGATGGAGTTTTAGACCGTTTTGACTTTCAGTCATTTGAGGTATGTGAGTCATGCCTGTTAGGCAAGATGACCAAGTCTCCTTTCACAGGACAAGGTGAAAGGGCTACTAAGTAGGCATCATCCATAGTGATGTATGTGGTCTACTAACAGTTGAGGCCAGAGGTGGATATTCATACTTCATCACATTTACTGATGAATTCAGTAGATATGGTCATGTCTACCTAATGAAACATAAATCTGAAGCCTTTGATAAATTCAAGGAATTCAGGAATGAAGTACATAATATATTGAGCAAAAGTATTAAAACTCTTTAGTCGGATCGAGGAGGCAAATACTTAAGCTCAGGGTTTTCTGAATGCCTGAAGGAATGTGGGATAGTATCACAACTCACCCCTCCGTATACACCCCAACACAATGGAGTGTCAAAAAGGAGGAATAGGACCTTACTTGACATGGTTAGGTCCATGATGAGTTTTAGTGATTTACTTGCATCGTTCTGAGGTTATGCCCTAGAAACTGCGACTCACGTTTTGAACCATGTGTCGTCAAAGTCTATAGATAAGACTCCATATAAACTATGGAGTGGGCGAAGGCCCAACTTGTCTCATCTAAGGATTTAGGGCTGTGACATATATGTTAAGAAATTGACTTCGAACAAACTGGGCCCAAAATCCTGAAAATTTGTGGGGTATCCAAAAGAGACCAAAGGATACTATTTCTACCACTCAAAAGAGCATAAAATTTTTGTTGCTCGTTCTAGTGTCTTCCTAGAAAATGACTTTTTTCTAAGAAGTACTAGTGGGAGAAAAGTAGAACTCGATGAAGTTCTAGAACCACAAATTATACTAGACGAAGGACGGGATGATGTGCCATAGGAAGTGGTTGAACATCATGATGAGGTTACTCCACAAAGTGTGGATCAAAGTGAACCACCTCAGGTAGCACAAGAGCTATGCAGATCTAGGAAAGTATAACATGAGCCCAAGAGATATGGTTATCTCGTGACTAAACATGGTGACGTACTAGTCTACCAAGACAATGAACCTAAAACCTACGAAGACGTTATATCGGATCCAAATTCTGTTAAATGGCTTGAAGCCATGAAATCTAAGATGGACTCCATGTACCAAAACCAAGTATGGTCTCTGGTGGAACCACCTAAAGGGGTAAAACCCATACGGTGTAAATGGGTCTTCAAGAAGAAGACTGACATGGATGGCAAGGTGCATACTTATAAGGCACAATTGGTTACCAAAGGTTTCAAACAAATTCATGAAATTGACTATGAAGAAACCTTTTTGCCAGTTGCCAGGATTAAATCCATCCGGATTATGCTTGCGATTGTTGCATATCATGACTATGAGATTTGGCGCCAAATGGATGTCAAAACAGCTTTCCTGAACGGAAACCTTGAAGAGGATGTGTATATGACACAACCAGATTGTTTAGTTCTTGATGGGCAAGCTGATAGGGTATGCAAGTTGCAGAGATCCATATATGGACTCAAGCAAGCTTCTAGGAGTTTGAACATTCGTTTTGATGAAGTCGTAAAAGAATTCGGTTTTATCAAGAACGAAGAAGAACCCTATGTTTACAAGAAAGTGAGTGGGAGTGCAGTGGCATTCCTAGTGTTGTATGTCGATGACATACTTATGATCGGGAATGATATACCGAACTTGCAGTCGGTAAAGACTTGGTTATCCAAGTGCTTCTCCATGAAGGACTTAGGGGAAGTAGCCTACATCCTTGGAATAAAGATCTATTGCGATAGATCGCGTAGGTTGCTTGGCCTAAGTCAGAGTGCATATATTGACAAAGTACTGAAAAGATTAAGTATGGAAGAATCCAAGAAAGGATTTCTTCTGATGTCACATGGTGTCTATCTCTCTCAAGAAATGTGTCCTAGAACACAAGATGAGAGAGATATGATGAAAAGGATCCCATATGCATCAACAATTGGATCCATCATGTTTGCCATGCTATGTACTCGGATTGATGTCTCATGTGCTTTGAGCACTTGCAATATATATCAATCGGATCCAAGTGAGCGTCATTGGATGGCTGTCAAGAATATTCTTAAGTACCTAAAGAGGACTAAGGATATGTTCTTGGTTTATGGAGGGGAAGATGAGCTCACTGTAAGAGGATATAGTGATGCTAGTTTCCAAACGGACAAAGATGATTATCGATCGCAATCAAGGATTGTGCAGACCAGTAAAGATGTGCAGATGAATAAAGTGCACATTGACGACAATCTCGTAGATCCATTGAGAAAGCCTCTGTCACAGCAGAAGCATGAAAGACACTTGAGATAATTTGGTATTAAATATATGAATGATTGGTTGTAGTGCAAGTGGGAGATTGTTAGAGTAGATGCCCTAGAGCCAATCAATTATTATAGAATTGACTCTTTGTAATAATATTCATTGATCAATAAAAGGCATTTTATTCTATATCGCGTAAATCATCATTGCATGTATTGATATTTGTCTTTAGAATGGTAGAACCATGACAAGGGTATCATGTGTTTCAAATCTTGATAGTGAGAACCCTATGAGCATATATGGTGGCCATTTTAGAAACGTCTGTAGCCCTAGTATTATTCTAAAGTAAGGGCACAGATAATACGGTAAGGCTATCATAGTGTTGAACGACCCTGTCGAAAGGCAATGAGTGATCTTTCACTTGTCAAGGTTGTTTGGTGACAACCTGGTGCAACACATGGGTGCTTACTATAGACAAGTTCACTGGACTGACCCACCAAAGGATTCCATATGGATGGTAACCCTAGTGTCTACGGAATAAATCCTCTAACGAATGGTGGTGCATGTGATCCTTAGACTTGAGATCACCAGAGTGCCTTGTGCACCGATTGGTGTGGTTTGACACTAGCCTAACGCAGTTCTATTCGAAGTTGTCAATATGATAGTGATTGGCTACATTAAGGAGAGTATCAAGACTATGGTGGATAGACAGAGGATTCACCACTCCCGGGTATGGGAGAAGTTATCTCACAGCGCAATTCAGGAAATGGTAATGACACTAAAACTGTGGCCATAATGGGATTGAGTTCTTGCTCTATCTAGTTTATAATTCAAGTCATTAGTCCAATAAGTGAATACATAATATCAAGAGTAACCGAGGTTGACACTATTTCTATGCCTCGGTCTCATTGAGATAACGTTTGTTGAAAGGATTGGATTGCATAGTAACCATATTGTTGATAGGTAGCTGTTTCGCTGAATCCAAATCTATCGGGTGGCCATGATGCCTTGCTAGGGGCTAATCTTGGTCTGTATAGTGAGACAATTAGTTGGTGTTAATCATGATACTACACACTGTCGGTATGATAAGGAGCTTACGGGTCACACACATAGAAGATAATTTAATAACCGGTTTATAAGAAGGGTGTTTTCGTCTTTTTAGGCGAAAAGGTATTTTGGTAATTTCACAGTGCAATTAAATTTGCTGAGGTCGTAGCCTTTATTTAATTTGTTAATTAAATTAAATAAGTGAAATTATATTTAAATATGTGTTCGCATATATTTAAATGAATTATTGTTGTTGTTAAATGTTAATATATGAAATATATATATTAATTGAATTTAATTGAAATAACAATAATAATTAAAATTAAAATATCTTAAAGGGGTTGTTTGGATACAAGGGGTGTTTGGGTTGGAGCGCAAGCCTATTCCATGATGGAATAGGGCAAAGTGTGCACTATATAAGTGCAACACTTTGTGAATTATTTTAATTAATTCATTCAATCATTGAAAGCAAAATATTCCAGCCCCTTTTCTTCTCTCCCACGCCAGATTTCTTTTGTTTGAATCAAATATTTCATTTGATTTTCATCTTGGTTCTTAAAGGCTAAAGAGGATCTAGCAAATCCCTCTTTAGTTCCTTGAGGTTGTCTTCATGTGGACTACATTGGTTCTATCTTACACTTGGGTCAGTAGCGAAACCCATTCCGAGACAAATTGGAGGAGCCTCCAAACGTGGGTATGGTTCCTTAAACGTTAAACTGATTTTTCTGCAGATTCTATTATAATGTATAAACTGTAATTTTTGTACCCTGATCTTGGTTCTAAGGAACGATCTATCATGTAAATTATTTTTGTTTTCCGCTGTCATGGATTATCATTTTTTAACACTTCAAATGGGTAACCACACTCTCTAATGTGAGTTAAATCTCCAACTCTCTCCCCAACATGTAGCATATTCTTTAATGATAAAGAATAGATTTTTTGTTTGTTTTAAGGATAAAACTGTTGCTTCATCAAAGACTTTTTCTTTAAGCAGGGGATGAACCAGCATATGGCAGACCCAGGCTATAGCTAAGCCCCACAAATATTCTTTGATCCTTAGTGCTACCAAATTTAGATTAACTAAGAAAACACGATATATCATCTTTTATTTTTATTTTAAAAGTGGTGTTTACACATAGAAAATTTGAATCACAATTTTGTATCCTGGCTTTTGTGGAATCTTATCTGTCAATATCACCTTAATTACAAATCTAGTTACTTATTATATCTATTATCATATAATCAACTATATTAGTTGAAATAAATTATATTAGTTGAAATAAACAGTCGAAATCTTAACTTAATAGGCATAGTATTATTGTTATTTTAAAATTATTATCAATTTAATAATATTATCGAGCCGATAATAAATTAGATCCTTAGGAAGAGCTTTCTCTTCACTCAAGTACTTCCCAATGGTTTCTCCATGTGTTTTCAATAGCTTGTTATTTACTTAAGAATCAAGATTTGCTAAAATTGAAATTGAAAGATAACTTGTTAATATATTGCATTTTAAAACAGGTTTCAAAAGAAATCTAGACGGGCTCAAATAACATCATTGATGTCTCTAACAAGCTAACTTCCTAAAGCTGAATAATAAGTAAAATTGCTTATATTTGACTTAAAGGTTTAATAAATAACAAAACTAAATACAGAAAATTAAAACTTATAGAATGCGAATTCTTTTTGTTTTTAATGAAAAGCAATTTCTGTTTTTTGTCAGCAAAATTAGTTGATTTTATTTAATAAGAACGAAATATTTCGGCCTATTAGTGTCAAGTACTTAAGAGCTCTAAGCCTCTAACTTGTAGTAGCCCAGGACACCACATCAATTTTGATATTTACTAAGTCTTAATGCACTTGTATAGAGATATCATCCATGTTGATTATGCAAAGATTGATGGGTTAAAGTGTCAGGAATGAAAGCTAGTAGGAGTAGGCTGCTCTTTATACAAATGACACAGTTTTAAGAAGCAGGTTGCTTTTATCTAAATGACGTAGTTTAGGATTGTGTTGTGGCTGTTATGTTTATTAACTTAGCTCAACTCACATACTGAGCTTGTACATAAACCCAGGTTCTTGAGACAAAAAGTTTGTTAAGATAAAGATAAAGCATTTTCCTTTGTTTTTCGTCCCATGTTCTTACTCTTTCTAGACTTTTCTCACATGGTATCAGAGCCCTGACTCACGTCAATGGCTAAAGATGTTAGAGTAGATGCCCTAAAGCCAATCAATTATTGTAGAATTGACTCTTTGTAATAATGTTTATTAATCAATAAAAGACAATTTATTCTCTATCGCGTATATCATTATTATTGCAATATGTATTGATATATGTCCTTAGAATGGTAGAACCATGACGAGGGTATCAAGTGTTTCAAATCTTGATAGTGAGAACCCTATGAGCACATATGGTGGCCATTCTAGAAACGTCCGTAGCCCTAGTATTATTCTAAACTAAGGGCACAGATAATACGGTAAGACTACCATAGTGTTGAACGACCTTGTCGAAAGGCAGTAACTGATCTCACTTGTCAAGGTTGTTTGGTGACAACCTGGTGCAACACATGAGTGCTTGCTGTAGGCGAATACACCGCAGCAAGACCACTGGACTGGCCCACCAGAGGATTCCATATGGATGGTAACCCTAGTGTCTATGGAACAAATCCCCTAACGAATGGTGGTACATGTGATCCTTAGACTTGAGATCACCAGAGCGCCTTGCGCACCAATTAGTGCAGTTTGACACTAGCCTAACGCAGTTCTTTTCAGAGTTGTCAATACGATGGTGATTGGCTGCATCAAAGAGTGTATCAAGACTATGGTGGATAGACAGAGGATTCATCACTCCCGGGAATGGGAGAAGTTATCTCACAGTGCAATTCAATATATGGCAATGACACTAAAACTGTGGCCACAGTGGGATTAAGTTGTTGCTCTATCCAGTTTAAAATACGGGTCATTGGTCCAGAAACTAAATACATAATATCGAGAGTAACCGAAGGTTGACACTATTTCTATGCCTTTGCCTCGTCAAGATAACGAATGATGAAAGGATCGAATTGTACGGTAACCATATCGTTGACAGGTAGCTACTTTGCTAAATCCTAATCTATCGGGTGGCCATGATGCCTTGCTAGGGGCCAATCTTGGTCTGTGTATTAGTGAGACGATTAATTGGTGTTAACCGCTATACTATACACTACCAGTATGATGAGGAGCCTATGGGTCACACATATAAAAGATAATTTAAGACTCAGAAAGAAAGAAGGGCATTTTTGTCTTTTTAGGCGAAAGGGTATTTTGGTAATTTTACAGTGCAATTAAATTTGCTGAGATCGTAGCCTTTTTATTTAATTTGTTAGAAAAATTAAATAAGTGAAATTACGTTTAAATATGTGTTCGTATATATTTAATTAAATCATCATTATTGTTAAATGTTAATATATATATTAAATATATATTAATTGATTTTAATTGAGATAATGATGAAATAAAAATAAATATCTAATTGGGAGTGTTTGGCAACATGGGGTGTTTGGGTTGGAGCCCAAGCCTATTCCATATGGGAATAGGGCAACTAAAAGATCACTATAAAAGAAAATGTTTCATTGAAAAGAAAAAGAGATTATTTTATTCATTACCTTTTCATTGAAAACAAAAAAAGAAACTCTCTAGCCCCAAATACTCTCCCCCTCGCCACCTTTAGTTTTGATTGAAAAATCAAATACTCCTCATTTCTTCTTTGTTCTTAATGCTAAAGAGGATCTAGCAAATCACTCTTTAGATCATTGCGATTATCTTCGTGTGGACTACATCGGTTCGATCCTACACTTGGGTCGGTAGCAAATACATTCAGAGACAAAGTTGGAGGAGCCTCCAAACGTGCGTATGGTTTCTTAAACCCTTGATTTATTTTCTGCAGATTCTTGTTTTGCATAAACTGTAATTTATGTGCCCTGATTTTGGGTTCTATAGTAACGATCCGCATTGTGATTAATTTTTATTTTCCGCTGCCTCAATGGATCGTTTACTAACAGAGGTATCAGAGCCTAGGGTACCAGATTTTACAATTTTTATGAATGGTTGATTACATGTATTTGATTGATAACATGTTGCCTTGATGAATCTGCACAAAATCTGCCATGAAAATAGTTTATTTTCTTAAATCTACAAAATCTGAAAATCTACTGTTGAATGAATGAATCAATTGATAAATTGGTTTAATAATGTGTTGATGAATGTTATATTGGTTGGTTGGAATCCTGGTCGAATGTTTGTGCATTCGATTTGATTTGGATTTGTGTTATTACACAAAAACTACAAAAAACGCAAACTGTACAATTTGGGGATTTCCAGGTCTCGTCGCAGCGAAGCTCGAAGTCTGTAGCTGTCCCAATTCTGTATTTTTCGCTAAGGGATCAAACTATAGTTTTTAATAACCTATAAAGCCAATAATCATTCTGGACATTTAAGAGGGTAATTAATTAATAAACCCACCCAATTCAAAAATTGATTGTTTTTTAAATGTATGTTATGTACTTGTTTGTATATTGCATGGTGCCTGGTACATGAGCCCTATGACTTATGGTGAGGGTTTTAAATTATTTTGGGTATGTATGGTTGTAAGTTTTAATAATAGGGCCTGCGTGTCCTGCCTTCCTTTCGCTTCTTGATGTACATTCTCTTCTCATCTAATTCCCCTCGAATGTAAACCGAGGTTTCTAAATTTATTGATGTAAACAATTTTGTATAATTATTCTTATTGTAAATTTAAAAGTTTTGTAATGTACTTGAAGACAGAGCACAGAACGAGACAACCATACTTGAAGACTCAAGATATTTATTACAGGACCCCTAGGTGACCCGCCAATTCCTCTAGGCTCGAGGAAATCGGTTTTAGTTGGGCCATGTACCGACACGTTTTAATAATGTTTAGAATGCATGCTAAGGTTGAATGTTGAATAACATGCCAAACAATGTCATTCTAACGAAGATAATAATCTGATGAGACATTAAATAAAATCCCTCAATTATAGTATATTAAGTCACGTAAGCCTTCCATCACCATGGTTTTAATCAAACCATTGTTCGTCAAAACCTTGTTCGCCAAAGCGAAGGGTACACTTCTACCAGTGGGAGGTTAAAATGCATTGGAGTTTTCCTTAATGGTGATGGGTCGACTTAAAATGACAGTTTTGCTTGTTCGCCAAAGCAAAGGTTGATAAATGCGTCATAGGCATAGTAGAGCAATACACATATTATGCGTATGTGGTGACATGTATTGTCCACTCTACCGATACTAAGAATCACACTTGAGGACAATGGTTGGAGCCATTGGATTACGTGATTGGCTTGTTGGCTTTTTCACATTTGAGGTTGATTGTAGGAGCTATCAACTGGTGTGGATTAAGTTTGTTGGCCTACCTAATCAACTCATTTTGGCTTGTTCGCCAAAGCGAAGGTTTGAAATGAGAAGGATGGGATCTCGGTCCACTAGGAAAGTCAACGAGCTTTCCCGAGTTAATAATGAGGGCTATTGACTTGAGTAAAATAGTGGGAGCATCGTTTAATAAAAGGCCATATTAAATAATAATGAACTTTATAATAACTTTATCTTTTTTGCAATTATAGATTCACCAAAATGAGCATTATGAACCTGTGACTAATAATCGAGAAAGAAAACAAGTTGGATGGATCCAATTTCTCAGATTGGTATCGTAATCTTCGGATTATACTCAAGTCAGAAAAGAAATTGTATATCCTTGAAAAGCCATACATGGCTGAGCCTGATCCTGATGCCACTCAGGAAGTAAAGGATACTTATCAAAAGTTCCTTGATGATGCTGATAGCGTTCTATGCTTGATCTTAGCATCGATGACACCTATGCCGCAAAAGCAGCATAAGAATATGGATGCTTTTTCCATTATTCTACACCTCAAGGAGCTTTACGAAACAAATGCTCGACATGAGAGGTATAAGGTGTCGAAAGCACTGTTTGGGAGTCGTTTAACTGAGGGAGCCCAAGTTGGTCCTCATGTGCTTAAGATGATCGAGCACATAGAGAGGCTTGAGACTTTGGGATGTGGCTTAGATGCAGAATTACAAATGGATTTAATTTTGCAATCCTTGCCTGACTCTTATGCTCCGTTCATAATGAATTTCAATATGAACACGATGGAGAAAACCCTGTTAGAACTTTTAAACATGCTGAGGATTGTAGAGCAAGACTTGAAAAAGTCCAAGCCTGTTTTACTGGTTGTTGCCAATAAAGCGAAGGGTAACGGCAAGGGTAAGGCCAAGGCCAAACCCAAGCCCAAGCCCAAGCCCAAAGGACAGGTTGCTCTTGGGCCTTAGAGTGGCATATGGAAGGGCAAGGTAGTCTGCTTCTTTTGTGGCAAGCCTGGCCACTAGAGGAAACACTGCAAGGCTTTCCTCGCAAGCAAGAAGAAGTCAGAGGCTACGACTTCAAGTATATTTATGATTGAGATTAACTTCTCTCCCTCAACATCTTGGGTCTGAGTGTTTCCTACAACATGCAATATGTAGCAAGTATACTAGTCGCTCAAGTAATAGAGTGATGGTGAGTATCGTTCCCACGAGGATTGCTAGCTAAGCACTAAGTTTCCTACTGTTCTCAAGTTGGAGCAATCAACTTCTTTTGGATTAACGGGAGCAAATTTAAAATAAAAACTAAATCTGAAATTACTAACTTAAAAATTTAACTACGAATGCGAGATGAAAAACACGGATAAATTCAATTCAATTAAAACGGGTAGGGTTTTGACTTCATTTGGACTTTATGAGTTAAACCTACAAATTAAACTAAATTCATATTCATATTCATATTCATTGGTTGTAAATCGAACTCTCTAAAGTGTTAAACATACCTTCTCAGGCTATGTTTTCCTACTCTTCCTTATTAACCTTCCACACCCAACAATTTGAAAGTTAACAAATCCAAGCTCATTAAGCATAAGAATCCTACAATGATTTCATTGATTCTTGAATCTATCTCTAGCATCCAATACTACAATGGTGATTACCCAAGAAGCCTAACATGATTCATTTCTCAATCTCATCATGTTCATCACATATAAGCAGTAAAACTCAGAGCAAACACACAATCAAAGCATAATCATATGAAAATAAAACAATCAATCACTTAACCCATTAAAATCCGAATTACAATCAAAACCCTAACCCAAAATGGGTTAGTTCATAGCTAAATCAACACTACAAACAAGAAAAACGAAAATATTAAAGTTCAACATAATGAAAATAAGAGAAAAGACAAGAAATCTCCCCAAATGATGAATCCCCTGGTTCAACATCGAATCTTCACCCTTGTTAATCTCTAAATCACTCCAAAATCAATCTAAGAAAATGTAAAAGCTGTTAACCCTACTTCTTGGAACACCCCCTTGCCAAAAAGGCTAAGTGTTTCTTTTATACCTTGCCCAAATTCCTAAGAAAAACACGCAAAAGTAAAACTGTGCATTATACAAAACTGGAAATTACGACCATCGCCGCGACGAAGAAGAAATCTCGCCGTGGCGAAAAAAGAAGCAGATATGGTGTGTGACTGGCGCACTTTGCCGCGGCAAAGTACAAATCTTCGCGCGCTTCTTGATTCTTCGATCCTCGGTGCTCTCCCTTGGGAACAAGCCTCATAGTGCTTTATCCTGCTTCAAAAGTCTCCCAGCTTCTGAGATCCGCTAACTTCTGAGTCCATAATTTCCAATTTTGTCCTTATTTGCTCAAAATGTCCATTTTAACCTGAAACACGAAATGTAAAGAATTAAGCAATAATTCAGGTCAAAATGAACTAGAAAGTACCTGAAATCCGACTAAAAAGTCTAATGAAAATGGTATAATCCACGGATTATCAGTCATTGACACAGGATGTGGTACTCACATTTGTACTGATGTGCAGGGAAGGCAGAGTAAAGTGCTCGCCAAGGGAGAGGTGGACCTACGAGTTAGAAATGGAGCACATGTGGCTGCATTGGCTGTAGGGACTTACTATTTATATTTGCCTATGGGCTTATTGTTGGAACTACATAACTGTTATCACGTACCTTCTATTTCTAGAAATATTATTTCAGTATCCGCTTTGGATAATGTGGGGTATCATTTTGAGATATTTAATGGATTGTTGTCCTTTAGTTTGAATGTGGTATTCTATTTGGAATTGCAAGGTTATATAATGGATTATATGTTCTTGATTCAAACAATAAAGAGATTCTCAATATTGAAACCAAGAAAGCTAAACATAGCGATCAAAACCAGACATATCTCGCATCAGATTGTGTCATGTTAATAAGACTCGCACTGCAAAACTTCAAAGTGATGGAGTTTTGGACCCTTTTGACTTTCATCATTTGAGGTATGCGAGTCATGCCTATTAGGCAAGATGACCAGGTCTCCTTTCACAGGACAAGGTGAAAGGGCTACTGAGCTATTAGGCATCATCCATAATGATGTATGTGGTCCACTAACAGTTGAGGCCAGAGGTGGATATTCATACTTCATCACATTTACTGATGATTTCAGTAGATATGGTTATGTTTACCTTATGAGACATAAATCTGAAGCCTTTGATAAATTAAAGGAATTCAGGAATGAAGTACAGAATATGTTGGACAAAAGTATTAAAGCTCTTTGGTTAGATCAAGAAGGTGAATACTTAAGTTTAGGGTTTTCAGAGTACTTGAAGGAATGTGGGATAGTATCACAACTCACCCCTCCTTATACACCCCAACACAATTGAGTGTTGGAAAGGAGGAACATGACCTTACTTGACATGGTTAGGTCTATGATGAGTTTTAGTGATTTACCTACATCGTTCTGGGGTTATGGCCTAGAGACTGCAACTCGCGTTTTGAACCGTGTGCCGTCAAAGTCTACAGATAAGACTCCATATGAACTATGGAGTGGGCAAAAGGCCAACTTGTCTTATCTAAGGATTTGGGGTTACGAAGCTAATGTTAAGAAATTAACTTCGAACAAGCTAGGCTCAAAATCCTGTAAATGTATATTTGTGGGGTATCCAAAGGAGACCAAAGGATACTATTTTTACCACCCAAAAGAGCGTAAAATTTTTGTTGCTCGATCTGGTGTCTTCTTAGAAAAGCAATATTTTTTAAGAAGTACTAGTGGGAGAAAAGTAGAACTTGATGAAGTTCTAGAACCATAAGATATACTAGACGAAGGATGGGATGATGTGCCACAAGAAGTGGTTGAGCATCAAGAGGAGGTTACTCCACAACTTGTGGATCAAAGTGAACCACCTCAAGTAGCACAGGAGCTACGTAGATCTGGGAGAGTACGCCATGAGCCCGAGAGATATGGTTATCTCGTGACTCAACATGATAATGTACTAGTCTACCAAGGCGATGAACCCAGAACCTACGAAGACTCTGGCGTGCTGTCGTAGGCACCCATAATTAAAACCTAAAAATACACGTAGTAGTGTAAGTCGAGTCGATCCCACGAAGAGTGTCTAGCTGAATTTGCTTGTTATGTGAACAAGGCAGGGGTTTTTTTGTAAAAACAGAAAACGTTTCCAGGAAAAGAAAACAACTCAAATCGAAATCAATTAAAATGACGGAACTTGGTCTCCGTCAACATCCACCATCGGAATCTTACAACTGATCATTGATGCGAAGATAATCAATTCACACATTGAATATTCACCGTTGGAACTAATTTCCTATCTCTCCTTAATTGTAATTAATCAGGAAACAAGCGATCCTAATTAATCTTACCCCTAAACAACCCTAGACAAGCGCTCAAGATTTAATCTAGTGGCGGCCTTAAGAATTAGAGAGATCGATGAAGCTAAACAACACAAACACAAGCGGTTGTATTTAATTTAGTTGAATGTTCTTCGTAAGGTTATTAATTCCTGATGCAGCAAATTACTAACCCTAATTGCGTCGCAAGTTGGAGGGATCAAACAATTACGGATTTGATATCTAACTTAGCAGTAGATTGCGACAATTAATAAACTAGTAGGCCTCCCTAGTAATTAAACGAAACAATCATAAAATTAGGCATAGAAAAACATCCAATACTCAAACACGAAAATTGAACACAAAGAAAAATATATTAGATCTCACAGTTTATCGATTCCGAGGCTTCCGTTTACTTCGACCAAGTTATCAAAATCAGCCTCTCATGGCCATCACCGAATTCCAGAGGAAAAGTTCAGAGGAGACCAGAGAGAGGCGTGTGTCCACACAAAAACTAATCTGATCTCCCTAATCAAAAATCTAATTCAAGTGTTTGAATCCAACTCAATCTCCTAAAATCAATTATCCTAATCTGATTCTAATTAATTGAAAATACAATAAAGTCTTAAAAATAAAAATAGGAAAGTGATTTGTCAAGCTGTAACTCGTGTGCCACATGTCTTCAAATCTTCCAATAATAAACTGCCTCTTGGACTTGCATTACAAGGCAGAATGTTCCAGAACATTGGCAGTGCAGATGCGTCAACTTCAAGCCCAATTAAAACCTTGATGCAGCAATTATCTCTCCAAACTCAAAACATAAAAGTTGTAGATATATTTCTTATAGTTCTACAGAATTTTGAATCATCTCAATCGGAGCTCAGATGAGATAGTTATGCCCAAAATACGAAACAACGTCAAAACTGTCCGAATTCACTTAATTAGTTCCGTTTTGCAATTAACGCTCCCATTTGCTTCCTAAGTCAAAATAGAATAAAAATCAGTACATTTTAGGCAGAAAATAGGTATAAAAGACTAGGCATTAAGGGGGGTAAATATGACATTTTGCATTCTCATCAAAGACGCTATATCGGATCTAGACTCCATTAAATGGCTTGAAGCCATGAAATCTGAGATGGACTCCATGTACCAGAACCAAGTGTGGTCTCTGGTGGAACCACCTGAAGGGGTAAAACCCATAGGGTGTAAATGGGTCTTCAAGAAGAAGACTGACATGGATGGCAACGTGCATACTTATAAAGCACGACTGGTTGCCAAAGGTTTCAAACAAATTCATGGCATTGACTATGAAGAAACCTTTTCGTCGGTTGCCATGATTAAATCCATCCCGATTATGCTTGCGATTGCTGCATATCGTGACTATAAGATTTGGCAAATGGATGTTAAAACAGCTTTCCTGAACGGAAACCTTGAAGAGGATGTGTATATGACACAACCCGATGGTTTCGTTCTTAATAGGCAAGCTAATAGGGTATGCAAGTTGCAGAGATCCATTTATGGACTCAAGCAAGCTTCAAGGAGCTGGAACATTCGTTTTTATGAAGCCGTAAAAGAATTCGATTTTATCAAGAACGAAGATGAGCCATATGTTTACAAGAAAGTGAGTGGGAGCGCAGTAGTATTCCTAGTGTTGTATGTCGATGACATACTTCTGATTGGGAATGATATACTGAACTTGTAGTCGACAAAGACTTGGTTATCCAAGTGCTTCTCCATGAAGGACTTAGGAGAAGCAACTTACACCCTTGGAATAAAGATCTATCGTGATAGATCGCGTAGGTTGCTTGGCCTAAGTCAGAGTGTATATATTGACAAGGTACTGAAAAGATTCAGTATGGAAGAATCCAAGAATGGATTTCTTCCGATGTCACATGGTGTTTATCTCTCTAAGGAATTGTGTCCTAGGACACAAGATGAGAGAGATAGGATGAAGAGGATCCCATATGCATCAGCAATTGGATCCATCATGTATGCCATGCTATGTACTCGGATTGATGTCTCGTGTGCTTTGAGCACTTGTAGTAGATATCAATCGGATCCAAGTGAGCATCACTGGATGGCTGTCAAGAATATTCTTAAGTACCTGAAGAGGACTAAGGATATGTTCTTGGTTTGTGGAGGGGAAGATGAGCTCATTGTAAAAGGATACAGTGATGCTAGTTTCCAAACGGACAAAGATGATTATCGATCGCAATCAGGGTTTGTATTTTGTCTCAATGGTGGTACAGTGAGCTGGAAGAGCTCCAAGCAAAGCACTGTAATGGATTCTACAATGGAGGCTGAGTATATTGCATTGTCAAATGCGGCCAAGGAGGCAGTCTGGATTAAGAAGTTCATTATTGAACTTGGTGTGGTTCCCACGATTGTTGATCCTATAGACATCTATTATGACAACAATGGAGCAATTGCTCAAGCCAGGGAACCACGGTCTCATCAGAAGTCCAGACACATACTCAGATGATTCCATCTCATGAGAGAGATAGTTGAGAGGAAAGACGTGAGATTAGTAAAGTGCGTACTAACGACAATCTCGCAGATCCACTGACAAAGCCTCTGTCGCAGTAGAAGCATGAAAAACACTTGATATCATTTGGTATTAAATACATGAATGATTGGCTATAGTGCAAGTGGGAGATTGTTAAAGTAGATACCCTAGAGGCAATCAATTATTGTAGAATTGACTCTTTGTAATAATGTTCACTAATCAATAAAAGGCAATTTATTCTATATCGCATAAATCATTATTATTGCAATATGTATTGATATATGTCCTTAGAATGGTAGAACCGTGACGAGGGTATCAATTGTTTCAAATCTTGATAATGAGAACCCTATGAGCACATATGGTGGCCATTCTAGAAACGTCCGTAGCCCCAGCATTATTCTGAACTTAGGACACAGATAATATGGTAAGGCTATCATAGTGTTGAACGACCCTGTCAAAAGGCAGTGACTGATCTCACTTGTCAAGATTGTTTGGTGACAACCTGGTGCAACACATGGGTGCTTGCTGTAGGTGAATACACCGCAGCAAGTTCACTGGACTGGCCCACCAATGGATTCCATATGGATGGTAACCCCAGTGTCTATGGAACAAATCCTCTAACGAATGGTGGTACATGTGATTCTTAGACTTGAGATCACCAGAGCGCCTTGTGCACCGATTGGTGCAGTTTGACACTAGCCTAACGCAGTTCTTTTCAGAGCTATCAATACGATGGTGATTGGCTGCATCAAGGAGTGTATCAAGACTATGGTGGATAGACAGAGGATTCATCACTCCCAGGTACGGGAGAAGTTATCTCATGGCGCTATTCAGTATATGGCAATGACACTAAAACTGTGGCCACGGTGGGATTGAGTTGTTGCTCTATCTAGTTTATAATACGGGTCATTTGTCTAGAAACTAAATACATAATTTCGAGATTAACCGAAGGTTGACACTATTTCTATGCCTTCGTTTCGTCGAGATAACGAATGATGAAAGGATCGAATTGTATAGTAACCATATCGTTGACTGGTAGCTACTTTGCTAAATCCGAATCTATTGGGTGGCCATGATGCCTTGCTAGAGGCCAATCTTGGTCTATGTATTAGTGAGACGATTAATTGGTGTTAATCGCGATACTATACACTACCGGTATGATGAGGAGCCTATGGGTCACACACATAGAAGATAATTTAAGACTCAGAAAGAAAGAAGGGTGTTTTCGTCTTTTAGGCAAAAGGGTATTTTGGTAATTTCACAATGCAATTAAATTTACTGAGGTTTTAACCTTTTTATTTAATTTGTTAGAAAAATTAAATAAGTGAAATTACGTTTAAATATGTGTTCGCATATATTTAATTAAATCATCATTATTGTTAAATGTTAATATATATATTAAATATATATTAATTGATTTTAATTGAGATAATGATGAAATAAAAATAAATATCTAATTGGGAGTGTTTGGCAACATGGGGTGTTTGGGTTGGAACCCAAGCCTATTCCATATGGGAATAGGGCAACTAAAAGATCACTATAAAAGAAAAGGTTTCATTGAAAAGAAAAAGCGATTATTTTATTCATTACCTTTTCATTGAAAAAAAAAAAAAAAAAAAAACTCTCCAACCCCAAATACTCTCTCCCTCGCCACTTTTAGTTTTGATTGAAAAATCAAATACTCCTCATTTCTTCTTTGTTCTTAATGCTAAAGAGGATCTAGCAAATCACTCTTTAGATCATTGCGATTATCTTCGTGTGGACTACATCAGTTTGATCCTACACTTGGGTCGGTAGCAAATACATTAAGAGACAAAGTTGGAGGAGCCTCCAAACGTGCGTATGGTTTCTTAAACCCTTGATTTATTTTCTGTAGATTCTTTTTTTGCATAAACTGTAATTTCTATGCCCTGATTTTGGGTTCTATAGTAATGATCCGTATTGTGATTAATTTTTATTTTCCGCTGCCTCAATGGATCATTTAGTAACAAAAGATTCTTTGTCATTTCCATCGCCTAACAGCGTAGAAGGAGTGATCCGTGACTCATCAAGTCAAACTGTCTCTGTTTTGCTTCAAATGTACAAATCATAAGCCCAAAGCTAACAAGAAATAATTATAGGTTTTGGAGCTCCTAAGTGCTTTTCACGATTAGATCACATGAGTTGGAGGATCATCTACTAGGCAGATCTCCTTGTCCTTCGCCTTTTATACCCTGTGGTCCTGTAATGGATAATGAACAAAATTCAATTGGTACTGAACCTAGGGCAAGTAGTGATTCAATTAATTTTAAAATCAATCCAGCATATATTTAGTGGAAGAAAACTAACAAGTGCTTATTGAGTTGGTTGTTAGCTTCGATTTCAGAGGATATGCTCAGTTATGTATCTAAGTGTCATTTTTCCACTAAAATCTGTTTGCTTTAGAAAGTGAGTTTATTACTGATTCAAAGGCTAGAGCCTTACCTCTCAAAAATTTATTTCAAACAACACAAAAAGGGAGTCTTACTATAGGAGATTATGTTAAGAAAACGAAAGAGATTGCGGAAAGTTTAGCTGCAAGTAGCTTAGTTATATCTGATCAAGACTTGATACAGCTTGTATTAGATGGTTTGGGGCCTGAGTATGACATTGTAGTAGTTAATCTCACATCCACGCTTGAGTCAAAAGCTGATTATGTTACTTAATAAGAAGTTCAATTCTTGCTTCAAAAGTATGAGATACACCGGGAAAAATTCAACTCAATAGACCTACACAGTAGCTTTGCAAATGTAGCCTTGACTAGCAGTTCTGGTGGTTTTAATGTTCCAAATTCAGTAGCTCAGGCTAATCACAATAACCCTAATTTGGTACATGACAATTTTCCTAGTGTTGAACCTTCACTGAACTCTCTTAGTAATCATCACTGCCCTCAAAACCATACTGTCCCAACTGCTCAGCCATTTGTTCCAACTACTCAACCATTTGTCCATTATAGTGCTACCACATTCAGTCCAAGATATCTTGGTCTAGTGTCTTATGGCAGAGGGAGAGATAGAAATAGTGGACAAAATAGACTGATTTGTCAGGTTTGCAATAAAGATGGACATTCAGCAATCCAATGTTCTCATAGATTTAATTCCACTTATAATGGTAACCTATAGTCAACTATGAACACTTCCCAGAATTACCAGAATTCCTACCATCTGGTCAGCTTTCTTAGCAACCTATCAAAAACTTTCATCCTGCCACTCAACAACTTACGCATGCTGGCCAGCAAATGGTTGCTAACACTCAACTAGAACTTGTGAATCAACAACACTATGTTGTATCATAGCAGACTTATAGTCCTCAGTTTGACTCTTTGCATAACAATTTTAGTAATTCTCCGAGCTTCAGTGTACCTAGTCAGCAATTATCAGCCAACAATCAAGCACACTTTGCTTCGCTTGGCTTAGAACATGGGGTTCAATCTCCTTCTTCCACATTAGTTCTTGGCAACTATGTTAATACCTTAGCACATCAACACACTGCTCTCGCCACTGCTTATTCTCTAGTTGACCCTGTATGGTATATGGATTCTGGTGCAACAAATCATGTTGGTTTTGACCTAAATCAGTTGAATATCAGCAAGGTTTTTGATGGAGTAGAGAAATTTCACTTTGGCAATGGTGAGTCTCTTGCTATTTCACTTGTCATGGATAAGAATATGGATATCGAACCCAAGGGAATTACTATTATAAATTACTAATTAAACTATCTTATTACTATTTGATTAATCCAAATTGTATCAAGGAAAACCTAAATAAAAAAAAAACAATTGAAATTAAAAGAAAACTGATTAAAATAAATTTGTGGGTTTAAAGCAAGATGACTAGACCTAAGGCATAAATTTCACAGCAACTCTTATTCATATGTATCGATCCCTTTTGCTAATTTTATTAAGCTCTTCCTACAGGTCAAACTCCCTAAATTTCCAATAATTTTCTCTTGAACAATTATCAAATTAACCTCTAACTACTAACCCGAATGATCTCTAATCAGATTTAAGTAATTGGAGATCATTATGCTCTATGGAATTTACCAAAACCTCACAAGTCGTAGTAACCTATCTCTAACGTTCGCTCAACTTATGGTTTTACTACCGTAGACCAACTAAGTATCATCTCTCGATCTCAACTTAGTCTATTAGTTCATTCAATTCTTAGGCACTTAAGAATCAAAAGCATTAAGCATAATAAAACTTATGAAGAAATCTTAATAAATCAACATAAATAACTCAATACATAATCAAGAGATTGGGCTACATCTTAGCCCTAGAAAATAAAATTAGTTCATAATCAACATAAAAGAAACAATCATCTTTATTAAAATAAGAAACATGAGTTTAAGGAGAAACAAAGAAAAACTTCTCTATGATTTTGCTCCAAAAATTATGTCACTTCGATCTTCTCTTGCATTAGCCTCCTCTAATTCTTCCCCAAAGAATCCCCAAAATAATGCTAAAAGACTTCTACTTATATCACACAAGGGTTAGGGTTTTATTTTCCTTAATTCTATTTAGTTTAGGACTCTTAACCCTATTTTCATAATAAAAAAACAGAAGCAAAATTCCTAACTGTCGTGACTATGCCCTGGCATTGTGCTGCAGTGTGGTCAATTATGGACAAAGTGTTCTGCAGCATAGTAATAACTCTTCTTCTTTAGTCCAAATCTCGCATCATTCCATAACACTTCAGAGATGTTGATTTCTGAGCATGATAACGATAGAATCTGGAGATGTTGTAAGCATATGAAACATAGCGCTTTGAATTAGCTTTCCAATAGTCAAAGAATCATATTAATCCGAGTTCTACAACTCGAGATGTTTTTGAAAGACCAAGGAATACTCAAGTTGGAGCATAATCTAGAATCTTCTCTTTACTTCAAACCTCTGTAACTTCTTCAATTCAACTCCGATTCTTGATCCGTTTGTTTCTACTTGTCACTCATTCCGTAGTTGATATGACTCTTCATTCAAGCATAACATTTAGCACTAATAACCTGAAAAACACTCAAACACACCCGTGATCCCATAAAAGACAATTATGAAAATATCAAGCAACTTTACCAAATTAAGCCTAATTTCTCACAAATAATCCCTATAAACCACTAAGTAAATGTGTTTATTCAAGCTCTTATCTCAACCCCCAACCAACTTCTTGCTAGTCCCTAGCAAGCTAAGCGCTAGAACAAGTCTTTTAGCTTGAAAACAAAAACAAAACAAAATCTATATCTAAACTAATCTAAATCATTTCCATAGATGGTCACGGTTTCATTTAGCATATGCAACAAGCCTTTAAACCCCTAGGAGCCCTAGTTGGACGAGTTGTAGCCTCGTGAGGGTTTCCAACGATGATACCCACAAACGTCCAAATCTAACCTCCCCTAGACTCAAAACTAAAGACTCTAACAAACATGTTAGGATCCATACATATAATCATCTCAAAAATTGTGTCAATGTGAACAAATCAAATAATTAACAACACGCAAATATAAAGAATAAGCAAATTTCAACTACACTTTTGTTATTAACTCTCTCATAATCATTCACAAACCATTCATCCAAAAACTCGAATGATCTTATGCATAGCTTTTATAGGCAAAGTAAGAGAAAAGAAAAAAAAATGTACAATCAAACTCCATAGGCTCACTTTTCAAACCACTCTCCACTAATGTAGAATCCAATCACTACCTCGGATCATTAGGTCTTTATCATGGTTGTAACATTAGGCTAGGGTAATGGTTTACAAAAGAATGGAAAGGAATGTTTAACAAAATATAAGAGACTTAATATTTTACAGTAAATGACCATGAACAATCTCCTACTTGCTTCCCTTCTCATTCACCCTCTACCCTTTCACATTGATTGAACTCTTCCTTCCAACATTAGCAAAAACCCTCATGTAATGTACCTTATTTCAAGTTCTTCTCCCCAACTACTTCTGCCCATTTTTCTGCAAATTTTTCTTTTGCTTTTTTTTTTTTCTTAGGAAGATAGTAACTCATAAAAAAATTGTCTACCCCACCTTGCTTCTACTATCATTTTCTTTTTCTTTTCACAACCGCCAACCTATCTCATTGCACATACCCAAGTTGTGGTCCAAAAGATATATTTATTATCTTCTACCACACTTCGTTTCATGAGTTTTTCTTCTAAGGTCACCCCAAATTAAGTCTCTCACAATGAGATGGGTCATAAAGTGTTTTAGGCTTCATCATCAAGTTGAGATATAGTGGGTTTAAAACAAAAATAAAAAATAAAATAAATAAATAAGGCTTACCAAGTGTATATAGGTTGGCTTGAAAGGCTCAATCGTTCCAAAGAAAATTGCCTAAATCATATCCTAAGCAATGCGGATTCTAGGATTTTGCCTCAAGTGTTTATCAAATGAGTTCTAGAGTTTATGCACTATTTTCACAAGAAAATTATTGCCAATAAAAACAAACATAAAACGTCTCTAAGTTTCCGAATTATTCAACCAATCAAACTCATTCCCAAGAGAGTCATAACTAAATGCAATTGTCATCTACTATCATCTTTACACTACATGAAAGTTAAATAAAATCTCAATGTCACAAATTCACAATCATGGTCTTATCATTGACTTATGTATGAGTTCCACCCAAAAGCTTTTTAAAGAGATAATTCAAAGCAAAAGATATTCAAAGATGTCCATCAAATGAAACTAAATTTGGCCATAAAAAAAAAAAAAAAATATTCCTTACCCCCAATGTTAGAGATGGACATTGTCCTCAATGTGCAAAGAGAACAACTACAATACTCTTCGTGCATAACATTTATGTGGAGATAATCTTGTTAAGGCATGCATATTATTTGTCGTATCTAATAGTCATCGGGAATCTAGTCAAAAGAAAACAAACTATGTGCCTTTCTTGGCCAATTTAGTGTGCATAAAGGAACTTATGAGTGAAACATAAACAACTAACATATTGAACCAAACCACGTTTTCACAACTTAACACATTAAACAAAAATCTAAAATAAATTCAAAACAAAATTCAAAATTAAAGTAGAGAGCTTGGGTTGCCTCCCAATAAGCATTTTATTAGAGTCGTAAGCTTGACTTTTTGACTCCCTCAATCTGGATCATCTAGAAAAATCCAAGCCCTTTTATTCTTCAGTCCACCATACACATAAGGCTTCAATCGTTGTTCATCTACCCTCTCAAATTCAGCCTCCATAATCCTAGAGTTGACTAAACAATTTTCTAGGGGTGAGCTAGGGTAGTTTTCTTCTATGGTTTCCGCTACTTTGTCATTAATGATACTAATCTCAAAGCAAGTATCTAACTTGGGTGGACATTTCATAGTATCAAAAACATTAAATTCAACTTGTTCATCCTCTACCCTCAAGATTAGTTTTCCTTGATGAACATCTATCAATGTTCTACCCGTAGCTAGAAAAGGTCTTCCTAAAATTAGAGGCACTTCCTAATCTTCTTCCACATCTAATACAATAAAATCTACCGAGAAAAATATTTTATCTACTTTTATTAAGACATCCTCTACTACTCCCCTAGGATATTTTATAGACCTATCCGCTAATTGAAGATGAACAGTGGTTGGTTTTACTTCCGCTAGGCCTAGTTTCTTGTAAATTGAAAAGGGCATCAAATTTACACTAGCACCTAGATCACATAAAACCTTATCAAAATGAATACTACCTATTGTGCAAGGAATTGTGAAACTTCCTGGATCTCTGAGCTTTTGTGGTGGTTTGTTCAATAGGAACACACTACATTCTTCCGTAAGCATCACTATCTCATGTCCTTCAAACCTTTTCTTCTTGGTGAGAATCTCTTTTTGAAACTTCGCGTCCTTTGGCATTTGTTCCAACATGTCTACAAAATGAATGTTAATGTGTAAAGTTCTAAACATGTCCATGAACTTACCACATTGCTTGTCTAATCTCTGTTTCTTCACTCTATGAGGATGCAAGAGGGTCGTGTCATCGTTCGTCGCAGCATGGGCATTTTCGTCACTTTTTGACCTTGTGCCGCAGCACACTTAGTTCTGCCCTCTTCTGTGCCAAAGCACTGTGCTGCTACACACTTGGTTCTACCCTCTTTTTCTTCTTTGAGTTTTTCCTTTGTTTCTCCTTCTTTCCATACTTCCTTCAACTCCTTACCACTTCTCAGTATGATAGCATTGACTCTCTCCTTCGGATTCTTCTCGGTATAACTTGGCAATGTTCCTTTGAACTCTTCCCACTAAAATATTGTGGATTTGCCCCATTTGAGTTTCAAGATTTCTTATGGAAGCAAATTGGTTTTGCAACAAAACTTCATACTTTTGGAGTTAAGCTTCATTCTTGTCAAATCTTTTTCTTGACTCCTCTATGAATTTAGCAAGCACACTTTCCATATTAGATCTCTTCTCTTGAGGTTGGAAGCTTGGTAGTGGTTTGTACTCATTTTTGTTACTTCACGCAAAGTTTGGATGATTTTCCCATGTTGGAGTATATGTGCTTAAGTATGGATTCTCTTGCCCTTTTTGAACATTGTTGACATAATGCACTTGTTCGAGTTGAGCAAACAGACTTCCTGCTTGGCAATCTCTAGATAAATGGTTTCCTGCACAAAAGCCACATATTGTTAGAGAATGAGTTTTAATAGCATTTACATTCAGGGCAACTCCCAATTGCTTTTGAATTGCTGAAAGTTGAGTAGCCAACGCAATGTAGCCATTGACTTCATGCACTTTCGCTACTCTCCTAGGAACATTCCTTTCCAAAGGTCTCATGTAATTGTTGTTAGCCATTACCTCAATCAATTTGTAGGCTTCCTTTGGTGTTTTATTATTCAAAGCTCCCACACTTGCATCATCAATCATCACTTGTATATTTGGTAGCAACCCATTGTAAAACGTCTACACTTGCGACCATATTGGCAACCCATGGTGAGGACACCTCCGTAAGAGATCCTTGTATCTCTCCCAAGCTTTGTAGAGTGACTCCATATCTTGCTGGAAAAAAATAGTGGTGTCATTCCTTATCTTAGCAGACTTGACAAGTGGGAAATATTTTGTAAGGAATGCTTGAGCTAACTCATTCCATGTAGTAATACTTCCTGATGGCAAAGAATTCAACCAAGCCTTAGCTTTATCCCAAAGAGAGAATAGGAAAAGTCTAAGCCTAATTGCATCATCGGACACTTAATTGTGTCTGAATGTGTTGCATAGCTACAGAAAGTTTGCGATATGTAGGTTGTGATCATCATTAGGTAACCCTACAAATTGTAATGAATGTTGTATCAATTGAATAATTCCTGGCTTTATTTCAAAATTATTTGCTTTAGCAACTAAACATCTTGTATTGATATTGATAATATAAAAGCAATTCCATGACAACGACGCTAAAAACTTGTTGCGGATTTTCGCAAGTGTACGAAATCATGCAAGTAATAAAGTGTAAGAGTACGGATATCGAACCCAAGGGAATTACTATTATCAATTACCAATTAAACTATCCTATTACTATTTGATTAATCCAAATTGTATCAAGGAAAACCTAAATAAATAAAAAAATTGAAATTAAAAGAAAACTGATTAAAATAAATCTGTGGGTTTAAAGCAAGATGACTAGACCTAGGGCATAGATTTCACACCAACTCTTATTCATATGTATCGATCCCTTATGCTAATTTTATTAAGCTCTTCCTACATGTCAAACTCCCTAAATTTCCAATAACTTTCTCTCGAAAAATTATCAAATTAACCCCTAATTACTAACCCAAATTATCTCTAATCAGATTTAAGCAATTGGAGATCATTATGCTCTATAGAGTTTACCAAAACCTCAAAAGTTGCGGTAACCTATCTCTAGTGTTCACTCAACCTATGGTTTTACTACCGTAGACCAACTACGTATCAGCTCTCGATCTCAACCTAGTCCATTAGTTCATTCAATTCTTGGACCCTTAAGAATCAAAAGCATTGACCATGATAATAAAACTTATGAAGAAATCTTAATAAATCAACATAAATAACTCAATCCATAATCAAGAGATTGGGCTACATCTTAGCCCTAGAAAATAAAATTAGTTCATAATCAACATGAAAGAAACAATCATCTTTATTAAAATAAGAAACATGAGTTTAAGGAGAAACAAAGAAAAACTTCTTTATGATTTTGCTCCAAAAATTCTGTCACTTTGATCTTCTCTTGCATTAGCCTCGTCTAATTCTTTCCCAAAGAATCCCCAAAATAATGCTAAAAGACTTCTATTTATATCCCACAAGGTTTAGGGTTTTATTTTCCTTAATTCTATTTAGTTTAGGACTCTTAACCCTATTTGCCTAATAAAAAAACGGAAGAAAAATTCCTAACTGTGGTGATTGTGCCCTGACATTGTGCTACAACGTGGTCAATTTTGGACAAAGTGTGCTACAGTGTAGTGATGGAATTTGGAGAAGTGGTAAACATATGAAATGTAGCCCTTTGAATCAGCTTTCTAGCAGTTAAATAAGTGTCTTAATCTGAGTTCTACAGCTCATGATATTTTTGAAGACTGAGGCATGCTCAAAACTGGAGCGAAATCTAGAATCTTCTCTTTACTTCAAACCTTCATAACTTCTTCAATTCAACTCCGATTCTTCATCCATTTGTTTTTACTTGTCACTCATTCCGTTGTCAATATGAATCTTCATTTAAGCATAACATTTAGCACTAATAACCTGAAAAACACTCAAACACACCCATGATTCCATAAAAGACAATTATGAAAATATCAAGCAACTTTACCAAATTAAGCCTAATTTCTCACAAATAATCCCCATAAACCACTAAGTAAATGTGTATTTTCAAGCTCTTATCATAGTCATTCCTTTTTAGCAAGTATTTTACATTCTAAGTGTTTGCAACTTAAGAATATTCTTTGTGTTCCCAAAATTGCAAAAAATCTCCTTAGCATCTCTAAATTCACTAAAAATAATAATGTGATTGTGGAATTTGATGCTAATTGTTGTGTTGTCAAGGGCACATCCACAAGAGCAATTTTATTGAAAGGGGACCTTAAAGGAAGGTTGTATCAACTCAACATCTCATCTGCCTAGTCTGCATAACATAGTCCAGTTCTTCCACTTTTATTGCTACTGCAAAATCTGAGTCAGACACCTCTTTACTTGATTTTGATTGTACACCTAGTAGTATTTTGCCTTCCTCAAACACTATGTCATTAATGCAATCACCTTTACAATGTAAAGATGTTCCATCTAATCTCAAAGTTGTTCACCGAATAGTCAGTCTGTCTTTAAAGTGTCTCATGCATCTTCTTTTAACTCTAATATTGCAGTGAATAAAGCAAAGTCTGCTTCAACTTTGGATTGTAATGCTTTACAGAGTAATAAAACTTGTTTGCCTGATTTTTCTAATAATAATACTATTACTACTACTTCTAATGTGTGTTGTAATTCCTCAAAAAATACTGCTTCAAATCTAATTGAATCTAATGTGTCTGATGTGTCCACTTCAATTTCGAATAATAGTTGTAATCATTGCACTTCTGATTTGTATTGCTTTGCTTTGAATAGAAATTCAATTGATCACATAACTTGGCAAAAGCGTTTGGGCCATCCCCATGCATCTGTTTTGAGCAAAATTTTGTCCCAATTAAAATCTGCTTCCAATTCAGGTCATCAGGGCACTAAGGCTCCTAGTCCTCCTATTGTGTCTTTTTGTGAAGCTTGTCAATTAGGGAAAGCATACCATACAAATTTTCCTTCATCACAGTTCCAAGCTATTGCCTCACTTGAGTTAGTCCATACTAATGTGTGGGGCCTTGCCCTGCCCCTTTTTCTTCTATAGAAGGATTTTGATACTATGTTCAATTTTCAGATGACTATAGTCTATTCACCTGGCTGTTCCCTTTAAAAACCAAAGCTGAAGTAAAATCAATTTTTTTTTTTTTTAACTTTCACTATCTTGCTAAAAGACTATTTAGATACAAGCTAAAATGCCTGCAATCTGATCAAAAAGGTGAGTATAAGGCTCTCATTCCTTACCTTAATGAAACTGCCATCACCTTTCAGTATTCTTGTGCATATATCTATCAACAAAATGATATAAGTGAAAGGAAGCATAGACACATTGTCGAAACAGGTCTTACTTTGCCAGCACATGAATTTATGCCCCTTCAATATTGGTGGTTAGCCTTTGAAACTTCTGTGTTTCTCATAAATAGGATGCCAACTAGTGTTCTTAATCATAGTTCACCATATCATAAATTGTTTACTAAACATCTTGTATATACGGGTTTAAAGGTGTTTGGGTGTAATTGTTTTCCTTGTCTTCGAGATTTTAATTCTCATAATTCAATTTTCATTCATCTAACTGTGTTTCTATTGGTTTTAGTCTAGTGCATAAGGGGTATAAATGTCCTATGTCTGATGGGAAAATATTTGTTACTCCTAGTGTAAAATTCAATGAGTTTGAATTCCCTTTTTCATGCAAAAATTTTTGTTCTGAGTCTTCTTTACATGCATCTTCTGGTCTACCTTTAAACACTGCAGCATCATATCAGCCTTATACACATTTTCCTTGTGTTGTGATTTCTCACACTCCCTCCTTAAGTGATCCTGCCCCATCTACAATGCCTAATGCTCATAACAAGACTTCACCTAACATCACAACAGTTAGTAAGCATGTTTCAGGTCCATCATTATTCCAAATCCCATCTTCTTCATCAGCACCTATTTCATCATCAATGTCACCCTATCATCACACAATAAGCTCATCACCGAGACCTACTTCATCCCCTTCAAGTCAATCTTAGTTAGTATCCAACACCTCCTCTTCATCATCAAAGCCTCAATCATCGCCCTATATCTCATTATCACCCGTTGAACCTTAGCGTGTGTCCCTTCTTCATGTTTTACCTTCCACTTACATTCCACCAAATTGTTCCGTAGAAATTGACCTCAAAATTCCCTCATCCTCACAAACATTACATCGTACTATATCTTCTTCTCATATTAATTCTTTAGCAAGATCTTCACCAAGTTACTCTCTTATAGATGATCTCTCTTTCTCTAGGCCTCATGATAGTTCAACTTATCAGGTACCTCCTGTTACTAATGGTTACTCCATGGTGACAAGTTCCAAACCAATTGCTTCTTTTCTTGTTAGTGCTACGAAGTCTGCAGCTCCTACTACTGGTACTAAATCTGCAGTTCCTACTAATGTTACTACTAAATCTACTGTATCTTCTAGTGTTACTGAGTATACAGTCCCCAAAGTTCTATTCACAGCAAGTAAGAGTTCTGTGGTGTCTGAACACACTATTGTAACTGAAGCATTTACAACTCCTAAGGGGAAAAGTGCTATGCAAAGTGAGTTTGAAGCCTTGGCTAAGAATGATACCTGGTCACGAGTCCCTTCATCAGTTGATATGAACATAATAGGTAATAAGTGGGTGTTTCGAACAAAGTTCAATGTAGATGGCTCTTTATAAAAATATAAACCTAGACTAGTTTCCAAGGGATTCCAGTAAACCTCTAGCTTGGATTGTTTCGAGACTTTCAGCCCAGTTGGCAAGCCTTCAATTGTCAGAATAATTCTTACATTAGTAGTGACAAATGGATGGGACACCCAACAAATTGATGTAAATAATGCGTTTTTAAATGGTAAGTTGAATGAGATAGTCTACATTCATCAACCAGTTAGTTTTGAGGATTCTGAACATCACTCATTTGATTGCAAGTTAAATAAATCTTTGTATGCTTTTAAACAAGCACCTATAGCCTGGTTTGATAAGCTAAAAACTGCCCTCCTTGACAAAGGGTTTATCAACTCAATTTCTAACTCAGGTTTGTTCATTCTTAAGCACAAATCTAGTCTATTTATGTGTTAGTGTATGTTGATCACATACTTATCACTGGCTCCGTTGGCACTTATGTCATTGAATCAGTTCAAGATCTTAACACTCAATTTGCATTGAAAACATTGGGCTTTTTGAAGTATTTTTTGGGTTTGGAAGCTAGTAGATCAACAAATGATATTCATCTTAAACAATCAAAATATGCATCTAATCTTCTTCTTAAGGCTAAGATGCTCAAGGCTAAGATGCTCAAGGCTAACACTTTTTCTACACCTATGGCATTAGGCACCAGGTTGTTTCCCACTGATAGTCCACCGTTTGATCACCTTAGTCTATATAGGAGCACCATTGGAGCTTTGCAGTACCTAATTTTAACCCGATCAGATATCAATTTCATAGTTAACAAACTCAGCCAGTTTCCACAAACTCCAACTGAACTTCAGTGGCAAGCATGCAAAAGAGTACTCAGGTATATTAAAGGTACCTTAGATTATGGTCTTTGGTTCAAACTAGCTAGCTTCCTACATGTCAAATGTTATGCAGATTCGATTAGGGATGTAGTCTAGAAGATAGACGGTCAACAAGTGGTTATTGTACCTACTTGGGACCTAACCTAATCCAATGGAGTTCTAGAAAACAAAAGGTGGTGGCCCTCCCTTCAATTGAAGCAGAGTATAGGGCACTAGCTCACACAAGCTATAGAGGTGGCTTGGCCATAGAGTATGTTCTCTGAATTAGTTATTGCTCTTCATAATACCCCTGTATATGATGCAACAATGTAAGTGCAAGGGCATTGGCTACCAATCATGTGTTTCATGCCAGAACCAAACACATAGAGATTGATGCCCATCATATAAGAGAACAAGTGTTGGCCAAGAAAATGGTGATCCAATATGATCCCTCCAAACTTCAAGTTGTTGGTTGCCTTACAAAACCTCTTTCAATAGCTCAATTTGCTGAGTTACAAAAGAAACTTAATGTCATCTTCTTTGAGCAACAATGAACTGGTATACTCAGATTACATGCTGCAATGTAATTTCTTGTATTGATTTCATTAAACTGGTGTCGATAGGAAGAATGTGTTGCTAATGAGATAGTGTAATTATAGTCAGATGTAGGCGGGAAAGACATGTGATGCTGTGATTTGTGTTCAAGTGCTCTTTAGTGATGTTGTTCAGTTTATTTTGAATCTTTGCTATGAAATGATGCTGCCAGTTCTTTGAATTTGTTAATGCTGTTTAGTTTAAAGAAATGCTATCAGCTTTGTTAATATTGTTTAGCTTAAAGGTGGGTGTCAGAATTATGCAAAATTGATGGGTCATAATTATTGGTACTATTCAGTTCAAAAGGAAGTTCGTAGTTAATGAATGAAGTACAAGAAGTTCAATTTTTTGAAGGGAAGTATTAGATATGCAAATTAATAAGATGCTGGAAGTTCATTTTGAAGAAAAGTGTTAGATATGCAAAATTATATGGTGTTGGAAGTTCATTTTGTATGCAGAATTTTAAGGTGCTGGAAGTTCATTTTGAAGGGAAGTGTCAGATATGCAGAGTTAATATAACAGTTGCTAAATGAAGTTCTGGAAGGTACATAGTAGTCTAATTTGACGGCGAATGTTGACTATGCAAAGATTGATGAGTTAAAGTGTTAGAAATGAAAGCTATTAGGAGTAGGTTGCTCTTTATACAAACGACATAGTTTTAAGGAGCAGGTTGCTTTTATGTAAATGACATAATTTAGGATTGAATTGTGGTTGTTATGTTTGTTAACTCAGTTCAGCTCATATACTAAGCTTGTATATAAACCTAGGTTCTTGAGCCAAAAAGTTCGTTAAGAAAAATCGATAAAGATAAAGCATTTTCCTTTGATTTTCTTCCCAAGTTCTTACTCTTTCTAGACTTTTCTCACAATCCATTACCCTAAAATAGTTGGCCTCTTTCATCCATGATTAAATGAATAAAGGTTAATTTCATCTACTTCAAGTTTATTAACTCTCAATATAGACTTTTATAAGGCAAACAAATGAGCTTGAAGTGTTTGCATCCGCAATACCCCTTATGTGTTCCTATCATTAAGTACTTGGAGATAAATTATTCAAGCAAACAAACCTTAGCTATAACTAAGTAAAACATTCTTCATTGCTTTCTTGCTCTTAAAACTTGAAACCAATTAAATATGCAAACTTTAAACATTTTTTGAAATAATCTCTTTTATAAATAGTTGTTATAGACCTTAACAGGAAATCATTGTCATCAATATCCTTATTCTCAAATACATAGTTTTCATTAGTATCTCATTCCTTATTCTCAAATACACAGTCTTCATAGTATACTTTTTCAATAATCTTATATGATGCTTTCCAACAATTAACCACAAATTCCAATATTATTATCAATATAAGATACCACCAACCTTGGTGACAATTGCTTTGTCCTCATTATAATTTCATAATCTAAAAGTATTTTATTTATTTATTAATTTTTAAAATACTTTTACTTTTATAAGAATAAATTTGACAAACGTAAAATGTTGTGCAAATTGCATATGTTGGCTAATTAAAAATATTGTTGGATTAGGCCCATTATCAAAGCCCAATTATGGCCCAATAAGTGAGTTGGCTCAAGCTCTTTAAATAAGCAATAGAGATTTAGCCATGTGAAATGTGCGGCTATAGTTCGCTCTTGAAGGCTATAAATAAGGGGCATTTGTTAGGGTTTTATGTATCCCAAAGATTAAGAGAAAAGTATCCAAAGGAGAAGAAAATTAGAAAGGTTTGTGTTAAACTTCACTTGGGTGTAATTATTCTTTTGTTTTTGGGTGCGAGAAATTTTGCTGAGAGTATGAATGATTGTCATTTTTTTCACACAATTAATTTTCTTGGTTGTCTTTGGCAAGAATAATGGTTTTTTCTCTTGTTTTGGAGCTTCCAGTTAATTGTTGTGTTGTGAGATTGTGTTCTTAATTCTCCACTTTCTAATTCTTTCATTGTGTGACATTTATTCCTAATAGTGGTAACAGAGCCAAGTTCTTGAAGCAAAAATGTTGAGCATAAAATTTGATGTAGAGAAATTCAATGGAAGAATCAACTTTAGCTTGTGGCAAGTACAAGTCAAGGATATGATGATTCAATCTGGGTTACACAAGGCGTTGAATGGGCAACCAATTTCGGATGCTAGCAAAGAAGGTTTAAAATACAGTATGAGCAATGAAGATTGGGTTGAAAGTTGCAAGTGCTATCTGCTTGTCTTGGGCCAAGAATGTTCTTGCTAATACGCAAGGAATTTCAACCGCCAAGAAACTTTGCGACAAGCTTGAAGGAATGTACCAAGCAAAAGGTTTCTCCAATCAGGTGTATCTCAAAGAGGTGTTTCATACTCTATGTATGAATGAAGGCACAACTATTTCTAACCATATGACTTATCTGGTCTCTTCCACCTTCCTACGAACACATGAAACCCATTTTGATTCACGAAAAGGAAAAGATTGTGTTCTCAAAAGCCACCAACAAACTTTTCTCTGAAGAGAAGAGGCTAAGTGGTGGATATAGTGTTTCATCTGAAAACTTGGCATAGTGGTAGTAGTGGTTCGAAGAGGAAGAACTCCATGAACAAGAAACTGTTTGCTAGGGGTGTGGACAATCTAGGCACCTCAAGAGAAATTATCTAAAAGGTGAAGCTGATTCGACAAACAACTAAAGGTCAAAAACCCATGGTGAAGTTAATAGTGTGTCTACCTTTGGTGAGACAGACGACGTTGAATTTCTTTAAAAAAAAAAAAAAAAATCATGTACATTCGCATGGCATGCCATTAGTCTCCAAAGTTGTCATGAAAGAGGATGTGTCACTACTCGAAGCCTCTGTCAAGGGTCTTGACAGTTCAAAAACTGTCAAGGATTTAGCCTAATTTTAACCAAATCCTTGGCAGTTTTCAAACTGTCAAGGATTTCGTTTTATTTTTCTGGTATGGGAAATTCAAAGTTGTAACTACCACCACAATAGCAATTTTCAAAATTAATTTTTTTCACCTAATAATATTTTATATAAAACTATTTATAAAAAAATTAAGATCTCAACTTTAAATCTTATCTGATGATTTTGATGTGTCAAAACTTCATTATTCGTAAAATTTTATAAAGTGATGTTATACTTCACATGAAAAAGAAAAAAAAAAGTTTATAGGCACAAATACAATTTACTAAAATAGCCAATGTACAACAATACACAATGCCCTAAACTACACCCTCCCCCCACATCTCCACCAACCAAAAAAAAAAAAAAAAGAATCAAATTGATTAAATAAAAAAACATAATCTCAACTCATAAATCAGGCCAATTTTTAAATTACAAATTACTATGTGTCAAATTTGCATTTATGCCCATGAGGGGGTAGCCATGCCAACCTACCACTCACATGTTCACTCCATTCTCTCTTAGAACAACCTTCCACACATCTCCGCTAACCCAAAACTAAATATCTCAAATTCTTCCATCAAATATAAACTATACAAAAACCAATTCCTTTAATTTTTAGACAGCAAATTTTACCCATTCCAATCCGATAATATTGCAAGCACATCGCTGTTATTGAAGTTCGACTCTACAGCCAATTCAAGCGGACTTTTATCTTCCCCATTTACAGCCCGTGGATAAGCAGCTCTGCAAAGTAAAAATATTTATCATCATTTTAAGAGGTCCACGAATCAGCATCAATAGAATATGACCTTAAATCAATGGGTAAATATCATCCAGACACCTTTACCTCAGTAATTATCACCGAGTAAATTTAATATTTACATGATACGATACTGAGATTATGACAGTCCAAAACTGCTAAAAGAAATAATACAATTATTCAACAAAGATTCTGAAGTTTACCTCATAAGAAGCAGTTTAGCAAATGGGGGTCTACCTCGGAGTATACGGCCGTGACGGTTGGGGATTTTGTGAAAGTTAGGGATTTGAGAGCAAAAATCTCAATGAAGAAGAAGAAAAACTTCCCGTGTTTTTTTCCAATAATGAACAGTGTTACAAAGTCAGCTTTAATAGATGATTATTACAATTCAAAACAGCAACACTTTGGGCTTTATACAAACGTCACCGTTTCACAATTTGTCTTTGTCTAACAGCCCCTATCAAACTAAACTCTACTACTTACACTTTTGACTTGACCATGTTTGTCCAACAGCCCCTGTCAAGCTAAACTCTACTGCTTGTAGTTTTAGCTTGCCATGTTTGTGCAACTGCCCCTGTCAAGCTATACTGCACTTTCACAGCCTCACATCTGCATATTCATATCTTTTCTTCTGCACTTTCATAGCTAAACATTTGCACTTTCATACGACTTTCACACTTGTTCAGCGACAGGTAAATTGAGACTAACACCTTACAACAAAAACTAACACCACTTTCATACAATTTTGTCACTTTCACAGACTCACATCTTCATTTTTATACAGTTTAATATCTGCTCAACTTTCACATCAACTTCAGCTTCACAGCAGCATTTTTCATACAGTTTAACACCTGCTCAACTTTCATACAGCTTCAGCTTCACATCAACATTTTTCATACAGTTCAACACCTGCTCAACAGCAACCTGCAACTTCTCATTAGCACAACTTCATATCTACACTGTCATACAACTTTTACATCAACTTCAACTTCACAATAGTACAACTGTGATTTCACATTTTTCACAACTTCACACAAGCATTTTTCTACATTAACACCTCTCAACACCAATCTGTAATATCTCAGTCTTACAACTTCACAACTGCATTTTTATATAGTTGCACATTTTTTTTTTCAGCTTGACATCTTCACTTTTAAACTGCTTCATCTACCCAATGACAGATTGCTTCACAAAACACAGAAAAACTGCAATATCTCAACTGACTACAAAATTACTCAACCAAAAAAAAAAAAACTGCAAACTTTTAATCTGCACAGCAAGATTTTCACGACAACACCAACTTTCACAGCTCAAGAACTCAACATCAGCAATCTTCATCTGCATAACTACCAACCCAGAACTTATTCAACCAAAGCAACTTAATTAGCCAATGTTGCTTGTACCTTGATCAACAATATTCAATTTCTGCTTTAAGGTAAGAAATTGAGAAATAGACAAAGCTTTTGTTAAAATATCTGGAATTTGGAACTTGGAGGGAACATATTGAACTACAAGTTTCTTGGCTAGAACTTGTTCACGGATATAATGCACATCAATCTCAATATGCTTTGTTCAGGCATGAAAAACTGGATTTGCTGCCAAGGCCCCTGCACTAACATTATCACACCAAACAACTGGAGATTTGTCAAATGTTAGACCCAATTCAGAAAATAAACTTTGTAACCAAGCTACTTCAGTATCTGTTTGTGCCAATACTCTGCTTCAGTGGATGATAAGGCAACCACTCTCTGTTTTTTAGAGCTCCATTGAATCAAATTGGGCCCAAAAAGTACACAATATCCACTGGTGGATTTCCTATCTGCAATACTACTACCCCAATCTACATCAGCATAACATTCTATGTTTAAACTGGCTGCTGGTCTAAAGAGCAAACCATGGCTGATAGTGCCTTTAAGATATCTTAAAATCCTCTTACATGCTTGCCATTGCAGGTCAGTGGGAGCTTGA
The DNA here is from genome assembly GCA_026229545.1 of Pistacia atlantica. Taxonomy (NCBI): domain Eukaryota; kingdom Viridiplantae; phylum Streptophyta; class Magnoliopsida; order Sapindales; family Anacardiaceae; genus Pistacia; species Pistacia atlantica. Next base: position 18,351,573 of record CM047909.1, on the reverse strand, counting down.
AGGAATTGACTTAGTTTATTTACTGAAAAACTAATATCAGGTCTAGTAAGAAGCAAATATTGTAAAGCTCCTACAGTGCTTAAAAAAAAAACTAGGATTATCAAACAGTGGACCATCTTCAGGAAACAATTTAGTACCAAATGTCGTGGGAGTAGAGCAAGGATTGGCCTCAAGCATTTTGGTTTTAAGCAACAAATCAGTAGCATATTTAGTTTGCTTTAGATGAATCCCAGCTGCATTTCTATTGACCTCAAGACCCAGGAAGTAATGTAAGGAACCAAGAGTTTTCAAAGCAAACTTATCATTCAGCTCTTTCACCAATTGATGAACAAAATCAATGTTTGATCCAGTAAGAAGAATATCATCAACATATATTAAGACATATGTAACCTGATGATTTTCCTTATGCACAAAAAGACTAGAATCAGATACTGAATTATGAAAACCTTTACTGATCAGAGCTGTTTTTAACTTGTCAAACCAAGCTCTAGGAGCTTGTTTAAGACCATACAAGGCCTTATTTAGCTTGCAAACATGAGAAACTCTATGCTGATCAACAAAACTAGAAGGTTGTTCTATATACACAACTTCATTAAGCTCACCATTCAAAAAAGCGTTATTAACATCCACTTGTTGTATATCCCAATTGTATGTGGCAGCAAGTGTAAAAATAATCCTAATAGTTGAGGGTTTTATGACTGGACTAAAAGTCTCAAAATAATCCAATCCAGCAGTTTGTTGGAAACCATTTGCAACTAATACTTCTGTAAAGTGTCATCAGCATGATATTTGACTCTAAAAACCCACTTATTTCCCACAACATGCATATCTGAGGTAAAGGGAACAAGGGTCCAAGTATTATTAGCAATTAAAGCGTCATATTAAATCTGCATGGCTTGTTTCCATTCTAGCAAACTAAAAGCTTTAGAAACTGATGCTGGTTCAGTCACAAGAGAACTTACAGTTGTAAAAACTGTAGGACAAGATGCTTTGCTCTTTGTTTTTGCTCTTGTCATCATAGGGTGCACATTAAGAACAGAATTTGATGTTTCAGTTTCATCAACATACTAAGATAGACACAGATCAACCTCAATAGAGCAGATGGGAATAACCTTGTCTGAAGGAATAGTTTGTGGTGATTGGAGAGATGTAGATGATGATGGATTAATGTTAAATGGAGTATCAGTTGTAGAAGGTGTAGGATAGAGTGTGGGTGAGTGAGATGAGGATAATATAGGTGATATGGCGGATTATTTTTGGGATATGGGAACAGTGTTATGAGAGAAAGGAAAAAGAGAAGTTGTGGAGGAATTTTTCTTACCAGTTGCTGTAGAAAACTTAGGTACAGAGCACTTTACTGTAGGAGACTCAGAAGAAGCTATATATTGAAAAGGTAAACTAGAAAACTGTTCAGAAAGATAGAAAGACTAATTCTGGTCTGAAGGAGAAAGCGTGGACAGGTTAGGATACTTAAAACCAGTGGAAAAAGGGAAATCGAATTCATTGAATTTGACACTAGGTGTAACAATGATTTTGCCATCAGGTGTGAGACACTTGTAGCCTTTGTGAACTAAACTATACCCTACAAAGACACATTTTGAAGAATGGAAGCTAAATTTATGCCTATTAAAAGTTCTAACAAAAGGAAAACATGCACAACCAAACACTTTGAGTGTTGAATAAATAGGAACTGTCTTAAACAACAGTTGATAAGGAAACAAATTATCGGTTACTGGTGAAGGCATTCTATTAATGAGGAATGCAACAGATTCAAAGGCAGGCCACCAAAAATCTAAGGGCATAGATGCATGAGCTAAGAGAGTAAGGCCTGTTTCAACTATGTGCCTATGTTTTCTTTCACTACGACCATTTTGTTAATGCCCATAGGAACAAGAATATTTGAATTGAATGCCTTCAGTGGTAAGATATGAAACCAGTCCCTTGTACTCATCACCTTGATCAGATTAAAGGCATTTCAATTTACAGTTAAACTGTCTTTCTGCTAGATGATGGAATTTTACAAATATAGATTTGACTTCAGCCTTTGTCCTAAGAGGGAATAACCAGGTGAATCTACTGTAATCATCTATAAAGTGTACATAATACCTAAAACCTTCTATGGAAACCAATGGAGCAGGACCCCATATATCACTATGTACAAGTTCAAGAGGTGCACTAGCTCTAGAATGTGAAGTAGGAAATGTGTTTTGATGCATTTTCCCTAAATGGCAGGCATCACAAAAGGGAATTGGCAGTTTAGGTTTAGTGATTAAGGATTCACTTGCTACCATACTTGTTAAAATCTTTTGCAAGGTTGCTAAGTGTGGATGTCCTAAACTCATATGCCATAACATAGCATCATCGGTGTGTTTATGAACAACATGAACAGATGGTAGTGAAGTATTATTACTATTAGAGTCAACTAAAGAATTATCAGAAACAATAAAATCTTCATTAACACAGGGCGAAACAGAATTATCAGATGCAACTAAAACTGTATCAACACAAACTGAAGCAGAAACATCATTGTTTTTATTAACACTAGATGAATGGGAGGAATCAGAATTTTCAATACAAGATGTAGAGTTATCAGTACAAGGTGTAGTAGCATTCTGCATACTATTTGTTTGACCATTTAAGCTATCATGTATCACTATAATAGCATCTTTATTGATAGTACAAGTATGAGAATCATTTAAAGGTTCAACAGTCAGGTTGACATTATAGGAACAATTCTGAGGTGAAATCGATGACTTTAAGCAAGAAGGTGAATATGAAGGTAATTTTGGGGAAAGGTTCAATTGATATAAGCCTACTCTAAGCTCTCCTTGCAGTAAAGTTGCTCTGGTGACTTTGTCCTTAACAACACAAGAATCAGCATTAAATTCAACTACAACATTATTGTCTTTAGTGAATTTTGATATGCTAAGTAAGTTTTTGGTTATTCTAGGAACACAGAGAACATGTTTTAAATGTAAAATTTATTCTGTAAAATACTAGGCAAAGAAGTAAAACCAATGTGTGTAATGTGAAGGAACTCACCACTGCCTACTTGGAGTTGATCTGGTCCATCATAGTCCTTGCTGATGTTTAACTGAGTGAGGTCAAATGTAACATGATTAGTTACCCCTGAGTCCATGTACCAGGTGGGATCCTGTGGAGTGGATGATGAAGCTTTATAAACAGACAGACCACTATTCTAATTCACCATAACAGGTTGAGCTCCATGATTAGATGAGTTGGGAATATGTCCATAATCAGTAATTGAGTTGGTATTCTGAACAGTTTGAGCAGCAAAATGAGCTTGAACTGATGCTTGAGATGGTACATTTCCAGAACTGCCAGCATGAGAATAATTTTGTGGAAAGGTAATGTAAAAATTGCTATAAACTAATACAAGGCATGCATGATAACAATAGAAAATTGGGCCCAAAAAATTTTCTTTTCATTATAAGTCATATGTCTTTTATACACAAAGAGTATTGTTTACAAAAAAAGTCATTTTAAAAGACAAAAGAGGGGAAACAGAGTAGCTATTGCTCCTCACTTGCCGACGCCCCTTCGACTGCATCAACACCTAGGTCCTGCATCAACACCTAGGTCCTGCATCCACAAAGGAAAATAACGGGGTGAGCACAAAATAATGCTCAGTAAGTAAAACCCTCTATCTGTCTGTCCCCGTATGTATTACTCTTAATTCTTTCCTTACACTATTTCTGTTTTTGTTTCTACTAAATGTCCTAGCCTCATCTTACCGGAGGTACGGCCGGATGGCATTCACACAGCACCATCTCACTCTTCATGACTATCGGGTGGAATTCACACAGCACCAACCCATTCTTAGTGACTTTTGGGTAACGATCACCAAGCATTAACCCGTTCCTAATCACTGTGGGGTGATGATCACAAAGCATCAACCCATCTATAATAAGTATCGGGTGATGATCACAAAGCATCAACCCTTTTCTAATAAATGACGGGTGATGATCACAAAGCATCAACCCTCTTCTAATAAATGTCGGGTGATGATCACAAAGCATCAACCCCTTTTCTAATAAATGACGGGTGATGATCACAAAGCATCCTCCCGTTTCTACTACCTATCAGGTGATGATCACAAAGCATCAACCCATTTCTAATGGCTAGTCGGGTGATGATCACAAAGCATCAACCCGATTCTCATAACTGTCGGGTGATGATCACAAAGCATCAACCCATTTTCTAGTAACTAACCGGGTGATGATCACAAAGCATCAACCCATTTCTACTACTTTTCTCATTCACTCTACTCTAGCACTTCACATTCTCTCTACTCTTAGAGTTGATGCATCCACAAAGTTCTCTACTCATAGAGCAAGTGCATCCATAAAGTTTCCTACTCTTTCTTAGGTCACTTCTCAATGCACAATTAATGCCTATGGATGGTTCATCTCCATTAATGCACTTATGAAATGCCAACATGCAATGTTGTAAGAATTAAGGTTCACTACTCATACTCAAACCTCTATTAGGCATTTCATCAAACAACTCAAGTGCATCATAAAACTCTACCATAACAATAATTCTAAATCTTTCTCTAACCATCTAAAATGGGGAGAAACCCCCTTACATAGCCACAATTCCTGCCAAAGAAAGACACTTCCAAAAAGGATTTCTCAATATCCTTTAATTCAATCTCAAACTACCTTTCCAACCCACATGCCACTTCTTATATTTGCAATGTATAAACAACTACAAAGCACTAGAAATCTCTATTCAAGCCTCAATAACATGGCATATAACATGTATATAACATACATACATAAGTGCTATCAAAACCCTAATCAAGAAAATTCCCAAATCTCAACTTGGGTTAGGGTTTACTTACCTTGCTATGGAGAGATTTCACTAACTCTTCCTTTCACTTGGTTTGCTTGACTTTCTCTCTACTCTTAAACAAATGAACAAAAACCCTCAATATTCAATATAAACAAAAACTCACAAAGCTTCACAACCAAAGCAAGAATCCTTACCTTAGGATGTCTTAGGTTGATTTTCTACCCCAAATCACTCCAAAAGTCCTTTAAAACTCCTTGATTAAAAGAAAGATAAATTGAGAGGAAGCAAGAGAGGAGAGTGTTGCAGGGTTACTCATGTTTCTGAGGGGTTCTCATTTGGGATTACTTTTGTGTATGGTTCTAATGACCCTGGGAATCACCGCAATCTGTGGGATTTCCTTAGGGCTCAGTCGGTAATGTTTGATTCAGAGGGCTCCCGTGGCTTGTGTTGGGTGATTTTAATGCCATCTTGGGAGCCTCTGGCAGAGTGGGTGGTGATCCTGAGTGGTATGGTTATATGGATGATTTTGGCCGATGTATCCATGATGCTGAGTTGATTGGAGTTCCTTTTACTGGGCTTCGGTATACTTGGCATAACGGTCAACAGGGCAATGGGTTTATTTTACGTAAGCTCGATTGGGTCTTTGCATCACTTTCTTGGTTCCTTGATCAACCAAGCACGCTTTGAGTTCCGACCTCGAGATGTTTCGATCATAGCTCTATTATCGTCCGGCTTTGGTCCCCGCGTGGCAAGGTACCATCCCCTTTTAAATTTCTAAATTTTTGGGCTGATCATGCAAATTTTAGGGATATTGTTCAGGTAGTTTGGGACGAGCCTATTGTAGGCAATCCTATGTTCTGTCTTACGCAGAAATTGGGGTTAGTGAAACGGAAGCTAAAAGCTTTACATATTAGGGTTTCCAATCATATCTCCAGCAGGGTAATTGAGGCTCGGGCTCTGGGCAAGCAGCCCTGTGGGAAATTTGGATCGACCCCTTTTCTACCGAGTGTATCTCGAGGAGAGGAACCTTGCCAACCAAGATTTTAGTCTTTGTCGAGATGAGGAGGCTTTCTTTAAGAAATGGTCTCGTGTTCAAGGTTGCACTTAGGGGATCAGAATACTAAGTTCTTTCATAAGTCGTTGATCCATAGGCAGGTTCGGAACCGCATCCATGGTTTGACTGATGGGAATGGTACACATATTACTGACAGTCAGGGTTTAGGGCGTTTGGCGGTGGGTTTTTTCGGTGGGTTTTTTTCAGGATCTTCTTATCGCCCTAGTCACCTCAAATTGCGAGGCTTCCGTATTTTTCGCCGCATTTCTCCCGATATGATTTCTCCAACCGACCGCTCCTATCACTGATGATAAGATTAGGATTGCTTTATTCTCTATCCCGGATGATAAATCCCCCGGCCCGGATGGATTCACATCTTTGTTTTTTAAGCGGGCATGGGATATTATTGGTATAGATTTCAGGGATGCAGAGAGACATCTTTTTGCTACTAATGAAATGCCAAGATGCGTTAATGCCATCAAGATTGCTTTGGTTCCTAAGGTGGAGAGCCCGAGTCGTATGACAGACTTTAGGCCGATATCTTGTTGTAATGTACTTTACAAGTGCATTACTAAGGTGATTGTGAATCGGTTTAAAGTTGTGCTTCCAGATATTATTGGGGTTTCCTAGTCAGCTTTTTTCCCGGGTCGATGGATTTCTGATAATATTCTGCTGACTCAGGAGCTTTTGCGGAATTATCATCTTGGGGGTACTTCACCTCGATGTGCCCTTAAAGTTGATATTCGGAAAGCTTTTGATACTGTGAGTTGGGAGTTCATCCTTTTGGGATTGCGTACTGTGGGTTTTCCTGAGCGTATGGTGAGGTGGATCATGGCATGTATCTCTACACCGTATTTCTCTGTTGCCCTGAACGGAGAGCTTCACGGATTTTTTTAGGTCCTCCCGGGGTGTGCGGCAGGGGGACCCTCTTTCTCCTTACCTTTTTGTGTTGGCTATGGAGGGGTTAGCTGGTATTTTTCGGGAAACCTCTCACAGCCCTGGTTTTCAGTATCATTGGAGATGTAGGCAGGCAGCTATTACTCATTTGTGTTTTGTGGATGATTTGATGGTGTTTTGTAGAGCAGATGCTTCCTCTATTAGGTTGATCAATCGGCCTTGGATTATTTTGCTAAGGTTTCTAGATTAGTGACTAATGCAGAGAAGAGCCAGATGTTTCTTTCTGGAGTTACAGATGAGGAGCATTAGGGTTACGACCTATCATGGGTTTCCAGTTGGGCAGTTACCGGTAAGATATCTAGGGGTTCCTCTAATCTCTACCCGCCTTCGACATTCTGATTGTAGGCCTCTGTTGGAGCGAATTCTCTCTCGGATTAGGCTATGGACGTCGGCATCTTTGACCTATGCAGGCCGACTACAGTTGATAAAGTCGGTACTTTTCTCCATACAGGTTTATTGGTCCTCCATGTTTCTTTTGCCTAGCACAGCTAGACGGATTGAGAGTATTTTGGCCTCGCTTTGGAAGGGTACTTTTTGTCCCCTTCTGGTGCTAAGGTTGCATGGTCTTCTATTTGCTATCCATTGACGGAGGGTGGCTGGGGATTAAGAGGATCCAAGATTGGAATAGGGCGGCTATTCTCAAACACGTTTGGAGGCTACTTACTGATAGATCTTCTATATGGTCTTCTTGGGCCCGTTTGGTTCTCCTCCATGGTCGGTCCTTTTGGCATATCCGAGTTACTTCTGGGGCTTCATGGGCTTGGAGGAAGATTTTACTTAGCAGGGTTTGGTGTCGGGGTCTTATTGTGACTTGTATTGGAAATGGTAGGGACACCATGTTATGGCGAGATCACTGGCTTCCGCAGGTCCTCTGTGTGACTTGCTCCCTTTTAGAACCTTGACTTCCACTGGTTTGCCATGGGATGCTCGGGTTTCAAACATTATTCGGGATGGTTTGTGGGACTTTCCTTCTTCAAGGGCGGCAGCACCTTCAAAGATATCTAGGGACTTTATTACAGTGCAGCCTTTAGCGAGTCATCCTGATCATCTTGTGTGGAAAGGCCATCCATCTGGATGTTTCTCTATTGATTCAGCCTAGAATGTGTTGCGAGACAAATGGGATGTGAACTCGATTCATCATCTCTTGTGGTTTCCCGGGCATATTCCACATCACTCTTTCATTCTCTGGCTCGCTTCTCTTGGTCGCCTTCACACCATGGACCGGCCTGCCTCTCATGGTGTCATTACATCCTCCCTGTGTTTTATGTAGATCACCACAGAGACCCATGACCATTTGTTTTTTCATTGTGACTTTTCCAGCTTATGTTTGGCGGGAGGTCACTACCAGGACGCTCTACATGGCCTACTCTCTCTTGGCTCCCTCTGCTTTAGTGGGCTAGCTTGCATCTTCGACGAAAAGGTGACTTCAGCCACCTTCTTTCCCGGTTGGTCCTTTCAGCCACAGTTTATTTCCTATGGTTTGAACGGAATAATCGCGTGTTTCGTCAGCATTGTAGCTCTCGCAGAGATATTGTCTTAGCTATTTGTGATCTAATTCGGGCCAAGATTTTGGGTCTAGCACCTAAGTACGAGATCTCGACTCAGCTCCGTGGGATATGGCATCTTCCGGATTAGCTTTGTAAGGAGCCCGCGTGCTCTTTTGTGCCGATTTGTGGCTTTGTGTTTGTGGTGAGCCCTGCGTGCTCCTTTTATGCCGGTTTGTGGCCTTGTTATTTATGGCATCTTCTTGCTTTGTGGGGAGCCCTGTGCTCTCTTTATGTTGTTTGTGACTTTGTGGGGTTTCCCTGGGTTTTTGAGAGTTATCAGTCCATCCTCTTGGGGTATGCCCTCGTATTTGTACATTTTTTGTCTTTTATACATACTTACCTTGTCCAAAAAAAAAAAAAAAGAGGAGAGTGGCGATGGAGAAGAAGAATGAAGGGTTTACAATGACTTAATTCCTTTTAATGAAATTTATACACAAGCATTCCCATTTTGCCCTTACTCTTCTTTGGGAATTCTATCTCTATCCTTTGATTCATTACAAACACACCCCCATAGCAACATATTCTCCATGAAAATCCCTTACATTTTACTCCCCACTTTTCCTGCTAGTTAGGGGTAGAATGGTCAAATTGCCCTTAGGGAAGAAAATATCTAAAACTTAGCAAACATTTTGGTCGGCTGCCGCCACGGCAGGAAATCTGTCAGCCGCGGCAACGTCTGCAACAACTTCCCCGTGGCTTCAACACCTCTTCGTCGCGGCGAAGATTCTTCTTCGCCTCGGCGAAGCTTGGAACACTGAACTTATTCTATTTTCAACCAATTTCAGGGTAAGTATTCAACATAACACTCAATCAAAGGTCAACCAAACAATAATACCAAGAAACCAACTCAAATAAGAGCAAAAGAAGAAACAATAACTACGTACCTCAAGTGGGGCGTTACAATTCTTCCCCCTTTAAAAGAATTTCGTCCCCGAAATTCATACAAATAACTCTAGGAAACGATTCTGCATGTCCCGTTCTACTTCCCAAGTGGCCTCTTCCACTTTGTGATTCTTCCAAAGGATCTTCACTAACGGAACACTCTTGTTCCGAAGCTCTTTAACCCTTCGATCTAAAATCTGAACTGGACGTTCTTCATATGCTAGATTCTCTGTTACTTCAACGTCCTCTACACTCAGGATGTGGAGGGGATCACTTACATATTTCCGTAGCATCGAGACATGGAAGGCATCATGCACCCTGTCCATGCTAGGTGGTAGTGCCAATCTGTAGGCCACCTTTCCCACTCGTTGCAAGACCTCAAATGGACCTACATGTCTTGGTGCTAACTTCCCTTTACTTCCGAAGTGCATTACTCGCTTGTAAGGGGAAACTTTCAAAAAAACTTTGTCGCCCACTTGGAATTCCACCTCTTTCCTCTTCAAGTCGGCATAACTCTTCTGTCGATCTTGGGCTTGTTTCATTCTATTTCTAATTAACTTCACATCTTCTAGTAGTTTTTGAGTCATCTCTGGCCCAAGAGCGGTACTCAACTCATCTTTTTCGCCTACTTCATCCCAATGAAGCGGAGACCTACACCGTCTACCATACAAAGCCTCGTAAGGCGCCATTCTAATTGTAGACTGATAGCTGTTGTTGTAGGCAAATTCCACTAAGGGTAACATCTCGTGCCAGGATACTCTATGATCCATGCAACAGGCTTTCAATATATCCTCGAGCACCTGGTTCGTTCTCTCAGTTTGGCCATCCGTCCGAGGATGGTAGGCAATTCTGAAAGCTAAACGAGTACCCAAACTTCTCTATAAACTCGTCCAGAAGGCTGAAACAAATCTGGAATCTCTATCTGACACTATAGCCTTGGGCACACCATGCAATCTGACTATCTCCTTGAGGTAAATCTGAGTCAACTGATCTGCATGGGTGCTCTCCTTTACGGGAAGGAAATGGGCTGATTTGGTTAATCTATCCACAATCACCCATATAACATTACACCCTTTCTGTACTCTAGGGAGACCCGTGATAAAATCCATTGAAATGCTTTCCCATTTCCACTCTGGAATACTCAATGGTTGAAGCAACCCTGACGGCCGTTGGTGTTCCGCTTTCACTTGCTAACAAGTTAGACATTTAGCTACAAACTCTGCAATGTCTTTCTTCATACCTGACCACCAATAGCCTTTCTTTACATCTTGATACATCTTGGTTGCTCCCGGATGAGCGGTGTACGGTGTGTCATGAGCCTCCACAAGAATTTTCTGTTTCAACTCCTCATTCGGAGGAATGCACAACCGATGCTTAAAATAGAGGACACCATCTCTCACAAAGAACTCGTATGTCTTGCCCTCAAGCACTTGCTGAATCAAGTTTCGACACCACCATCGCCACTTGCTTTTCTCGATTTCCTTCAAAGAAAAGCGTACCTCTAGCAGGCAATTCTTCTCGGAACCACTTCAACTGTCCTTAGACAATTCTTCTATTAACTCTTTCGCTTGGTGTTTAATAAATAGGCTTTTCTACTCAAGGCATCGGCTACTACATTGGCTTTTCCCGGTTGATACTTGATCTCACAATCATAATCCTTAACCAGTTCTAAATGCCTCCAAATCTTTAAGGCAAAGACCACGGCTGCTAATTCTAAGTCATGCGTAGGGTATCTGGTCTCGTACTCTTTCAATTGACGAGAAGCATAAGCTATGACCCTACCTACCTGCATCAGCACAGTGCCAAGTCCCTGCAGAGAGGCATTTGTATAAATGTCATAATCTACACCCTCCTGTGGTAACACTAATACAGGAGCTGTTGTTAACCTCTTATTCAACTCTTAGAAGCTTTCACTACAACATTATGCATTTCTGGCCATGGCGTTCATTGTACCTAAAAGTATGAATTTACATAGTTAAATGGTTTAGCTACAAATGCAATCTTTTGTAGCTTATCGTAGCTAGAAGTGGCGTAGCTAAGATTTAGCCATGTAACTTTTTGCTTACGTAGCTAACAATTTATATTTTTTGCTATAAATGAGATTAATATGTAACTAAAAACTTAAATGTTTTTGCCATAACAATAATAAGCTTGTAGCAAAAACTTTGCCTTTATAGCCACGGAGAATAGTCTGTGTAGCTTTGTTTGCATTTTAGCTACAAAAATATAAATTTATACCTAAATCTTGAAAATTTCTGCTACAAAAATAATATCCATAGCAAATATATTAACTTTTTGGCTACGTGACAGCTAAAATCGTAACTAAATAAAAATATCATTTGCCACATATATAGTGAATTTATAGCTAAATTTTAATTTTTTTGCTACAAACATATGAAAGTCATATCTGTATATGAAAAAATATTGCTATAGACATAGTGTGTTAATAGCTAAATATTGAAATTACTTGCTATAAATATTTTCGATTTGTAGCTAAATATTATAATTATTTGCTATGGACATATTGAAGTCATATCTATATGTGAAATTCAGTTGCTGTGGACATAGTTTGTTCATAGCTAAATATTGAAATAACTTGCTATAAATACTTTTAATTTGTAGCTAAATATTATAATTATTTGCTATGGAACAAATAATTTATATCAAAAAATTATAATTTATTGCTTCAATTAAAATTAATTGTACAAATATTGCTATAATTAACAAATTTAATAATAATTACAAATTTATAGGAATTCGTTTATATTAAATAGATAATATGACATCATACGAAAATTTCTAACATAAAAAGTTATACATTAGCAAAGTCATTTCCAACCAAATAATTGTCTACTCATAAAATCCTTCATCCTAGTCATTTAAAATGTTATCAACTAATTTTCTTTTACAAAATATGAATCTTCAATGTCATAGCAATCTTTACTGACCATTTAAGAATTTCCACCAACCTGCAATATCAAATTTGAAAAAGAACTTAGATTAATCATATAGATTAATGTAATCATTGCATATCACTTTGTGATTAATGTAAAAGCAAAATGGTTTTCATAGTATATATGCAATTTTCAAAATAACTTACAATTTCATCCAAAGGGATTTGGTTATTTATTGAAGATTGTTGACCTTGAGTTGTAAGCATCATCATGAACTTCTCTTCCCATCGTCTATTCATCTCCTCCATTTGCTTTTTCACATCTTCTAATTTCTCATTTGCTTCCCTCTTTGCCTACTCCACCCTTTCATTTGCTTCCTTCCTAGTTGTTTGTACTTGTTTCATAAGTTGTGCTTTAGTTGGTCTACTTCCAAAATATTCGGTAATACTTTTTCTTGGACCATAAGCACACAAATAGCCATTCTTCTTTGGACCAAGGACCTCTTCAAATATTTCATCATCATTCAATAAGCTTTGTCCTTCTACTTGTTGCTTTTTTAATTGATCAAACTGTGACTACAAAACAAATTTATGGTATTAGCTTGGATGTGTGTGCGTAATAAAAAATCAATAAGTAGTTAAAGAGAATACAAAGCTATTACAATAATGTCTTATGTAATGGATTCAACTTGCTTATCTTTCTTTCTTTTGCGAGATTCTATCCAAACTTCAACATGAGAAGGAACATATCAATTTTTCTTTTGCTGTCATAATAAAAGTTATGAACATATTGATTAAAAATAATGAATGTGAATTATTAAACTTAATCTAATATTTGAAAGCAAATTCATACCATTTGACGTCCCGAGTCGAGCATAACTTTTAGTTCCCCGTGTAAGGAGGCATAGACCGCTTTGATCTATTTGTCTTATTCTTGTTACTCCTTTCCTGTATAATGATAAAATAAACAATAATATTTATATCTTATAATTACATAGTAATTATGCTAAAATGTAACTTAAATAGCTATGCTTACTTGAAAGGTTGCCTCACTCCAATAATTAACCAAATACTTCCAATCTTCCATATGAACAAGTTTGGGCTTGTTTTTCAAACGACTTTGGTAAGTTGGTTTCGAATCAAAATATTTTTTCTTCACTTTGTATCTGTAATCCCTATATAAGGCATTCATGTGACCAAAAATGGCTTCTTTCCTTCCTTCTACTTCTTCAAATACAAACTTCTCCTGAAAAGCATATAAGATAAATAAGTTTCAAATTCTACACTTTAATATATTAAACAAAATACAAAATATTATAAATATTTATTTCTTATCCATCTTACCTTGATAATGGTCCACATATGGTCAATTTCATGTTCTTTAAGTTCTTTCCACTCCTTTATTTGTAAAGGACAACATGACTTATTCCGAACTGTTTGTCCTAAAAACCATACAAAATCTATTGAGTTTTCATCAATAGCCTGATGATCCTCATCAAATTCTATGGGCAATTTTCCTCCTTTTTCTAATGTAATGATTTTTATGCAGCGCGTAGGACCTCTTGTTTTCCTTTTTTTCGTGTTTAGACCTAAAAATCATATGAATAATTATTAATTAGCAAATTAAGAATTGTATGACATTTAGAAAATGAAAATGCATGAAAGTAAAACGGAAAAATTTAAAATTAAAACCTGATGTCCATGCCTCAATTCCAACATCTGATGTGTCTTTCTCCGAAAATGTCTGGTTGATTTCTCTCGAAACATTTCCAAGATTATGTTCTTCAGGATAGCAAGACACTATATCATCCTTTTCTAAGAGAGTAAACATGTTAACATGCATTCCCTTAGTATTTCTGTAACTTGCAAGCATGTTTCTCACGTCATCATCATCAACAATTTGGACTAGCCCATCAAGATCACTGAGGATACTCGTTGGCTTCAGGTAAAACAATTTGTCTCCGCGAAGTATATCAAAGTCACAGTTCTTCTTTATGTAATCCAACAAAGCAAAGTATGTGAGAAACTCGAACTCCAAATCAAAATCATAGTACTTCTCACTCACTCTACCATTGACATATGTTCGTGTAGGTGAAAAGACAAAATATTCTCCATAATGAAATCTTATTGTTCTCATGTCCGGTATGCCCATTCTTCCTATTATAAAAAAAAAGTAAATTCAAGTTAGATGAATATTAAATAAACTAACAAACAATATTAATAATGAGTGTACATGATAGACATAACAATGAATTGACTTGGTGATCAAGAAAATATTAAAAAAATAAATGACTAAATGATGTTTACCAATAGAATCAGTTGCTTTTTCCGGGTCAGATACGAGAATGGTGATTAAGACATGACTTTTCAATGCTATTTGTAGTAGATTGCACCTTATTGAGTTGTGCTTCATGATGAGTTTTTTGTATATCTTGAGAGATACTATCCGCAGGATCACTCTTTTTATTAGTGGGCTTAGTTTTTCTTTTGCCTTTAACTAAACCTCCACGCCTACTCATGTTGTTGGTATTCTAAAAAAAGTATTATTTACAATAAAATAAATCATCGAGTTATAAATAAATAAATGAAAGAAAAAAACATTATTGAGCTATGACCATAAAACGGAAAATTTCCTTAAACCGCAATGTCAATTAATCATTCATCCATTTTTCAAAATCTTAAGTTATGAATGAAGACAAACTGCACATAAAAAAGCAAAGTGGGTCATGAAAAGAATACACTGTAAATATATTTATGTAATGGTATTTTAAGCAGAGTGAGTGCCTCGGGGAATCTACCTTAAGATTGGTTTCTTGATTGCAAAATGCTAATTAAATAATGTAAGATCAATAATGTCCAAAAAAATATATATATAAAAATTAGCAAAGTCTGATGACACAGCGGACATGGAAAGTCTCGAAAGCTAAAATAAGAAGTTAAGATCAAAAATTAGCAAACTCTGATGACACCATTTATTGCAGTAGACATGAAAAGTCTCGAAAGCTAAAGTAGCAAGCTATCAAGTTAATAAAAAGCAGAGGTGCTATAGAGGATATTAGACATGTAATCAAAGTAATTATTGCCATGAGTTTTTTATGACTTTTTTCTTAACTTCTTTTATATGTTTAAGGCATGGGCAATTTAATATTATATTATAAATACAATTTTTCTCAAATTTTGGCATTATGTGGTTGATGTGTGACGCATGGCCTATTTAATGTGGTAGTATAATATTATTTTTTCACAAAATTTGATATTATGTGTTTGGTGTGTGTTTGATTACGTGTTTTTATCAATAATTGTGTCATTAAAAAAAATTTAATAAATATCAAATAAGTGTATTTCTTAAAAACCTTAAAAAGTTATGAGATTTCATCTCAATATAAACACTTAATGTACGGAATAAAATAAAGTAAGTTGTAAAAGAAAACTTACCTTCAAAGAAAACTGATTCTTAAAAGAAAACTGCAGGCAAAATAATTTGCAAAAGAAAAAAAAGCACAGAACACTAGAAAATAAAAACCTCAATGATGTTGTATTGGCTCCAAAAAGAAAACTAACCTTTGAAGCCTGAATATTGTCTGTAAACTCTTCTAATTGTTGAAATCGTTTGCCGACCCTTGTTCTTGACTGCCCCATGTTTATGATAAAATAAAAAACTTCAAATAAAACCCTAAAAAAAAAAGCGCCATTGAAAAGATGTGATAAAAGTGCCGCCCAGTTTTACTTTTACAATTTGGGAAAATATTTACTCTTTATCCTATTTAATTGTAAATATATTTTATTTATTTTAATTATTTTATATAACTGTATCAAATAAATAATAATAAAAGCTTTGTATTTATTTAATTAAATTCTTAAATAGCCACCTCTAAACTGGTTATAATCTCAATTAAACAATAATGTTACGTATACAAGTATTTTTTATACCGAAATTTTGTACCGACCTACGTGTCCCATGATTCACACCAACAAACCAAACACGTTTCACGTTATTAAATTTTTTTCTAGTGAACGGTCGTCATCACATATGGATGATCGCTTCACTTAATAAATGGAACCCCGTCCCATATAATATGGACGGGGTTCCATTTATTAAGTGAATTTATCATCCATATTTGATGAACGACGTTCACTAGAAAAAAATTTAATAACGTGAAACGTGTTTGATTTGTTAGTATAAATTACAGGACACGTAGGCCAGTATAAGATTTCGGTATAAAAATACCAGTGTCCGTATATATATATATCAAATATAGTGATTTAATTGAGCATTATATATATATATACTCGCCTACGTGTCCCGTAATTTACACCAGCAAACCAGACATATTTCACGTTATTAAATTTTTTTCTAGTGAACGGCCGTTCATCAAATATGGACGATCATTCACTTACATGGACTCCTATATATCCATATTATATGGACGGGGTTCCATTTACTACGGACGAGTGTCCCCATTTAAAGGACAAGCGTCCATTAGTAAAATGGAATAAAATTGTACGATTTTTGATACAGTTTTTATTGTTTAAATGATTGTACGATTTGAGTTCAATCCCTTTATTTTACAAATTATGTTTTCAATTTTATAAAGTTTTATGATTATACAATTCAATTAATTTGCTTTTCATATTAATACTTTGTAGAGTGAGACAGGTTTTGATAAATATATTCATGGTGGTTTTGGTTATTTTGATATATACACCAAGTTTTATATAAAACTTATCTTCCATACAACCAAATATTCTTTTTATTAAATGTATAAATAATTTAAATAGTTTCATTAACGCTGTCATCATCGTCATCTAAAATATACATACAAGTTCATATTTAAAAATATGTAACATTATCAATTTTTATAATATCTCATATCTCATACCTAAAATCACTTACATTTTATAAAGTGTTAGTTTTAAATCATCATAGAAAAGACAAAAACGTTAGAGATCCTTTAAAATACAATTTTTATTTTACAAAAGCTCACACTCTTAGCTCGTTGAAGAGTTCTTTTAAGTTAGCTATTGGTTTAAGGTTCCATTTACTATTGATCTTAGTGGTGTGATTATCACTATATTTGACTATAACTATTTAATTCATAAGTAATAAAGATATAATTACTTACAAGATAAATTAGAATATCTATAGCTGCATACTATAAGGATTGTAGCAAATTAATTTTCACATTCTTTATTTGCTACAAATTCAAATAATTTATAGCTAATACACACATATTAAATATATATTGAGACTAGTAGCTAACAATGATACTAAAATGTTGTCACTACCATGAAAATAAAATTTGTATAGCTAAATACCTTAATGAGCTACAAATTTTAATATTTTATAGCTAATGTATAAATAATAGCTATATAAGTAAAATTGTAGCTAATAATGATACTATATGCCACGTACATAAAATGTTTATAGCTAAATACATTAATTAGCTACAAATCTCAATATTTTATAGCTAATGCATAAATAATAGCTATATAGTTAAAACTCATAGCAAATAAAGATACTATATGCCATGTAAATGAAATATTTATAGCTAAATACATTAATTAGCTACAATGTTTTACCATAGCTAATACATTGTAGCTAAATGAATAGCTATTGCCACAATTTTAATAAGTTAAAGCAATAGATGAATATTAGCTTCGAGGGAGAAATTCTTATGACTAAAATTATTTCAATTAGCTATAAATATTTGCTATAGTTTTTCTTTTCGTAGCTATATGTGAATATTGTTGTAGTGTTTCTTCATATGCTGCTGACCAGGCAAAAGGAGTTTTCTGTTTGGTAAGAGCTGTCAAAGGTTTAGCCAACTGGGCGAATCCCGCTACAAATCACCGGTAGTAACCTACTAAACCTAAGAAACTTCTGATTTCTTTCACTGTTCTTGGCTTCTGCCATTCCAGGATTGCCTGCACTTTACTCTGGATCTCTTGAAATTCCTTCCTTCGACACGGTATGACCCAGAATATCACTTGATTAAGCCAAAACTCACACTTAGAAAATTTAGCACACAACTTCTTTTCTCTCAGCCGTTGCAATACTAATCTCAAATGTTTCTCATGTTCTTCTCTTGACTTTGAGTAAATCAGAATGTCGTCAATGAAGACAATAATAAACTAATCCAAATACTCATGGAATACCCTGTTCATCAAGTCCATAAAAACTGCTGGGGCATTAGTCAAGCCAAAAGGCATCACTACAAATTCATAATGCCCATATCTTGTACGAAAGGCAGTTTTAGCCACATCTTGCTCAACCACTCTTACCTGATGATACCCGGACCTCAAATCAATTTTGGAGAACACTGCCGCTCCTTTCAACTGATCAAAAAGGTCATCTATCCGGTAGCGGGTACTTATTCTTCACTGTAACTTTATTCAGCTCCCTATAATCAATACACATCCTTAGTGATCCATCTTTCTTTTTCACAAACAGGATTGGAGCTCCCCAAGGAGAATGACTTGGTCGGATAAAGCCTTTATCTAAAAGCTCTTAGAGTTGCTTTTTTAATTCTTGAAGCTCAGTTGGGGCTATTTGATAAGGGGATTTAGATATTGGTGATGTCCCTAGTGCTAGTTTGATACTAAATTCTACCTCCCTTTCTGGAGGTAAACCCAGTAACTCTTCCGTAAACACATCTAGAAAGTCTCGAACTACTGGCACCCTCTAAAACTCTAGCTGTGGAACATCACCACTCTGCACTACATGGGCAATATATCCCGAACACCCCTTTCTCAACATCTTCCTAGCTTTCACACTACTAATCAGCATGTTCAACTGATGGCCCTCTCCAAAACTAAACTTATCTCCACTATCGAGATTAAATCTCGCCTTCTTTTTCCGACAATCAATCTCTACTCCATATCTCCCTAGGAAATCCATGCCCAATATCACATCAAAGTTAGGCATATAAAAAACTATTAAGTCAACTGTTAACTTTCTACCCTGGATCACCAAGGACTCTCTTAACAAAATCTCTTGAGTCAGAACACTAACCCCATCGTGTAACTCTATCTTAATGGGTTGAGTCACTCTAATAGATTTCAAACCTAATCTCTCAATCATCCCATAAGATATAAACGAATGAGTGGCGTCTGAATCAATTAAAGCATATAAGGGAACTGAATGAAATAATAACTAACCAAGAATGGCCTGATGGATCGCCTCGCTTCCCCTCTTGCCACAAGAAACACTGGCATTCGCAGTACCTCCTGAACTTTGAGTGGTTGGTGGAAGAGGAGCTTTACAATCTCTCATCATGTGCCCTGGCTTTCGGCACCTATAACACACTCTGGTCCCTCGACATTCTCCCGGGTGATTCCTCCCACATTTAGGGCAAAGAGGAAACCCTTCCGTCCTCGCGGTCCGCTTATTCTTCCACTCTTTTCTATTCTATCTATACTGAAACTTCTTCTTCTGATTCTTCATGTCTTTACCTTTTACACCCTCATGTTTCTCTCTCTGGGGGGCGGAGGGTGGCTCCTTTGGTCCTCTTGTCGAGGATCCTACGGGGAAGATTTTATTCTCAAAAATCTCCGCCTTCATTACCTGCCTCAAGGCCTCACTATAATTTCGAGGAAGGTTGGAACTTGTCATTATATCCCGGGCTATCTCTAGCTTCAACCCGTGCACAAACTTATCCCTTCTCAAGGCCGAAGTACTAACTATTCCGGGTGCGAACCTTGCAAGAGAATTAAATTTCACCGAACTCTTTCACGGCACTAGTCCCTGTCAGAATCGATAAATTCTTGGACCTTCTCAGGAACTTGGTCCTCTGTTCTATACTCAGCCTCAAACTCTTGCCTGAACTCTTCCCAAGTCATGACTGTCACATCATAAGTTTCTTCCATAAATTCCCACCAAATTCGGGCATCACCCCGAAACAAAAAACTCGCATACCGAATCTTCTCCCGATCTGACATGGGAAATAAACCCGTGGCTCGTTCTACGGACCCAAGCCACTCTTCTGCTATTATTGGATCTGTAGTACCCTTAAACTCTGAGGGTTAGCGTTGACTGGAAGACCGTAAATCGGTTCAACTCTGCTCTGTACTGGGAGAGGTACCGGTTGTCCTCTTTTGACATGCACAACTGGGGGTACCTGTACGGGGGTTTCAACTCTCCCTTGGGTTTCTGCCATGACTTGCTATATAATTCCCTGAATTCTAGCTTCATCCAAGGGAGGGGGCGTAGACTCTGGTGGGTTAGAAGGTTCTCCTTCATTCGCCACACCTTTACTACGATTCCGATAACTACGCCTCATCTACAAAATAATCACACCAATGAACTCGAGAAACAATTACTATAAGGAAAGAATTAACTCACACAGTCGGTTATAGGACGTCGTGGCGATGAGAATAGTACACTGTTCAATCCCAAAATCTTTGCTCTGATACCAAAAATGTAAAAACTGCTGTAAACTAATACAAGGCATGCATAATAACAATAGAAAATTGGGCCCAAAAAACTTTCTTTTCATTATAAGTCATATGTCTTTTATACACAAAGAGTATTGTTTACAAAAAAAGTCATTTTAAAAGACAAAACAGGGAAACAGTGTAGCTGTTGCTCTTCGCTTGCCGAAGCCCCTCCGACTGCATCAACACCTAGGTCCTGCATCCACAACGGAAAATAACAAGGCGGTGAGCACAAAATAATGCTCGTAATTGTAAAACCCTCTATCTCGTCTCCCCGTATGTATTACTTCTTAATTCTTTCCTTACACTATTTCTGTTTCTCTTTCTACTAAACGTCCTGGCCTCATCTTACCGGAGGTACGGCCGAATGGTCTTCACACAGCACCATCTCACTCTTCATGACTATCGGGTGGAATTCACATAGCACCAACCCGTTCTTAGTGACTTTCGGGTAACGATCACCAAGAATTAACCCGTTCCTAATCACTATCGGGTGATGATCACAAAGCATCAACCCATCTATAATAAGTATCGGGCGATGATCACAAAGCATCAACCCTCTTCTAATAAATGTCGGGTGATGATCACAAAGCATCAACCCTCGGGTGATGATCACAAAGCATCAACCCATTTCTAATGGCTAGTCAGGTGATGATCACAAAGCATCAACCCGATTCTCATAACTGTCGGGTGATGATCACAAAGCATCAACCCATTTTCTAGTAACTAACCAGGTGATGATCACAAAGCATCAACCCATTTCTACTACTCTTCTCATTCACTCTACTCTAGCACTTCTCATTCTCTCTACTCTTAGAGTAGATGCATCTACAAAGTTCTCTACTCATAGAGCAAGTGCATCCACAAAGTTTCCTACTCTTTCTTAGGTCACTTCTCAATGCACAATTAATGCCTATGGATGGTTCATCTCCATTAATGCACTTATGAAATGCCAACATGCAATGTTGCAAGAATTAAGGTTCACTACTCATACTCAAACCTCTATTAGGCATTTCATCAAACAACTCAAGTGCATCATAAAACTCTACTATAACAATAATTCTAAATCTTTCTCTAACCATCCAAAATGGGGAGAAACCCCCTCACATAGCCATAATTCCTGCCAAAGAAAGACACTTCCAAAAAGGATTTCTCAATATCCTTTAATTCAATCTCAAACTACCTTTCCAACCCACATGCCACTTCTTATATTTGCAATGTATAAACAATCACAAAGCACTAGAAATCTCTATTCAAGCCTCAATAACATGGCATATAACATGTATATAAAATACTTACATAAGTGCTATCAAAACCCTAATCAAGAAAATTCCCAAATCTCAAC
Organism: Pistacia atlantica; assembly: GCA_026229545.1. Classification (NCBI taxonomy): domain Eukaryota; kingdom Viridiplantae; phylum Streptophyta; class Magnoliopsida; order Sapindales; family Anacardiaceae; genus Pistacia; species Pistacia atlantica. The sequence goes on along the minus strand of CM047909.1, from coordinate 18,329,644 downwards.
TTGGGTTAGGGTTTACTTACCTTGCTATGAAGAGATTTCACTAACTCTTCTTTTCACTTGGTTTGCTTGACTTTCTCTCTACTCTTAAACAAATGAACAATAACCCTCAATATTCAATATAAACAAAAACTCACAAAGCTTCACAACCAAAGCAAGAATCCTTACCTTAGGATGCCTTAGGTTGATTTTCTACCCCAAATCACTCTAAAAGCCCTTTAAAACCCCTTGATCAAAAGAAAGAGAAATTAAGAGGAAGTAAGAGAGGAGAGTGGCAATGGAGAAGAAGAATGAAGGGTTTACAATGACTTAATTCCTTTTAATGAAATTTATACACAAGTATTCCCATTTTGCCCTTACTCTTCTTTGGGAATTCTATCTCACTCCTTTGATTCATTACAAACACACTCCCAGAGCAACATATTCTCCATGAAAATCCCTTACATTTTACTCCCCACTTTTCCTGCTAATTAGGGGTAGAATGGTCAAATTGCCCTTAGGGAAGAAAATATCTAAAACTTAGCAAACATTTTGGTCGGCCTGTCGCCGTGGCGAGGAAACTTCTATCGCTGCGGCGAAACTATCCAGCAGCTTCCCCGTGGCTTCAACACCTCTTCGACGCGGCGAAGCTTGGAACACTGAACTTCTTCTATTTTCAACCAATTTCAGGGTAAGTATTCAACATAACACTCAATCAAAGGTCAACCAAACAATAATACCAATAAACCAACTCAAATAAGAGCAAAAGAAGAAACAATAACTACGTACCTCAAGTGGGGCGTTACAGGTAACATGTCCAAAGCCTTGCTGAGATGGAGTAAAAAAATTAGAAGAGTTGGATGCTCGACTAAAATTCTAATCCTGATGACATGGTACATTAAACATCCCATAACCTTGATGTGAAATACCAGGATTAGTGTAGAAGTTTTGTGGACCAGTGGGCTGTAGATTACCATTATTGTAAAAGTTCTGATAATTAGTGCCTTGCATCTGTCCATTATAAGCTGAATTGTACCTGTGATAGCACTGTATGGCAATATGTCTAGTCTTATTGCAAACCTGATAAACAGGTTTACCTCTTCCATTGGATCTGCCTCTACCTCTTCCAAAATTATTGAAATAAGGTCTATAACTTCCAAAGTTATTTCCAAAAGTAGATCCAAAACCACTATTGGTATCAGGATAACCTTGCTGACCAAATTGAGAACTAGATATGGTTTGGCCTATCTGTCCAGTAGCAACAGGATAGTTACCATGTAGCTTATGACTTCCTAATGTGTTTAAGGATGGATCAAGACTATGAGACACATTAGTAAAACCAGGGTGACATGTTGAGTATGATTACTAGGCACAGATGTGGAACTGGCTTTTATTGTAGCCACAGTGTGAGCTGAGCTATTATGTAAGTCTACTGAATTGAACTTGTCCAACCTAATTTCGTACTTTTGCAACAGAAATTGAGCTTCTTGCAAGGACACTGAGTCAGTTCTAGATTCAATTCTTGAGGTGAGGTTTACAACAACAGCATCATATTCTGGACCTAAGCCATCTAAGATATATTGGAGCAAATCTTCCTCAGATATAATTTGTCCACTAGCTGACAAACGGTCAGAAATTCCTTTCATCTTTCTAACATATTCACTTATACTAAGATTGTCTTTGCTAGTATTCTGAAGTAAATTCTTTAAATGTAAAGCCCTAGCTTTGGAGTCTGTAATGAACTCTTTTTCAAGAACAAACCAAATTTCAGTGGAATACTGACATTTAGAAACAGTTCTAAACATATTCTCAGTTATTGAAGCTAATAACCAGCTCACAAGAAACTTATCAGTTCGTTTCCATAGAGTGTAAGCTTATTTGATCTTTTCTTTAGAAAATAGCTCAACATCATGACCATCAACAGTATCTTTAGAACTATCAGAATTGCTAGGAATTAAAGGAGCTGGACAGGGAACTAAACCTGTTAGATGATCTTCCAATTCGTGAGCTCCTACTGCAAAGAGTACTTGAGAACGCCAGAATCTATAATTATCAAGAGTCAGCTTTGGATTAATGATTTGGAGGCTGGATGAAATAGTTGAGGAAGTGAGATTGAGAGAATTGTTGACAGAGTTGTGAAACATTCTGTCAATGTTTTTGGTTGAATTGGAGCTATCAGATTTTTCCGCCATTGACGTTAGTCAAGGATGCGTGAAGGTTAGGGATTTTGTGAAAGTTAGGGATTTGAGAGCAAAAAACTCAGTGAAGAAGAAGAAAAACTTCCCGTGTTTTTTTCCAATAATGAACAGTGTTACAAAGCTTTAATAGCTGATTATTACAATTCAAAACGGCAACACTTTGGGCTTTATACAAACGTCACCGTTTCACAATTTGTCTTTGTCTAACAGCCCCAGTCAAACTAAACTCTACTACTTACACTTTTGACTTGACCATGTTTGTCCAACACGGTGCAGTGGCGTTTGACCTCTTGAATCAGTTGCATTGATTTTGCACCATACTGTAATATGAGTTCTAGCATGCCAATGTCTGCAGTTTCACCAGCTAGATGGAGCAGGGTGCAACCATCTAGATCATCTATGGTTTAGCCTTCACTTGTACTGGCCAAGTTCAATAAGCCAAAGGAAGATCTGTCGGATGAATTCCCTGTTAAGCATCTGGAGCTGTGTTCAAGGCTTTTCTGCTCATTCAGTAGCATTGCCTTGGCAAGTGTTAAGGAAGGATTGCTTGATGCTTGCTCATACACAACATTCACATCTGCTTCACTATTAACTATGTGACGTATACAGCTTTCGTTTCATTAGCACGAACACCCTTCTAGATCTGTTGTGCCATGGTATGAAAAAAAGAAGAAATATCTCTCAACTCCGTTTTCCCTGTCATCCACTCAAAGTTAAAGCAGATAAACCAAACAGCAATTGCACCAAGTCCAACAAACAAACTAATATTATGATTTAGACATCGGAACTAAAAACTGACATGATAAACCAAAATTAGTTTCTGCATATTGCTATAAGAGCTCAGAATATGTACATGGGATAAGATTGAACAATCAAGTGTTTAAAGTCCGTAACTGTGCTCTGCCACAACATTTTGAGATGCAAGGTGGGTTTTATTAAAATGAAAAACATAACTATAAAAACAAAATGTAAGATGAGAAACCTACCCCAGCCAAGCATCTTCTCTTCAACCTTCTTCAGCTTCTTTTTCTTTTCGTTGTCCACTTTCCTGGATATAAACCTATCCCCTGTATTCATTGCTATGAAAAAGATAAATCATTTCAACCATTAAACCTCAAATAATCGTGCATTCAAACAAACATAAGATGTGCTTAGCATCCAAAAAGAGGCAAACAACAATGATCATAATCATTCTTGGCATTTTACATTGAAGCTGAAAGTACGAAGTATAATAAATAATACTAATACCTTTCTGCTTAAACTTAGTTTGGGTTACAGACATTGGGATCTTTCCGCCTAGACGAAAAGGAGCTCCGTCCAAAATTTGAATAGCCAAAGCAACTGATGGTTCCTAACATTCACATACAATAAAGTAAACTGAGATTCAAGAACAAGAAATGTTACAGACAAAAGGGTAAGCAAATGAAGAAAGTGCCTTAAGATAAGTTTCTGACATAGATATGGCGACGGCCGCGGCCGATGACGAAAATGCTCCAAAACTTGGTGAGAGGTAGAAAATGTTACGAGGAGTCCAAATATGTTACTTGGCAGACGAAAATGCACTAAAAAGTGAGCGAAATCACGCCGGGAAGGTGATGAGTCACGGTGGTGAAATGACTTTTTTCGGCAAGATTTTGAGTCAACCAAGCTTGGGGAAGATGGATCTGACTTAGGGAGTATGGACCGGCCCTTAGGATGTTTAGAAGTCACCAGAAAGTAGAGAAAAGTTGTCGGGAAGATGAACGGTCGCGGATGAAGGAAGCTTAACGGTGGAAAACTTCTGCCTAAATGAAAAATGGGAGGGAAACTTTTGCCTTTGTGAAATACCGGGTAAGCAAATGTTTTAGTATGCGTTTGGTTTAATATTTTTATCCCTATTCTGGATCCTATTTTTCAAATCGCGTTTGGTACAATATTCTCAAAATATTACCCTATTTTTTTTAATTACATTTTAACCCCATAAGGTTATTAATTTCACTAAATACCCCTGAAAAAAAAGTTTAAAATTAACAAAAACACCCCCTCCCCCATCAACTCAACTTATCGATTCCTGCAACCACCGCTTGGTGATAGCCGGAATCACACTGCAACCAAACTTCCACCTAAATGGCCGGAAGTTCACCGCTGGCCTTTTCCTTTTCCGGCCAGATCCACCACTGACCGCTCGGAAAGGCCAGATTCGCCGCCAGCCGACGGCCAAAGAAATGGCCGCCGTTGACGGCCAACGACGGCCAAATCTTGGCCGTTGCCGACCGAAAACGACGGCCACATCTTTGTTGCCGCCGACGGCCAAAGATGGCCGCCGCTTGTTTTTCCTACCGCTGACTGGCCAAAACAAACCATATCTGGCCTTTTCCTGGCCGATCTACCATGGATCTAGCCGGAAAAGGCCATAACGATGTGTTACGGCACGTATCCGACAAGTCTCGTGCAACGCAATGCCTCGATTCCTGGTGGTGGAATCCTAACGATCACGCAGTGGTGGGGGTGTTTTTGTCATTTTACATGTTAGGGTCTTTAGTTAAATTAGTAAACCTAAGGGCTTTTTTATAAATTTTTAAAATTTACCTCGTAATACTCCCATATCCAATAACCCAATACTATCCCTAAAATCCTATCCAAAATACTAAACCAAACGCACCCTTAGGTTCTTTTATTTTGTTCTTTTCAACTGAAGTACTAGTCTTACAAACATAAATACAAAGAGTGATATATAAAGATAAATTTTGCTCTCAAAATAAGGGAAAAAGAGAAAGAGAGAGAGAGACAATCATGAAGATTAAGGGTAGGATTTATCTTTGTATGTCTCTTTTTGTATTTCTCTTTATAAGGCTAGTATTTCTCTTCAACTAAAACCTTAACGGTTAAAAACTGTCAAATATTGAGACTACAACTATCAAGAACAAAATTCATAAAATTTAGTTTTTACCAAATTCTTGATATTTAATAATTATCAAATAATCATCCAAAATGTCAAAGAATATATCAAATTCTTGACAATTTTGAAAACGGTTAAGAAAATCTGTCAAATTATTATGTTAAAAATGAGGTTTTTTTCTAATAGTGGTTTGTGAAAATGATGTTGTGTAGCTAAAGCTATAGTAATTATTTTTTATTTAGCCAAGGTGGAGATTGTTGTGCAAATTGCCCATGATGGCTAATTAAAGATACTGTTGGATTATGCCCATTATCAAAGCCTAAGTATGGCCTAAGAAGTGAGTTGGCTCATGCTCTTTAAATAGAATAATACTATACTTACAAAAAAAAATTTACAAAGATCTCTATACAAAGCGATGTGGCAAAAAATGAATGGAAGAATGAATTTAATGAGTTTGACTTTTTGTTTTACTATTCCATTCATTTTTTGCTACCTCACTTTGTATAGAAATCTTTGTAAGATTTCTTTGTATTATTGTTTTAAATAAGTGGTAGAGATTTAGCCAAGAGAAATGTGTGGCTATGGTTCACTCTTGAAGGCTATAAGTAGAAAGCATTGGTTAGGGTTTTATGTATCCCGAAGAAAAAGGGAAGAGTATCCAAAGGAGAAGAAAATTAGAAAGGTTTGTGTTAAGCTTTGAGTTAGAGAATTGGTGTGGAAAATTCTCTTGGGTGTAATAATTCTTTTGTTATTCGGTGTGAAAAAGTTTACTGAGAGTATGAGTAATTATAATTTTTTTCACATGTTGAATTTTCTCAAGTTGTCTTCGGCAACTACAGCAGTTTTTCTTCGATTTTGGAGTTTCCACTTAATTTGGTAGCCGCTAATGGTAGATGATCATCATCATCAATGGCAAGTCCAGCAACACTATTAGTACCATTGAGATCACCATGAGGTGATCTACTCGAGGATGCTGATGGTGGAGGTGACAATAACAACGTTTGCTTACAGTAGGCAAAACATTGTCAAAAGAAGCTTTTAAATTTTAAAACCTACAATTTTTTTTTTTTAATTTTTGTAAATTTTAGATTTTTAAATTTTAAAACCTTCATCGTGCTTATGTCCAAAAACAATTTACAAAACTTAATTAAACTAAATTCATAGTGGAATTGACTTGATAATAATATTTAAAAATCAGGTGAAATTTTTCATAGAGTTATTCAATCGGATACGTTCCAATGGCAACACTCAAACATCTTTGCGTGTAGTACCAAAATATCACAAACTAGGTCTGCTAATTTACTCTAAACTTAGTATACTCTTTATGTTGCTGTTAGGTTGGTAACTAAACAAAGGAAAAGCAAGGTCAGATAACCCCAAATATAAGTTTTTTATTAAAATACAACATATCAACGTAAAAGTTTGTAAATTCAAAAAATGAAAGTTATAAACTAAATACATAACACTCATAGAATAGACTTATAGAATACAATATAATATATAGAAAAGCCTAGAAATATCATTTTTATTTGAATATCATTATCAATCTGATAATATCATTATCCTTTTGCAAATGCTAATGAGGAGGAGGTGTCTTCTCAGTCAGGTATTTTCCAACGGTTTATGCAAGTGTTTCCACTAACTCAGTATTTACTACAGAAGTAAGATTTGCTAACTTATCATCAAGCTCATACTCTATTGTTAATCTTATAATACTTGATGTAGAATTTTTCTTAATAATTTTATATTGAGTTACATGACGACTGAAGCCCAGTGCTATAAATCCTCCTTCAATGGTTTTTGTTTCCTTCACACGCTTCTTCTTATTAACCTTTGTAACCATTTCCTTCATATAACCAACTCCAGGAGTTCCTAAAACAAAAGCCAGACAAGAACATTTAATATTCAGTAGTTCAAATAAAAGTTTGATGTTATGAATTTGGTATTTTGGTGGGTTGGTTCATTATTGTGGAAGGTATTTATAATAGTTTGTTTGAAGAAAGAGTCAATAGATCTAAATGGGAAAGAGCCAACGTTGTTTATAAAATATCATTTTAAATAATATCAATCAGAAATGTAATATCTAGGAGTAGCCAAGAATTTTCTTCACCAAGCTAGACTTTTTGTTTGTTTTAAGGATAAAACACTTACCTCGTGAAAGACATTTTCTTTAAGCAGGGATGAGCCAGCATATGGTAGACCCGGGCTATAACCTTGTCAAACCCTTTTTTTTTTTTTTTTTTTTTTTTTTTTTTTTAACAATATCAGTCCTAACGTCAGGAGAGCCAACTAAAGAGGTGTTTTAAAAAACAACAAAAAAAGAGCGATGTTATATTTGGGCCGACTAACTTCTTTCTAAGCCCCATTTGTCAATTTTTTAAGTTAATCTTACACATTTCAATTGAATTGAATAAAATCTTGATTCTTAGGATTGCAAGGATAAAACAACACTTCAAAAAATTCTTATAAGTTTTCACTAAGACTCTTTTTGTGATGTGAAAGAGGTCGTAATAAGAGGGCTTTATTTATATATTTTTAGGATTGTGTTCATCCGTCTTTAAACAGAACTGAATTGAAAAGCAAGGAGGCTCTTTCATCACTCCTTGTATAATCTTAATCTTAGAATTTAGAATTTAGAAGATGAGACTATTTGTATAATGACCCTAATTAGGTGTATGATTATTTTCAATTAATGATATGTGTTGTATGTGATTTTTCCATTAAACTCGGAGAAGTCAGAGTTTCGCGAGGTTATAGTCCAACCGAGAATCAGTTTGACTCAAACAATTGTCCGACCTAGCATCAGCTAGTCGCGACCAACCTCGACAGTTGTTCAAGTAAATCATAGATAAGCTCAAATCCCAGATACTCCAGAAGAGATCAGATCAAAACAATAATAACGTGATCTTAGTGCTCAATCGCGAGAATATCAAAGTTGCATTTCAATCATAATTGTAATTCTTTTAATTTCACTCTTTCTTTTGTACAAAACTAGTATATAAACCCCTTCTAACGATAGAACAAGGGTTAGAAAATTGTTCTAGGAATTATACTATTTTCTTCTAAGCTCTCAATGCAAATAAGAAAGACAGTAGATGTAGGCTCAAGATCTAAACTTGCCAAACCACTTTAAAAACTTTTTGTGTCATTTACATTATTGCTCCCATATCCATTAATTTGCTGATTATTCGTAATCACGCCCACATCGATTTTGATTCCGTCAAGGTCAATCGGATCGCCCTAGTTGGTGAATTTTTTGCATCAATATTTTGACACTAGAAGCAGGGCCTCTACCAAATTTCAAAATTTCCAAAAATCTATTTCAGTGAGCCAATCACTTGAAAATTCAAATGGCCCGTACTAGATCAAAGACTAACACCAAAAACCACGACAATGTGAAAACCACTAATCAGGAGGTACATTAGACTGCTCTTTCAAGTCGACCACCAATGTCGCCAGGGCAATAGGTCATGAATCAGCAAGGGATAGGGACGTCGAATCTCGAGAATGGTCAACTGGTGGAAATGATAAGAACAATTTTTGCACAGGCGCCGCAACCAAACATGGTTGAATTAAGGAATCAGCAACAGGCCCCTTAGAACCTCGACCAGCCACGCTTCATGGAGGTTACCCCAACAGGTCAGAACTCAATCGGTGACCAATCTGGTTCATCGACACCAAGGAGCTACCGACAGCCTTGACACCACAAGGTACATTCCGCTCACAAGCGTGAGTCCCGTGAGCAAACTAACCTTGGGATACGACCGGGCAAAACAACCCATGGGAAAGAATGAAAGCAACGGTTGCCCAACGGATGCTTGACATCTCGACGATATCCCCAACGCTAGCGTGTCGGTTTTAACCCATGCCAAAGATGGGCTCAATCCTCACAAGCTCGCGAGATGAGTCATGCACGCCAATCTGGCAATGACCAACATTTCAGTTTTAACCAACACTGCGAGCAACGCACTGATAAGTATGATAGCACCTACCAAGCCAACCATCATGACTCTACCTCACGCATTAATGCGAACGATAGAGGAGTCTCACAAGAACGGATCTCCGAACTCATCTGCTCGAGGTAAGGCTGAACAAAGCCTGCAGCCAGAGTACTCCTCATGAGGAGGATTTAAATCGTGTGCAAAAAATGCTTGATGATCTAAGAGCCCACCAGAACAATGCGGCGGAAGAGATAGTGAGTTCTCCATTCACAGAGGAAGTTCGTCAAGCCCCTCTCTCTAGAGCACCAGAGAGCAAGTTCAATGAGAAAGGGGATCCCAAAGACCACCTTGACTCTTTTAATGACCTGATGGAGCTATATCAAGTCTGTTTCTTGGCGAAGTGTCGTTGTTTTATGATCACTTTAGTGAGAGATGCCAAGAGGTGGTACAAGAGGCTCAAGGCAAATCCAATACAGTCTTGGCAACAGTTCACCTCACTGTATCTCCTATAATTCCAAATGATGAGACAATTCGCAATGCCGCTCAGTTGTTTGAGCAATATTCGTCAGGAAAAAGATGAAACGTTGATCTCGTATTTAACGAGGTTCCTGAATGAACAAGCTAAGGTCGAGGATGCACTTGAAGAGTCAATCCGGACTTGGCTAATAGCATGTATAAGGACGCAGAGGGAGCTGTGGAAATAGCTCTAGAGTGAAGACTATGTAAGCTTGGCCAAATTCTATCAAATGGCTGCCAGATGTCAATGAATAGAAAGCTCGCTAGCAGCCTTAGCTAGAAGCTCACCAAGAGTAAGTAGTACCCCAACATCACTTATAAGTCTAGAACCAATCTCTATGCGTTGTCATATGAAATGAAGCAACTAAATCTAATACCCATTGATATTCTATACCTTCTTGCGAATTTATTGACAACAACTCTCCATATTCATATGAATCTTTAACTTCAACAATATTTACCTAGGAACTATTTGAATTTGATGCTAGTAGATCAAACTTGGGATTTTCTTATTTGTATTTTTCAATCTATAATCTTTCCTCAACTTGGCCACTTCTTCTACAATTCTAACTCTTCGCTTTGCTTTTGCCTTTGGACTTTGATCTAGATTGATATTTACTTTCATCTGCTCTTTTTGTAGGTCTAACTTGGACGACATCGCATCATTTAATGAATTGCCTTCTGGTTTCCAAACACATCTCTTCAATGAGTAACAAAGTTTCTACTAATTCATAAGTGGTATCTACATCTTTATTGATGTTCATGACTAAGGTACCCCACGAATAAAATAGAGAACAAAGCGATAAAGTAGCTTTTTCTTTTTCATCAATCTTCACCTCAATAGCTATTAATTCAATCATTATGGTGTTGAAGTCATTCAAGTGTTGTTGGAAAGAGGCCTTATCCCCCATCTTCAGGTTTTATAGTTGTTTTGTAAAAAATATCCTATGTGATATAGATTTTCTTTTGTATATTGTTTTCAATTTCTCCCATAAGCTTTTTGCTAAAGTTTCTTCAAATACGTTGAATGAAGTTACCTCATCCAGGGCAACATAAATATCTGCCATGGCTAATTCATCTTTCTCCTTGAATTTTTCATCAAACACCTCCTCTGGCTTCAAGTGTTGTTGCAAAGAGGCCCTTTACTCCATTCTTAGGTTGTATAGTTGCTTTTGTAGAAAGATCCTATTTAACGTAGACTTCCCTTATTGTTTGCAATTAGTCCCATAAGCCTTTTGCCTTAGTTTCTTCAGATACGTTTGATAAAACTACCTCATCCAATGCAACATAAATATATTTCATGGCCAACTCATCTTTCTCCTTGAATTTTTCATCAGACATCTCCTCTGGCTTCACCTCCATTCCTTTTAGAGCAATTGTTCATCCATCCTTCAGAAGTGTTGCTCGCATCTTCAACTTCCATAATTCGAATTCAGAACCATTGAATCTTGGCACCTCAAATTTGGTGGAACTGGACGCCGTCTTTAATTATAAACCCTAAAACACTGGTCTGTTGTTTTGAAAATTTCTACCTAGGCTTTGATACCAATTGTTACAGAATATTTGGTCAAACACACAACCAATAGGTTTAATTAGAACACTCAAGGAAGGAATATCAAAGAAGAAATAGAGAAGAAAAAAGAAAACACACAAGATTTACGTGGTTCAGTAATATGCCTCCATCTAGAGGCACAAACAAAAATATTTACTTCACTAGAGCAAGAGACAAATACAATATTAAGGATCTCTTTCTACTTGGGAGCTACCCAAAACCTCTTAACCAAGTCTTACAAAAGACACAATACATCACATGCTTATAATACTCTAATCTTAAGATTTTAGGAACCCCAAGTCCTCAAGGGATAAGAATTCTAAATAAATTTAATGTAAACAGGATAATAGTTCAACCTAATCCTAGGTGAAAAAAATACTAAGAAACAAGGATTCACATCCTATTAAGAGTTAAATCCCATTAGGAAAAGACTTCTAATCTAAGAAACAATGATAGGAACTTGTGGAATGATATAATGCTAATATGTTAATCGAATACTTCGAATTTGAAAAAGAGACATTATAGATATTGTTCACTGTAATCTAAATTTTGGTTTAAAAAAGAATATATTAGAATCATTTTGTTAAAAAAAACTTGATATATCAATACTTTATTAGATCATGCAGAGAAGTCATATGTTAGTCGCACCTTATATATATTGTCAAACATAATTTCTTAAGCTATGCTACAAAGCACTAGGTCTTGGGAACATTAGTTAGGATTACTTTCTTTTTATTTATTTATTTACTTAATCAAGTCCATATATAAGGGGTTCATTTTATACGCATACATTTTCGTTTTCATATTGATATATGTAAACATATTCAAATGAATATTAGTAAATTATATTAGAAAAAAATATATAAAAAGTAAAATAGTTATTATGGTTGTCATGGAATAATTACAAATGATTGAGTGTTGCCATTGGAGCATATCCGATAAAATAGATGAGAGAAAATAAATTTAAAACTGATATAAAGTCATTGATTTGTGGTATAAATGATGAAGTACTCGCACCTGGTATATAAAGGTAAAATTTATAAAATACACTTGTACAGTAAAATACAATAGCCAAACCCCACAAAAAATTTTTATTCTTTAGTTCTAACGAATTATGGATTAATTAAGAACACATGATATATCATCTTCTATTTTTTATTTTAATATCATTATCAATCCGATAATATTACCACATCAATAACAAACTTTTTTCGCAGATTCTAATAAGGAGGAGGTGTCTTCTCAGTTAGATACTGCCCAACGGTTTCTGCAAGTGTCTCAACTAGCTTGGTGTTTATTAGAGAAGTAAGATTTGCTAACTTACCATCAAGTTCATACTTTATTGTTGATCTTATAATACTTGATGTATAATTTTTCTCAATAATTTTGTATTGAGTTATATAACGCTTCAAGCCCAATGCTATGAATCCTCCTTCAATGGTTTCTGTTTCCTTCACACGCTTCTTATTATCAACCTTTGTAATCATTTCCTTCATATAACCAACTCCAGGAGTTCCTGAAACAAAACGAAACAGAAATATTCAATATTTAATATTCAGTAACTCAAATTTAATGTTTGATAAATAATATGAATTAATTCAATTACCTGATGGAAACGTAACGTTTAGAAGTGTGCCAACATGTCCATCACCTTCAAGGACTTTAACAGTTCCAAGCACATTTGGTAGAAATGTATTTATAATTGTGAGGACTTGAAGAGTGCCGTAGACATCCCACACCGAACAAGCCGATGCAGCCACCACCGTGTTCGCCGCAACAAGGCCGTGCATTTTGATGTTAAGAATTTTGTTTTTCGATGGATTGGTTCATCGTTGTGCTAGGTATTTATAATGGTTTATATGAAGAAGAGTCAATAAATCTAGATGGGAGAGAGCCAACGTTTACCAATAACATCCGGTAGTGCGTAACCTGTATCAAAATATTCATCTGATTTTTTAAGTTAAAAAATCAATTCATAATTTTAAATATTATTATCAAGAAAAGTCAGCCATGAATTGTAGACCTTTAACTCTAATCTGTCATGTTCCCATAATCTAAAATATTCTTAACAGCTCAACCATGAATTTATCCCTCAATATATATAAATTTACAATACTATGATGTCCCAATTATTTATTTTTAATTACTATAAATAATTACTCAAAGAATGCGATTCTCATTAAAATCGGATCTCGTATTCTCATTAGCAAACTGCGATTTAATTTATCGATAATTTTTTAATTATGTAATTAAACTAAAATTCATATAGTCATAATAATATCACATAACAGTTATCCTCGCTAATAACCCAAATATTGGTTTTATAACTGTACAATACATCAACACTTAAGTTATAAATTAAAAACGTAAAATTTATAAATTACACCTATATAGTGTAATACAATAGCCAAATCCATAAATATTCTGTTTTTTTTTTTTTTTGGTTCCACCAAATTATAGATTAAATAAGAAAACATGATATGTCATCTTTTATTTTTATTTTAATATTATTTTATATCAATACGATGATATTATCAAATTGACAAATAATTCTTTGCACATTCTAAGGAGGAGGTTTGGTAAATTTGATTCCATTATTACAAATATAATAACCAAAATTTGCATATTTAATTCATATAATATTTTAAACAAAGATAATCACTCAATTAGGATTACAACCAACAATGACAGCAAAATCATTCATGAAGTCAAATGTGTAAGCTGGTGCAATTAAAAAAAAAAAAAAATATATATATATATATATTGTTCACGGAATCTATGCATATTTAATTCATATAATATTTTAAACAAAGATAATCACTCAACTAGGATTACAACCAACAATGACGGCAAAATCATTCATGAAGTCAAATGTGGAAGCTAGTGTAATGAAAAAAAAGAAATATATTGTTCTTGGAATCTATGCATATTTAATTCGTATAATATTTTAAACAAAGATAATCATTCAACCAGGATTATAGCCAACAGTGACAGCAAAATCATTCATGAAGTCAAATGTGTAAGCTGGTGTAATAAAAGAAAGGGACAACGACATTTTCCCACCCAAGGTTTGGCAAAACGGAACTTGCTCACCCATTAAGTTTCACAACGAAACTTTCTCACCCACTCTTATGTTCCGTTAAAAAAATTCATCACTATTTGATTACAAAGACGAAAATATCCTTTATTATTTGGCTTAATATTTTATTATTATTATTTTGTCATATCACAAGATTCAATTCCCAATACATCCACTCTTTAGTTATGAAATTATTGATATGGTCTCAACTATGTATAGGAATCCAAATTACCAATTTATCTTTCTAATTTTTTAATTAAAAATAATGTTTTATTAGAATTTCAAAAAATTATATACAATTTTTTTTAATTTTTTTCACAAACTCAAAAAACACAAGATCTACGGTACCAACTTCCACCGCAGGATCTAACTGGTACACCAAAAGGAACATAATCAACATAAAGCTTAATATAACTTAGTCGCAAAACTTGAACATTGCAACCTAGCTAGACGCTTCTAAAATAAATGTTTCTTTTTCATCAATACAACCAACAAACCACTCTTCAAGCTTGAAGCACTACTTGTTGGAGCAACAGCCGGACCCTCAAACTCCACCAGAGAAGGTGCCGGAAAAATGAGCCTGTGCCTTGAAAAAGAAGCCATGGATGATGGAACTAAGAGAGAAGAAGCTTGAATTGGTGGGTGTACGAGTGTGAAGATTTGGGGAGAAAGTGAGGGTGAGATCATAAAAATTAACTTTTAATAAGCAAATACTAACATTTAGCTATTGAGCAACATCTAATAAGTAATAACCACTATATAATTCATGCAACTCACACGGTTCCCTTTTCCGTAATTTTTGGGACAACTTCATATAAATATCTATAGCCACGAAAAAGGTCACACGACCAGCAAAGCAAGCACTTCGTATCTTCTCCATGCCTAATCCAATAATTTCTTTGCCTTTGTTTGAAAAAGTTTCTTCCCACAAACACTTACCAAAGAGCTGTAGATGTCGCTCTCGTGTTCCTTCTCCTTTGTCTTTTAATCTATCGTCTCCTGTCTCTCAACAATCATGGACTTGCTTCGTTTCTCGCTTTCTTATGCGACTTATGGTTTGCACAGTGGGCGTTGGGTGGGGTTTTTTGTCAAACGGGTGGTGGGCGACTTGGCAAGGTAACCATGTGAAGGGGTTTGATATAACCCGACCGAGATTTCAATTTTAAAATTTGGATTTATGAGGCTTTTACGTAAACTCACCATCTTGCCCTTCTTAAGAACAGATATTTCTAACAGAATATGACGGTGGGTGGGAAAGTGTCGTTTTGAAACTTGATGGGTGGGAAAGTGTGATTTCGCCAATCCTTGGGTGGGAAAATGTCATTCTCCCTAAAGAAAAAAGAAATAAATATTATTCTTGGAATCTACGTGTGTGTTTATGTATGTGTGTTATAATTATTCTATCAAAGAGAGCTTGATTTATCAAATATTTTCATATACTGTCATCTTTACTAAATTTAATTCTTAAAATGTCAAGGATTTGTTTAAATGATAGATTTAGCCTATCACATGATTTAACCTAATTGCCCTTAAGAAGGATGACAAAAATAACCGAAAGTGCTAGATCATTAAGTTTAACACCATTTAGCATGGTTTAAATAGGATGTTAAATCATTATTTTAAATGCTAGACTATCGAATCTAGCATAGTCTAGTGTTATATATTAAGAATATATTATTTATTTTTTCATTAAGGGTATAATTGATAAATCATTAGATTTTACGACTAATTTTTCCTCATAAAAAACCTACACATTTTGGGAATATTTACAAATTTTTAGCATGGACATTAGAGCATATGCAATTAAATAGACTGTATAAAAATATTCATCTGATTTTTAAATATTATTATCAAGTAAAAAGGACACCATGAATAGATGCGCAGGCCTTAAACTCTTATTCGATAAAACTAGTAAAACTAATTAGAATGTGTAAGAATATACTAGTTATATTAATTTTGTTTTTCTTACATATATTTATATACGTAATTTACAGAATTTTTAGTTTTAAGAAATATTTATATACGTAATTTACACTCCGTAACCATTTTCTTACAAATGTTTATGTTGTGTATAAACTATCATTTTAAATATTATCAATTAGAAAGGTAATATCCAGGTGTAGCATATTCTTTAAGGATAGAGAATAGATTTTTTGTTTGTTTTAAGGATAAAACAGTTGCCTCGTCAAAGACTTTTTCTTTAAGCAGAGGATGAACCAGCATATGGCAGACCACATAATCAACCATATTAGTTGAATAAACAGTTGAAATCTTAACTTAATAGGCATAGTATTATTGTTATTTTAATATTATTATCAATTTAATAATATTATCGAACCGATAATAATTTAGATTATGAGGAAGAGCTTTCTTTTCACTCAGGTACTTCCCAATGGTTTCTCCTAGTGTTTTCAATAGCTTGTTATTTACTTGAGAAGCAAGATTTGCTAAAATTGAAATTAAAAGATAATTAGTTAATATATTGCATTTTAAAACTGGTTTCAAAAGAAATCTAGACGGGCTCAAATAAATTAACATCATTCATGTCATGATTTATGGCACTAACTCTAACAAACTAACTTCTAGAGATAACAATGGGTTTGATATTTCTGTATACCTAGCCCGGCCCATCCCGAAAAGGTCGGACTTTACCCGATGTTTGTAGACTTGGGCCTAATTTTAAGATCCGACTTCTGGTACGGGCCAGGCCTAGGTATGTCTTCAAGCCTATTGAAAAAGAAAGTAACAGAAAAAATGCAGAAAAACAGAGTACGAAGAATGCGTGTTTATAATTCTTTCATTAACCAAAAAATTTCGCTTCTCTGAATCTTGACAGTGACTACAATTTATACACAGCCACTTGATCTTTCAAGCAATCTTCTCCATTGAACTTATTCTTCAGCTGCAATCTTCCACCATTAGATCAACAACTTGCTCTACCACTTGAGCTCCCACTTGCATTTTGTTGGAAAGCACATAACGTGCTGAACTGAAAAACTGGCGCTAAAAGCCAACTTGCTTTAACTAATTTTACTGTGAAAAGACAAAAGAAACCTGCATGAGTTTTCTTAAAGTTGCAGCTTGCTTTGCATGGTAACATGGTTAACATCGTCCCTCAAGCGAGACTTTAAGCAAAAACAAAATTCTGGAAAACTTGCATGTCGTTCTTCGTAAAAAAAACCGCATGTCATTCTTCAAGAAGAAATCATATTTTTTTGCTGAGTTTTGACGCTTGAACATCGTCCCTCAAGCTAAGAACTCAACAACAACAAAGACTTCGTCGTCACCTTCATCTTCTTTCAAGCATAACAATGAACCCAGTTTGACGTTAGCGAATAAGACAACAGCGAGCTTCAACCTTCATCTTCTTTAAATTCTGCTCTCTCAGCCCCTTTAGTGAGCTGTGCTGAAGCTTGTCCCTGAGATCGTCCCTCAAGCTGAAGCACAGAGGAAGAGCTAAACACATGAAGATGCTCACGAAGTGTCTGAAACCGAGAACCAGAGAGAGGCTTGGTAAGAATGTTTGCAACCTGAAATTGAGAAGCAACATATTGCACCATTAGTCGTTTAGACTGAACCATTTCGCGTACAAAATGGACATCTATTTCGATGTGCTTTGTACGAGCATGGAAGACCGGATTGGAAGCAAGAGCACCGACACTGGTGTTGTCGCACCAGAGGACAGGCAAACCTGGAATAGAAATTTGAAGCTCCTGGAACATATTTTGAAGCCAAGCAACTTCAGTAGAGGCCTGAGCTAAAGCTCTGTATTCGGCCTCAATGGAAGATAAAGCAACGACTTGTTGCTTTTTAGAGCCCCACTGGATTAAATTGGAACCAAGAAAAAGACAGTACCCACTGGTAGACTTTCGGTCAGACAGATTGCTAGCCCAGTCGGCGTCCGTATAGCCCTCAAGATGAAGTGTGGAACTGCGGTGAAAGGTTAGACCATGAGTGAGTGTACCTTGAACATACCGGAGAACCCTCTTGCAAGCTTGCCAATGAGTGATAGTGGGAGCTTTGAGAAATTGGCTGAGTTTATTTACAGCAAAAGAGAGATCAGGCCTGGTCATGGTCAGGTATTGTAGAGCACCAATGAGACTTCTGTAGAGTGAAGGTTGTTCAAAAAGAGGACCATCCTCAAAATGGAGCTTGGATCCAAGAATCATAGGAGTGGCAACGGGTTACAGTCTGTCATGCCAAATTTGGAGAGAATTTCTTGAGCATATTTGGCTTGATTAAGCTGTAAGCCATAAGAAGTATGAACAACGGAGATGCCCAAAAAATAATGAACAGAACCAAGAATCTTTAGACCAAATTCAGTATCCAAAGTTGACACGATGGAGTGAATAAAAGAGGAATTATTGCCAGTCAATAGTATATCATCAACGTAAACCAGAAGATAAATAATCAAGGCATCCTGAATAAGATAGAAAAGACTCGAGTCAGAAGTAGAGTTTCGAAAACCTTTGCTCAGCAACACAGTTTTAAGTTTATCAAACCAGGCCTTGGGAGCCTGTTTTAAGCCGTATAAAGCTTTGTGCAACCGGCAAACATGATGAGGTTTAGATTGATCAATAAAACCCTCAGGTTGTGTCATGAAAACATCTTCAGTAAGGTCACCATTTAGGAATGCGTTATTGACGTCTACTTGTTGAATCTCCCACCCATTATGCACGGCTAAGCATAAGATGACTCTAATAGTGGAAGCCTTAACAATCGGAGAGAATATTTCTGAAAAATCAATACCGGGAGTTTGATGAAAACCCTTAGCCACAAGACGTGCTTTGTGGCATGGAGCTGCCATCAGCATTTAACTTGACTTTGAAAACCCATTTATGACCAACTAGAGTCATAGTATCAGTATAAGGAACTAACGTCCAGGTGTGATTTTTTTGTAGTGCAGTAGACTCATCAGCCATGGCCTGAACCCAAAGAGGATTTTGTAATGCAGTAGTGACAGATGAGGGTTCTTTATGAATCTCAGAGGAAAATGAGGGATCAGGAACTGGGTTTGTATATTCAGAGATAAGGGCAGCAGCTTTCCTGCGGGTTAGCATAGGATGGACATTGAGTGGAGGAAAATGGGAGGGCTGAGAGGAAATGGTATAGGCTCGGAGATCAACTTCCAAACATGGTACAGGTGGTTTTGGAGTAGGTGAAGGTATAATGGGAATATTATGGTCAGATAGCTCAACATCGGTCAAAGAGTTTGAAGGAGTTGAACTAGTTTGTGTGGTTTGAGACAAAGGCTGATGAATCAATGATGTATGAGGAAGCTTCCAGGCCTGAGACGAAAAACAAGAGTCAGTATTTGTAGACACATCAGAATTGGTTAGGGAAAAACCATTTGCAAAAGGGAATATTTGTTCATTGAACTTGATAGTTTGAACCGTGTAAACTTTGCCTTGAGCATTGAGACAGAGATAACCCTTGTGATGAGAACTATAACCCAAAAGGACACACTGTTCGGAGTGAAAA
Source organism: Pistacia atlantica (assembly GCA_026229545.1). NCBI lineage: Eukaryota > Viridiplantae > Streptophyta > Magnoliopsida > Sapindales > Anacardiaceae > Pistacia > Pistacia atlantica. The sequence continues at coordinate 18,310,023 of CM047909.1, read as the reverse complement.
GAGAATTTATGTTGCTGATAAGGCCTAAGGAAGGGAAAACATTGACAACCAAAAATGCGAATAGCTTTATAATCCGGAACTTTATGGAAAAGCTTTTGAAAAGGTGAGATGTGGGATATAACTGCAGAGGGAAGACGATTTATTAGATACACGGCAGTGTGGAAGGCAAACCACCAGTACTTGAGCGGCATAGAGGCTTGAGCTAACAATGTTAATCCAACTTCCGTCACATGACGGTGTTTCCGCTCAACCTTTCCATTTTGTTGATGAATATAAGGGCGGAGGGGATGTCGAAATGAATACCTCTTGAGCAAAATATTCAGCAAGAGGGACGAAATTCACCTCCCCAATCTGATTGGAAGGTCTTAATCTTGCCATCAAACTGCTGAGTCACTAGTGCAACAAACTGTTTAACAATATTATGCACCTCAGATTTCAGTTTTAGAGGATAAATCCAAGAGTAGCGTGTGAAGTCATCAACAAATAGTAAATAATACTTGAAACCAGTGGTGAGGTAAGCAGTGCGGGGCCCCATACATCCGCAAAAACAAGTTCAAAAGGTTGGCTTGATTGAGAAGGCGATGGAGGAAAAGAGTTCTGGCGAAGTTTACCATACTGACATGCGGTACAGAACTGAACTTTATTAATAGATTGATCCTTTACATTCAAAAGTGTAACAAGAGATTTGAGAGCAGCTACATGAGGGTGACCAAGTCTGCGATGCCACAAATCTCCATCATGTGTAGGACCAGTTTGTTCAACATTATTTGCAGGTATACTAGGTGAAGTACAAGTGACCAAACAACTTGTTGGATTATACACAATATCAGCATCTGTAGGTAAAATACTAGAACTATTAGAAGGTGTATCATAGGTTGCTGAGAAGTCATGATCCACGGACTGATGCAAAGAAGACACCATAGCATGTTTATTCGTTGAGTTTGAAGATGGAGCAGAAGTCAGTGCTGAACTTGTGACTTGTTTATTGGCAGCAGAATCTAAAGGAATGGTAAGTTGGTAGAGACCATTGCACGTAGTTCCTCTAAGTAGAACCTCCTGAGTTAGCTTGTCCTTAACAACACATTCATCAGCAGAGAATTCAACTACCACATGATTATCTTTTGTAATTTTGGAAATACTAAGTAGATTCTTGGTAACTTGAGGAACACAGAGTATATTTCTTAGTTGTAGTGATTTATTTATGCAAGAAGAATGAATAAATGCCAAACTGTGTGTGAAATGTCAAGGCATTGGACCGTTGCCAACTTTGAAGAGAGTCGATCCGGTATACTGATTTTTTATAAGGAAGATGTTGAGGATCTGATGTAATGTGGTGAGTGGCTCCAGAGTCAATGAACCAGGTAGGATCAGTCACAGTAAGTGGTGTTTTGGTTGAAGGTTTGTGATTACCAGCAGGAGAGGTTATTGCAGAAGATTGATTCGGGTTAAGAGAAGAAGACCGATTCAGATGTGAGGTATTCTGAAACTGCATTTGATGAGGAATCACTGGTGAAATCAGAGGGAAAGTCTGTGGTGGGCCATAAGGAGCATATGAGCTAGTTGTATTTGCAAAATAAGCACATGCGGGACCTACGTGTTGTGTGGTGTTGTGGATTGCCATAGTGCATGCTAAAGCGAGGTCGGTGATTTTGATGTCCTTGAAAGTTTGTGTCGAACCGATGATAACATCAAGAAGCGATATGACTGGCTTTCCACAGCATAACTGCTCGCGGCGTTGTAAAAATTTCGTCCTCTACCTCTCGCCATAGGTTGGATTGAAAGATTGAAAGCTGTGAGTCTTGTTATAGATATTCTTGTATTCCTCTTGATGTGAAGGTAGAGTTTGGGAGTCTTGTGATATTTGTTGATCTGTACTGTTGTTCATTTGCATATTTTGGGGTGGAGAAGACGATTGTTTGTGAGCAAGAAATGTTGCAGCTTCATGAAAGCCTAAGTAAGCTGAATGTTGCTTTTCTAACCTCATCTCGTGTTTGTGCAATAGAAAGCGTGCTTCTGTAGGGATACTTCTGCTTCTTGACGTTAAGGTGGCAACCATGGCATCATATTCAGAACCAAGGCCATCAAGAATGTAAAGCAGTAGCTCTTCATCACTAACAGTTACACCACTGGTGGTTAAGAAGCCAGCAATTTCTTTCATCTTTAGTACATAGTCGTTTATCTTTGGAGTTATCCTTCCTAGTTGTTTGTAATTGATTTCTTAAATGCGGCACTCTAGCCTTAGAATCGTAAGAAAATGCATCTCTAAAGTATGCCATATATCATCTGTGATGATTCAGAGTTTGCTACATGCCGGAACATTGTTTCAGAAATTGATGAATTTAACCAACCAAACAAGAACTGATCAACTTTCTTCCACATTATATATTCAGAATTTACTTCTCTTTTGGATTCATCAACAAGACTAAAGGATGAGGGACGGGATTTTTCACTGTTACAAAACCTTCAGATCATAAGCTTTCAAGGCTGGAAGCACCTGAGATTTCCAGTATGCATAATTTCTTTCTCCTAGTTTTACAGAAATAGTTGGAAGCGTATTGCCTAAAGGTGAGGTTGACATGGAGGTTGTTGTCATTTCGTCTACAAGCAAGTGAAGAAGAAGATGCCTTAGGATCTGCCATTGGCGTCTGCGTTGGCTCGATACCATATTGAAAAAGAAAGTAATAGAAAAAATGCAGAAAAACAGAGTACGAAGAATGCGTGTTTATAATTCTTTCATTAACCGAAAAATTTCGCTTCTCTGAATCTTGACAGTGACTACAATTTATACACAGCCACTTGATCTTTCAAGCAATCTTCTCCATTGAACTTATTCTTTAGCTGCAATCTTCCACCATTAGATCAACAACTTGCTCTGCCACTTGAGCTCCCACTTGCATTTTGTTGGAAAGCACATAACGTCTTTGAACGAAAAAGCGCGCTAAAAGCCAACTTGCTTTAACTAATTTTCTTGTGAAAAGACAAAAGAAACTGCATGAGTTTTCTTAAAGTTGCAGCTTGCTTTGCATGGTAACATGGTTAACAAAGCCCAGCCCGACAATTTTAGTATTAATTATATTAAATTACCCTTATATTATATATTTAATTACAAGATTATCTTATATAAATATACTCATTTTTCCCAAACCCTATATGGATGGATGGATGCACTTTGTAGAAAGTTATTTATATATTTGGTGAGTATTCAAAAATAAATTAATATTTAAAAATTGTTTCTAGAATCAAAAATATAAAAAAATTGAAATTTATTAATATTTAAAAATTCACATTATAAAAATGAGTGGGCTTGGTTCAGGCCTAAGGTTACAAAAAGTCCATCGGATCGGGCTTGGGCTTTACTTGTCATACTCGTGATGGGCTCGACCTAGGCTTGGGCCTTTGTCATTAGGTCGGGCTAGGGCCTGGGCCAAGGGGTACCCGGTCCGACTTCCTAAAGTGAATAATAAGTAAAACGCTTATATTTGACTTTAAAGGTTTAATAAATAAAACTAACTACAGAAAAAATAAAACTTATAGAATACTAATTCTTTTTGTTTTTTTATGGAAAGCAATTTCTGCTTTTTTTCAGCAAAATTAGTTGATTTTATTTAAAAAGAACGAAATATTTGGCTGTTAGTGCCAAGTACTTATGGGCTCTAAGCCTCTAACCAGTGGTAGGCCCAGGACAGCACATCAATTTTGATATTTACTAAGTCTTAGTGCACGCTTATAGGGATATCATGCATGTTGACTATGCAAAGATTGATGGGTTAAAGTGTCAGGAATGAAAGCTAGTAGGAGTAGGCTATTCTTTATACAAATGACACGGTTTTAAGGAGCACGTTGCTTTTATGTAAATGACGTAGTTTAAGGACGTTATGTTTGTTACCTCGTTCAGCTCACATACTGAGCTTGCACATAAACCCGAGTTCTAGAGCCAAAAAGTTTGTTAAGAAAAATCAATAAAGATAAAGCATTTTCCTCTGTTTTTCGTCCCAAGTTCTTACTCTTTCTAGACTTTTCTCATGTGGTATCAGAGCCCTAACTCACGTCAATGGCTAAAGATTCTTCGCCATTTCCATCACCTAACAGCATAGAAGGAATGCTCTGTGACTCATCAAGTCAAACTGTCTCTATTGTTGCTTCAAATCATAAGCCCAAAGCTAACAAGAAATAATTACAGGTTTTGGAGCTCCTAAGTGCGTTTCACGATTGGATCACATGAGTTGGAGGATCATCTACTAGGTAGATCTCCTTGTCCTTCGCCTTTCATACTTTGTGGTCCTGTAATTCATAATGAACAAAATTCAATTGGCACTGAACCTAGGACAAGTAGTGATTCAATTAATGTTAAAATCAATCCAGCATATATTCAATGGAAGAAAACTGACAAATGCTTAGTGAGTTGGTTGTTAGCTTCTATTTCAGAGGATATGTTCAGTTATGTATCTACGTGTCATTTTTCCACTGAAATCTGGTTTGCTTTAGAGAGTGAGTTTATTACTAATTCAACGGCTAGAGCCTTACATCTCAAAAATTTACTTCAAACAACACAAAAAGGGAGTCTTACTATAGGAGATTATGTTAAGAAAATGAAAGAGATTGTGGAAAGTGTAGCTGCTAGTGGCTTAGTTATATTTGATGTAGATGCAATTTGTATTAGACAATTTGGGGCCTGAGTACGACACTATAGTAGTTAATCTCGCATCCAAGATTGAGTCAAAAGTTGATTCTATTACTTTACAAGAAGCTCAATTCTTGCTTCATAAGTATGAGATACGTATGGAAAAATTCAACTCAGTAGACCTATACAACAGCTCTGCAAATGTAGCCCTGACTTGCCATTCTGGTGGTTTTAATGTTTCAAATTTAGTAACTCAGGCTAATCGCAATAAACCCAAGTTGGTACATGACAGTTTTCCTAGTGTTGAACCTTCATTGAACTCTCTCAGTAATCCTCACTGCCTTCAAAACTACACTGTCCCAACTACTTAGTCATTTGTTCCAACTACTCAACCATTTGTCCATTATGGAGCTACCACATTCAGTCCAAGATATCTTGGTCCAGTGTCTTATGTTAGAGGGAGAGGATGAAATAATCAACGAAATAGACTAATTTGTCAAGTTTGCAATAAAGCTGGACATTTGGCAATCCAATGTTCCCATAGATTTAATTCCACTTATAATGGTAACCTACAGTCAACTATGAACTCTTCCCAGAATTAACAGAATTCCTACCACTCTCGTCGGCTATCTTAACAACCTATTAACAATTTTCATCCTGCCACTCAGCAACTTACTCATGTTGGCCAACAAATGGTTGCTAACACACAACCAGGACATATGAATCAACAGCACTATGTTGTATCATAACATATTTATAGTCCCCAATTTGACTCTTTGCATAACAATTTTAGTCATTCTCCGAGCTTCAGTGTACCTAGTCAGCAATATCAGCCAATAGTTGAGCACAATTTGTTTTGCTTAGCTTGGAACATTGGGTTTAATCTCCTTCTTCCACATCAGTTCCTGGCAACTATGTTAATACCTAAGCACATCAACATACTGCTCTTGCCCTTTGCTTATTCTCCAGTTGACACTGTATGGTATATGGATTCTAGTGCAATAGATCATGTTGATTTTGACATGAATTAGTTGAATATCAACAAGGTTTTTGATGGAGCAGAGAAACTTCAGGTTGGCAATGGTAAGTCTCTTGCTATTTCACATACTGGTCATTCTTTTTTACCAAGTTTTTTCATTCTAAGTGTTTGCAACTTAAGAATATTCTTGTGTTCCCAAAATTATAAAAAATCTCCTTAGCATCTCTAAATTCACTAAAGATAATAATGTGATTGTGGAATTTGAAGCTAATTTTTGTGTTGTCAACATATCATCTGCCCAATCTGCATATACACAGTCCAGTTCTTCCACTTTTATTGCTACTATAAAATCTGAGTCAGACACCTCTTTGTTTGATTCTGATTATACACCTAGTGATTGTACACCTAGTACTATTTTGCCTTTTCAATGTTCCTCAAACACCATGTCATTCATGCAATCACCTTTACAGTGTAAAGATGTTCCATCTACATCTCAAAGTTGTTCACCGAATAGTCAATCTGTCTTTAAAGTGTCTCTTGCATCTTCTTTTAACTCTAATATTGTAGTGAATAAAGCAAAGTCTACTTCAGCTTTGGACTGTAATGCTTTACACAGTAATAAAACTTGTTTGCCTGATTTTTTTGATAATAATACTATCACTGCTACTTCTAATGTTTGTTGTAATTCCTCAAAAAATATTGCTTCAAATTTGATTGAATTTGAAATGTTTGGTTTGTCCACTTCAGCTCCGAATAATAGTTGTAATCATTGCACTTCTGATTTGCATTGCTTTGTTGTGAATAGAAATTAAATTGATCACATAACTTGGCGTAAGCTTTTGGGCCGTCCTCATGCATATGTTTTGAGCAAAATTTTGTCCCAATTAAAATCTGCTTCCAATTCAGGTTATTAGGGCACTGAGGCTCCTAGTCCTCCTATTATGTCTTTTTGTGATGCCTATCAATTAGGAAAAGCACACCATACTAATTTTCCTTGATCACAGTCCCAAGCTATTACCTCACTTGAATTAGTCCATACTGATGTGTAGGGCTCTGCCCCTTTTCCTTCTATAGAAGGATTTCGATACTATGTTCAATTTTTAGATGATTATAGTCTATTCACTTGGTTATTCCCTTTAAAAAAACAAAGTTGAAGTAAAATCAATTTTTGTTAAATTTCACCATCTTGCTGAAATACTATTTGGATACAAGCTAAAATGCTTGCAATCCAATCAAGGAGGTGAGTATAAGGCTCTTATTCCTTTCCTTAATGAAATTGGCATCACATTTTGGTATTCTTGTGCTTATACCCATCAACAAAATGGTAGAAGTCAAAGGAAGCATAGACACATTGTGGAAACAGGTCTTACTTTTCTTACACATG